>JARHVA010000988.1:2592500-3192500 GCA_037957365.1 Torreya grandis | reverse complement strand
GGCTGCCAAAAAGCATTTGAAAAAAAAATGGGATAAGAAATATGGTATTTTGTGAGGAAGGCTAGGTCCTATCCATGGTCTTACAATGCAACTCACAATAGAGAAATCCAAGGGATGCCAAAAAGTGTGTAAAAATAGTATGAAAATAAAGAATACTATGGTACATCATGAGGAATATCAGGTCTTATCCACAATTTTACAATGTAACTCATGAGAGAGAGGGGAACTAAAAGACCAAACATGAAGGACTAAAGGTTTTTAAAAAGAGAGAACTAATGTAGAGGTAGAGACCTCTATAACCAACATGTAAAAAGTGTTAGATAGATGTAGATAGAAATCATGAAAATAAGGAAATGTTTAGGCAAAGTACTTTTTAAGAATTGTGTATTGGTGGGTTCTTTGAATACATGGACTTCATTGGTTTAAAGGTGGTAGGTACTTGGACCAATAATATATTTGACTAAATAGGGACCCCACCATTTTTGGGTGTATTTAACTTATTTATCATAGGTGTAGTCTAGTTTAAGGATAAGATCACCAACATTAAATGTACAAACTTTAACACATTTGTTATGTTTTTTAGCAATATGAGCCTTGTATTGGTGATTATGTTTCAAAGGAGAAAGATGATGTTCATCAGGGAGATCAAAAGCATGAAAGTGAGCATTACATAATTCTTCATTGGGAATGATACCATCAAGAGATATAAAAATAGAGGAAATCTCAACTTCTAAGGGAAGGACTAATTCAAAACCATAGACTAAAGAGAATGACATCGCCCTAGTGGTAGTACGTATTATAGTTTAATAAGCCCAAAGAATAGGATAAAGGTAAATGTGCCAATCTATATAGGTGTCACAAATTTTCTTTTGGATAATTTTTTTGAGAATTTTATTAGTAGCCTCATATTGACCAGTACATTACAAATGGTAAGGTGTAGAAAATTTGTGATTGATCTTGAATTTAGCACAAAGATTTTTAACATCCTTATTTTTGAAGTTACCACCATTATTTAAAATGAGATATGGGGAACACCAAAGTGGTAAATGATTTGATTAATAATAAATATGGTAATGGTGTTACGAGTGACATTAACAAAAGGCATAGCTTCAACCTATTTTTTAAAATATTAGGTAGCTATGATGATAAAAACATGCCCATCTTGGGAGCAAGGTAATTTGTTAATGAGATCTAATACCCACATGGAAAATGGCCAAGGAGATTTAACAGTTTGAATCTCAGTTAGTGGTGAATGCATTATATCATCATGAAGTTGGCAAGGAGTACACTTTTTAGAAAATTCAATTGAATACTTTTCAAAAGTAGGCCAAAATTAACCCATACATAGGGATATATCATGTCCGCTATAGTCACCACCAAAAGTGTCCCCATGTGCTTTTTCAAGAAGAAGAGGTACTTCATCTTACATAACAAAATGAAGCAAGGTACCTTTAACATTGTGATAATAAAGGATGTTATGTCAAAATACATACTTAAAAGCTTATTTATGAATGCGTGTATTTTTATGAGAGTCTAAATTAGGAGGTTAAATTTGATGTTCCAAGAATTGAATGATGTCTTTATACCATGGATTTTGGTGAATGGTTAAAACTATGATGTGGTAGATAAGAAAATCTAGTGTTTGAGTAGATGATGAAGATTTCATTATTTATATAAGAAAAGTAGGATAAAAAATAACTTGGTAGGGATGAAAGCAAGAATATAAAGAAGTGAGGGAATTAACAATGGAATTTTGATCGAGGGATAGGATCAATAGTGAAGGAGATGAAATCCTTAGTGAGAGTGGTTATAATTTGATGATAGGTAATGAGATTTTTGATTTTGCATTGGAAATCACCATTGACTTAGCAACAACTAAGTTGAGAGTCACCTAAAGCATGTAAGTATTGGATGTCTAAATTAAGGGTAGCTTTCATGCCTAAGATTAGAGCTTCATATTTGGCCATATTGTTGGTGACATCAAAAGTGAAGCAAAAAGCTAAAGGTATGATTTTACCAAAAGGACTAATAAGAATGCAACCTACCCTAGCTCTTTGAGGCATTTATCACCATCAAAGTGAAGGGTCCAAGTATCCTCATGTAAGTCAACATTAATTTTAGGAAACTCTTCAATAACTAATTTAGGTTTAGTAGTATCAAGGGAACATTGGATTCATCTAGATTATTTGCTTCAAAATAAATGATAAAGTTATGAAAATAATCTTTGAGAGAGATATCTTGATTGATATCTTCAATATAGAGGATATTATCATTAAGAAGACTATCTTGAAGGTGATTAGTATATGGAATAAGAGCTGTAATAAGTTGATCAACTATGACCTATCCTTTAAAAACTTTATGAGTCATAATGCAAAGATCAAATTCCATAATAAGAACCATCCATTTGACAATTATATCTCCAAGAAGAAAGGATTTGGATAATAAATGATGAAGGGGTTGAAATTAATGATGACATAAGTGTTCTAGTAGAGCATGTAGTGGTAAAGTTTTTCAATTTCAAAATAGATGGTGAGGCAATCATGTTCAACTTTGCTATTATGTGTTTCATAATTGATGAGGCCTCAACTAATGCATTAAATGGCATACTCTCTTCCAGTATCATCTTGTTGGGTAAGTATTTCCCCAATTGATATAAGTGTGAAATGAAGTGTAGTTAGGTGAAGCAATGTCTATTTCATGTTATCAAATGCTTTTTGACAAGGATCCATCCATTTTATGGAATTAAATTTATTAAAAAGATAATTGATGGAGTGGATATGATAAGCCATTTTAGGGATGAATCATCTAATTTCCCCAAGTTTGCCCAAGTACATATAAATGTCAAGAATGGAATAAGGAGTGGGCATGTTGATGATAACACTAATCTTAGCTAGGTCAACACTGATACCACAAAGAGAGACTAGAAATGCTAAATGTTTTCTAGATATGACACCAAAGACACATTTGTAAAGATTGAGTTTAACCTAATATTTAAGAAGATGATCAAAGATGACAATAAGATCTGAGAGATGATTTTTAAGACTTTTAGATTTATCAATGAGGTCATCCACATAGGTTTCAAAAATTTTGTGGAAAATATCATGAAAGATGTGAGCCATTGCTCTTTGGTAAGTGGTTTTAGCATTTTTGAGGCCAAAGGCATTTTGACATAGAAATAAGTGCCCCATTCCATGGTGAAAGTGGTCTTATGTTGGTCCCTGGGGGCAATGTGAATTTGACTAAAGCTCGAGAAGACATCCATAAGAGACAACATTTTATAAATACTAGTGAAATCAATGATGGCATCTATTGAAGGTAAAAGGAAGTTATCCTTGGGACAAGTGAGGTTGAGATTGTGTAAATCAATACAAATGTGAATGAAAATAATGACCTTTTTTCCTAACAAGAATAATGTTAAAAACCCATTCGATATAATTCACTAGTTTGATAACTTTAATATCAAGTAATTTGATGATTTACTTGTGACATAAAGTGGAAACCTCAGGTGGAAATTTCATTTACTTTTGGTGTATAGGCTTAACATCAGGATAAGTAATAATGTCATGTGCCACAATGTTAAGGTTAATACAAGGCATGTCCTCATAAGACCAAGTAAATATTTCATGATATTTATTAGAGAATAGGCTAAAGTTATCATGTTCGATAGGTGAGAGTTTTTGAGAAACTATGATTGGTCAAGGATATGATGGAGTACCGTATTCAATGTGAGTAGTTTCTTTAATAAGAATGGAATTGCCATCTTAGAAGTCATATGGTGCATTAGCTAAGGAAGAGATTGGATTAGTTTTGGGATCAATACTAATAACAAATAATGGGTTTTAGTTTTAAAATTTCCAAGTTTATGATGCTACTGAGGAAGTTGAGGTTCTCTAGAATGAAGTATTTCAAGAATAGCTTCATCACTAGGTAAGGTAGGAAGATGACCATAACACTCAACATCTACTCTAATATCTAGAATTTGATTTCCATGGTGATCGTATTTATAATGTATCTAATGGACATCAGTTGCCTTGGCATCAAGTGTAATATCAGGATTAGGAGGGGGAGATGGATCAGAAGGGATTGGAGTGTTTTTGTTTTAGTGATAGGGGAAGGATAAGATGCAATGATTGGATCTATAGGAAGTAAAGGAGATGCAATTTTTTTTGGAAGTTTGTAAGGCAAAATTTTCTCTACCATCCAAAGAGTATCAAGAAGTAGAGAATTGGGAGGAGGCACATAACCTTTAGGATCAAAGTCATGATCTATGGAAATGGTATGGATATCCTAGTTAAAATCATGGATTTGATCTAAGGTTTTGTAATAATGATAGACATCTAGGTCTCAAGATTGAGCTTGTGCCATTATGTAATTATCATCATATGTTGGAGAAATTATACATGCTTGAGAGTTAGGGGGAGTTTTAGAAGGTGAAATCCCAATATTACTAAATGTACATGGAGACATGATGAGAGGATCTTGAAATAATTTATCCACTCCATAATCATTGCAAGTGAAGGCATATTCAAGTAAAGAAGGATCTTGAGCATTGCATGGAGGGGAAAGTCAGTAATTTCATTAATAAGAGGAATAGTATGGTCCCAAGGTAATAAAGAAGGAGGAAGCCATTCTGAAATGTATGTAGGTAGCTTGGTAGTATTGAAAGTATGTTGCAAATCATTGGGTTCATCATCATTGGAATCTGTAAGAGTGACTTGTAAACCAGGATTGATGTTGATAAACTTAGGTAAAGGAGCACTATTAATATTAGGAATGGTAGGAATATAATATTGAGATTTGGGATTAGGAAGTTGAATACTCCATGGGTTGGGATCAACCTCATACTTATACCATTTTCCATTATGTAATAATTTAATGCATTGGTAATTGAAAGAAGTAATAGCCACCATTCTATGAGTCCATGGGTGACCAAGGAGTATATTATAAGATAAGGGTAAGTAAAGGACTATAATATTAGCTCAAATGGTCTTAGGTCTAATGGTTAATGGAATCCAAATGTAACCAAGTGGTTTTTCATTAGTCTTATTAAAACCATGGTAGGTAAGACGTGTTTGTTTGAGATGATCCTTGTTATAACTGAGTTGTTAGATAAGCCACAAAGATGTCACATTGATACTAGAGCCTTCATCAAATATAAATATATGGATAAGGGTAGTATTAATGGATATTTCAATAAAAAATGGTGGATCATCAACATGAAAAATAATTTCATCATTGATCATGTCCTCTTTAAGAAATTCAATAGAAGGCTTGGAAGAAGGACACATAGTTTCAATGGTATTCACATTGGTAGGTTGAGGTTCAAGAGAAGGTGGTTATTCATCGATAGAGGATAGATCTTTAATTTATTAGAGTTTTTGCATAAGGAAATTGTGACGATAGGGTGAATTATGAACCAACTCCATAAGTGGAATCTTACAAGGCAAAGAAGTTAAGTTCTTGAAGAAAGTTCTAATGAGATTTAGAACTAATTAGATTTAGAAGAAGAACCTACATGAGGTTTAGGAGGTAAAGCATATTTTGAAGGAATAAATTTAGTTGGAGGTTCAAAAGTAGGAAGTGGTTCCTCATGGGCTTCTAAAGCTAGATTAGTAGTTGTAGTATCCTTGAGAAGTTATTCTTGTAAGGATGGATTTTTAGGTTTGGTAAAAAGATCTTCATGAGCCAACTTGTGATGATATTTGACCTTAGTAGTTTTAACATATTGAGAATTGTTATATATTGATCATAATCAAAATTAATGGCATAAACATCCTTGATATTAGGTTGATTATTGGAAAAAAATTTGGTTATTGGAGGTAGAAGATTTAGAAACCTTTTATTTTTGGGAAGTAGTGGTGTATTCTTGACGATGAAGTTTGATCATGGAATTATGATTAAATGAATCACCAAGCGTATAAAAGACATAAAATTTAGTGATACCTCTATAATATTCATGGGAATGACTAATGTCCATATGGAACTAATAAAATTGATTAGGGTCATATCATTTATTAGGATTGTTAGGATAGGTGAAAGGTCTAGAGGGTGGTAAAAGTTATTTCATTTGCTGCACAAAAAGTGGTGTGTGAAAAGATGAAGGGATGTTAGCTTTGGCAACTCCAAGTTTGGTTTGTAGAGTATTAATAGTGATAGCATTGGTAGATGTTTAAGATCATTTTAAAAGTTTAGGATTAGGTTCAAATTTCTTCATAATAAAATATTGACTTTTAGCTTGGTCAAGAGATTCATTAATTGTTTGGGGAGCAAAAGTTCAAACCTTATATTGAAGAGAAGGAGTTAAAGAAATGATAAAGAATTTGAATAAGTTATCATCAGTCATGTTAGGTCAACTTTATTAGCCAATGATTTTCATCATTTGATAAAGTCATGAGCTGATTTAGTGAGTGATTGCTTAACATTGATAAAGTGGCTAAGATAATTTTTAGGAAGATCATTATGTTGAAAGTATTTAACTAAAGGATTGACTAAATATTCAAGTTGAAAAATAAACTTTAGGGGTAATTGGTTGTAAAATTCTAATACATCACCAGTGAAGGTTTTGACTAAGAGTTTAGTTGTGGTAAAGGTATTAGTTTGGATCCACTCTTTGTAAAGGTTGCCAAGGGATTTAAGAAATGAGGCAAGGTATTTAGTCCCATCATACTTGATAGTTGGAGATATGTTACCAATATCAATGGACATAATGAAGGGATCTAAAGGCTCATTTTGAATTGTTTGAAGCATCTTGTTATTCATTATGGGTTAAGGAATAACATTGCCTACGACATCTCTAAGAGGTAGAGGAATGTAATTTTGATTAGTTTGAGGATGAATAATGGTTGATTATCCATATTAATCAAATGATGTTGAAGTTGCATAATTTTATTGGTGTTAGAATTTTAAATTATGTTCATTTGTTTGATAACTTGGGTAAGAAGTTGAGTTGTATCAGGAGGTGGGTTGGTGTTGGTAGGAGGATTCCCTGAATTGGTATTAAGGGGAGGGTTGTTAGAAGATGGATTATTATTTAAAATTATGTTAATTACTCCCACATTATTTTTAAGGTTTTGAAGATGAGAAGTATCTTGGTAAGTATAGAAAGGATTAGTCCCATCAACTTCATCTTGAGGTGTGATTTGCACCATGTTATAGGTTATAGATGAAGGAGGGGAAGAGGTGCCCTAAGAGTGATGGTGCTCTTGGGAGGAAAAGAGAGGGATAAATGAACATCTCATATAGTATCTAAATGGATTCAAACTATCCAATAATATTTTGATAGGAGTCTTCATGATGACTTGAGAAAAATAAAAACAATTCTAAAAAAGAGAAACAAAGAACTAGATCAACAAATAGAGAAAGAAAAAAAAGGTACATAGTCAATTAGGTAAACCTAGTAAAGAAAACAAGGTCTAAAAACTATATAGAGTCAATAGGGTCAACCTAGTATAGAAAATAGGGCTAGAAATTATATAAAGTTGATCGGGTTGATCTAGTAGAGTAAGCAGTGTAAAAATAGATAGTCGATAAGAGACTATGTCAATAGAAATGACTATGTACTAAAATAAGAATAATTTTTCAAGTACTTTAGGAAAGAAAGAAATGAAATGAAACCCATAATAAATTGGGTTAATGAGTTTGATCCAATTGAGGCACACAACACAAAACCTTGCACCAATGTTGGCTAATGCAAGTTTTTACAATATAACATATAATTGAGCAAAGAGCAAGGAGTCAACCTAGAAAGTAAAAAATAAATAAGTGGTTAAATTTAATGTTTTTAAATTATTAGAGTATAATTTTAAATGTGATAGGAAGCTGGTTGTAATCAAGGAACTAAAAAGTAATCTAAGGATGGTTTCAAGATGTTTGGGCTAAAAGGGATCTGTATTGGTAATGGCACCAAATTAGTATTGGGGCCTACCCCCTCACTTCACATAACATAATAATAAGGGTGTCAGGTGCTTAAAATAAATATACCATTAACCATGTTTTTATACTTGGCTAGAAAACCAAGTTGAATTCTCCCTTGGTGATGGAATCCAAGTAGGTTGGCCTTGGGTAGACAATTTCTAAAATGTTTTTTGAGATTTTGTGATTTGGTAAAGTGTGCAAAAAGTAAAAAATAGTGAAAATAAAAAGTATATTGAAAACCACCTAATTATACTATGTGATTTATTCTGAGCATGCAAGCAACAAGAAATGAAAGTGTGAGCTAATTACTAGCATATAAGTGTTAATTCTAATTTTGAAACACAATATAGTGTCGATTTAGTCGATAGTGTATTCAGAGAATATAGAATATGGTTGATAGTGTTACCTATATAATATTAAATAAAGGGTATCAAAATAAAATATGTTGACAAAGTCAACCTAGTTTTTTAGATAAAACACAAAATATAAAACTATGTCGATAGGGTCGACCTAGTTAGCTGTACAAGGGTAGTTTTAAAGACTATAAAACATGAAAAATAAAACTATAAAAAATGATATAAATGATAAATAATGATATAAAGGAACCTTGGTGGCTTAGAATATTTAAATAAAGATGATATTTTTGTTGAAAAACATTGATTTGTACTTGAAAATTCTACTATGTTGACTGGGTCAACGAACAAAATGTGAAAATATACAAGGTTGATTGGGATAACCTAGTATGCTGAACTAGATGCCTAAAAATGTATAGGGTTGACTTGGTTGACCTAGTAATCTAAACTTGGTAAAAATCCTACATAGATAGAATAAAGTTGTATTAATGCAACTATGTTATTAAACATGTGCATAAAAGCTAGAACTATGTCAATACAGTCGATCCAATATCATAAATATATGAAAATAAAATGATAAAATAAGTGAAACAAAAACATACGAGGGTTAGGTTCATGTTGGGTTCACCAGAATGTATGTAATCATAAATCAATCCTAACTTAGAGAAGATAGATCATACCATACACTTTTGATTGGGGACACAATTGTTGAGTGGAAACATGACCAATATGAAGATCTGCTAGACCTAATTAGGGGATCTCTTATCATAATACATGGTGATAGGGAGGGTTTTAAATCCTATAGTCAAGTACAATCATGTAATAACCCTAAGGGAGTCTTTTCTTTTGATATCTCACTAAACTAATAACAAGTAAAGTAAATCTAATTTGGTGCTCACCAAAGCTTATGGCATAATATAAAGGGTTAGTAAACAATAAAAATATGTATAGGATAATATAAATTAAACTATGTATGAGTAAGACCTTAATACATGGAATAAGAAGAGTAATATTATTTGAAGCCAATACTTATACTACTTCTATCTATTAAAGAGAGGAGTAAAGTTAGAGAATACTTACTTGAATGATGAACCCATCGAGACTCAATCTCTCCCTTGGCCAAAGGGGATTCAAAATAGGTTATTATGGTTGGTAAGGATCATTAAGAAATTCCAAATAATCTAAGAATTATTTAGAAGACTAGATTATCCAAGTAAAAACCCTAAGCTAAGACTCCTCAAGTAAAATGGTAGAAGAGAAGATTGTAAAGAGGCACAAGGGAATAATAAATCTTGATTACATATGAAATAATGATGAAATGATATTGTATATATAGTTGGATTTGAACTTAAAACCTTCCAAAAATCTTAGTTGATAGGGTCGACCTAGTTAACCTAGCATAATTTTAGATAATTATTCACTAGGTCATGATCTAGGTCGACCAAGAGCCAAACTAGTTCCTAAATGAAAATTACCTAAAACTATACATGGTTAACCCAATTGACCTATTATAAGAAACTAAAAAAAGGGGATTATAGTGAGAAAAAGAAGGATGGAAAGTGAGAAAATACTAGAGGAGTATGCAAGGGAGGAGTAATAGATTAGGGAATGGTTCTAAGAGCTGGTTGGATTGGTAATATGTGGAAATAAAGGATAATAATCTTGTGAAGCACCAATGGTCTACCCACACCTTTCCCAGTTCACCCTTTAAGGCATGAACTTAGAGAGAATGAGTATCAATAAGTTATTGAAAGATGTAAAACATTAGTATTTAATAAAAGTTAAAAATATTATGTATACAAAAGGTATCATTGGGTTGCATGGTTAAGCTAATCTTAACTGCCAGGTGGAAACTCACTTTTCCTCTAAATTTGAGGGAATGTGCCTTCCAATATCTCTCTTTCTATCTCTATCTACTTGAATATATGAAATTTATAATAATGATCTATATTTCTCTTAATCTCAATTTCAAAACCTTATAATGATACATCTTTTTCAAAAATAATTTGTCAGTAGGCAAAGTAGTTACATCGATACACATGTGTACTCTTAAACCTTGCTCTTTTAGTTTAAATATATTTCAATTAATTTTGACCAATATTATACTCAATAATTATACATTATAACATGTTATTGGTTATAGGTCAGTCATTAGTAAATCACTCAAACCTAGCTCTAGAAAAGTAAAGAAACTTAACTCAATAAAAGATAAATTGTGTATACACACACATGTACTTATTCCTTTCTTAAATTTCAGGGGAATGTAAATGATATTTTGTGATTATATATCACCTCAGTATTGGATGATTGAAAAACTCATGACCCTAGTTGTTCCTCTTAGTTCTACACATGGATTGCTTTTACAAGCCTCACATCTGCTCTATCTTGTGTCCCTTGGCCTATCTCTTAGTCTAACTTATAGATGAAATTTTGAGTTAAATGGATTTGATTGTGTAATTACATCAAAATACCCAAAATTTCAATCCACCAATTGAGATCTAGAGCCATTATGATAAAAATATAAATATAAATGAATATTCATAGTAGCACTTAAATCCTAAAGCTAATTACTCCAAACCAAGATTAAAAAATAAAATAATAAAGGATTTGGATAGATATTTACTTACAATAGACTCAAATTTACAAAAATTATGATAGATTGATTCATTTATTTGGATGATGGAATAATTTTTTATGTATTTAATAATTGGCATAGAGATTTTATGGATTTAATAGTTATTTTCAATGGAGTATTGGATGTCTTTAAATAAAAGAGAGAGTGAGGATTAAAAAGGAATTAAAAATTTCTTGGAAGCCTCTAGAATAGAGGCTTCTAAAGAAGAAAGGCTAAGTTAAAAAGGATTCTAAAATTGGATAATGATAATGGATGATGGATGAAGAAAATACAAAAATTGTGACTAGTTAGGTGTAATTGATAGGTGCGAACGATTGATGAAAAATATTAGGGAGATGATTACAAAGATGATGATTGATCAATAAAATGATTGATATTATATATCAAGGATTTGATCAAGGAAAAATTTGAGGATGATAAGATAGATGTGATGATAAATAATAGATAAAGAGGAGAGAATGGTCGAGCTGACCTTAGACACATCATGTGACTGAGCATTACCTACATAGTCTAAAAATATCTCAGGCCAATGTAGTTCATATTAGAGGATAGAGGATGATGATGATGATGATGATTAGACATGATATTTAGTAGATAGAGGATGTGACTTAAATGAAGATAAAATGATTAAGATATATGATTGAATATTAGATGAGTGGACTGGGATGATTAACAAGATGATGGGATCAATATGATTAGATAGATTAGGAGAAATGATCAAGCCATCATTTTTGTAATAAAGATCATCATAGTCTAAGCAATCTGATACAAATATGTCACTTGGAAATATGCCTCATGATATAATTATGACCAAGAGGATATTATGCCAAAGTGCAAATAAAATGGGAAAATAGTGAACTCTATATCATCGAGGGCACTTAAAAGCATCATTGTAGATTTAGTTTCATCATATCATCCTTATTCATTGCCCAATATTAAAAATGAGACATTATTCAAGATTAAAAATAAACATAGGCAAATATACATACAAATAAGTTAAATAGCAAAGAGAAGACAAGTAACACACACAAATATCTACATGTAGGGTCATTACGTCTTGTCTAATTATCCTGATGAGAGTTGATGGGGTGATTTATCAGGTGATGAGTTGGACTAATATGGTCATGATGATGTGAATTTGGACAAGGTATGGAATTGGAGTAGACTAAGGACTTGTATTAGGATAAGGTTAAGGATAAGGATGTGGGTTCCATGATTAAGACATAAGACAAGATAAGATGATAAAGTGATTATGACCACTAAGATATATGACAAGGTAGGATGATAATGAGATGGAAAACTTAGGATATAGGATAAAACTATCTAGATACATATGATGTATGATAATATGACATAAGACAAGATGAACTTTAGATTTTTTTGTATTTTTGTGAATTATTTTTAATTTTTAGGGTTTTTGGGATATTTTAAATTTTAGGACTTTCAAGAATATGTATGTACACTATACAAATGGGGGTCACTAGCAAAGAGAATCCCAAGCATAAAAACTAGGATAAGGGCAAATAGAATAATAGATGGGATGAAAAAGGATAAGGGTGATGTTGAAAAGGGTATGATGACCAAGGGAGAATGGAATAGGGATTGCTAATGACCACATCATGAAAGAATCATATATTTAGTTTCCTAAGTGTCCATTAGAGGATATACCAAGATTATTATAGAACATTTCTCAAGACACATTACACACCCTTATGAAGGCTAAGACTGGAAGAAAGGATGGATATAATAGGATGTAGGATATGATGGTGGATGATGGGTAAGAACAATGGATAGAGGGATTGGAGAGAGAAGGATGAAAGGGATGGGTGGGATTTTTCCACTTAGATAATAAATTATTTTACCATGATGCTAGAAACTAGTTTTCATCATGTTACTTGCCCAAGGTTCTAGAAGACTAGTTTTTACCATTGGATGAATGATTTTTTATTTTTATTTTTTATGTTATATTTTGAATTTTGGGTATCTTGATTGATTGGATATGGGTATGATATGAAAGAATGATAACAATTGCTAGATCATTATCCAAACCTATTCTAGAGATGTGTGGTGCTAGGATCATGTTGTTGCTATTGGATGTATTGAGGTCCATGCAACCTTCATTGATTTTTGATTTGGAACCCTTTAGATATCTATACCAGGTGTCTTTGTCACCCCTATAAGAGATGATGCTACTTAGGAAAGTGATGTGTGGTAGGGATTTGAGATATGGTATGGAAGGGATTAGGTCTTTATTTTGATGGTGGGGTATAAGATGTGAATGAGTGATATGGTTAGAATGGACAATGTGATTGGATGGAGATCGGAAATGGGTTTTAACAGTTGCATACACCATTGGATATGGTGGATGGGATATTTTTGATTGGTGTCATGAGATTAAGGAATGTAAGTTATTCTGATTTGCTTGATCTTTGATCTAAATTTAAGAGGATAATTAGCCATATGATTTTTAACATATTTTTGACTTGTTAAGAATTGGATTTTGATTACCCTTAATCTCTAATTATAGGTTTCACCAATGGTATTTGAATTTAGACTTGATAGATGATGGCGATTATTTTGACTTTGATGGTCCCCTAGCACCTCAAGGATATTTATACTAGGGGATGATGCTTTTTGACTTTTCTTGTCTTTGATTGATTTTTTTAGATCATAATTCTCTTGATTATTTTACTATATTAATTGATTATTATCTTAGATCCTTGGATATTTGGCACATGATATTTCATGCTATAGGGAATCCAAAAATACATGTTCCTATTTATCTCATTCAGGGAGTGGGATGGGGGGATTGTTAATAGGAGGGGGATGATTTGGGATGTGTGGTGGAAAGGATGGATTAAGGGGATAATGGGAAGCATATTCCTCTTAAAAGTTAGTAGGAGACCCAACCTTGATGTCAAAAAAAGTATCCTAAAAAATCTCGAAAGGATCACTAAGATTCTTTGTAGAAGTAACATCTAAAATAACATTGATTTATCTCATTCATATCCATCTTGATGATACTTGAATGATAAAGCATCTAAGAATTGTGTTATGATTTCAACATCCTAATATGGATCAAGAATGATGCCTTCTATTTGGTTGACATTTGAATTAGAGAAGTCTTCAAAAAGATAGGTGCCAGCATGACTTTCATTATCTATAAGGGATGACAAGTTTTCCATGGAATATGAGTTAAATGCTGGTGTTGAATATGATCCTAACCATTTTAATGCTGAATCTAATAGTAATTTTGATGAGATGATGACACTAATAGATGATTTTATGATATCCATAAAGAAAACAATTTAGATAGCATAATTGTCCATAAGTACCTCCTTCATCTTGGGTTTTTGAATGGATGGTTTAGGATTAATGGATTGGGGAAGATGTAGGATTTGATTTAGATAGGGCATAGGGATGATATGATTTTGGATGGTTGTGGTATGGTGGATATTGGGATCATGACCTTGGTTGAGAAGGGAAGATGCTTCATCATGTTTAGGAAGCTATTCTTTGCATACCCCTTTTTTCACATTCTTAGGCATGGATGCATTAGATTCCCCTCAATTTCAATGTCGCCATTATCAATTAACTTTTGGATATAACACATAAATGGGAAAAATATATTGATAGAATTCCTAGGGATTTATGGTATATAAAAAATCATTCATCTTGATACCATGAGGGCACATGTTTATAAAATCTAGAGGTCTTATTTTTAGGTGGATAATCATGCCTATGGACCTCAATTTCCAAAATAGGGATTCCATGGATATGGGAAGAGGGTTATATTACTTGTATATAGTGTTGGATGTGGAAGTGTTGGAATTAGGAATGGAAGCATGTGATGGTGATGTCATAATATGTGGAGATGATGAGGTTGACAAGTTAGCTTCACTTTTCTAGTAAGACAAGAGATTGGTGACAGATTATGATTGGTAGATGGAGGATTTGACCATGGACAGGGGTGAATTGGAGGTAAGGTTAATTGAATAGAGTCAAGATATTTATGAATTTGGACATACATATCAAGGAGATACAAGAAGACTACATCCTTATTTATAGTAATATACTTATTAAACAAGGAAATTTTTAGACTGAAAAGGTCATGACTAGGACTAGGACTAGTGGATTAGACTGAGATGGGGATCGGGGTTGATGAGTGACTTAATTGGTATGTGACATTAGGCTTAGGGGATCAAAATAAGTGGGAAGGTAGGCACCCATCCCCAATAGCCATACAAGGCACTCATCCTTTTTGGTCAAGATATATTCATTAAATAAGTCAACTTTATCACTTGTATAGTGAGGACTATGATTATGATAAATGGATGATGGGGTTGACCATGATGGGATAGTATGTGGGTTAGGTGTAAATGGGGATTATTTATGGGGAAGGGCATGGGACATTAGTTTAGGATTGATGGGATCAAGGTCATAAGGTAGGTGAGCACCCATTTTCAGAGATTGTAAAAGGATCTCATCCTTGTTGGCAAATAGATATTGGTCCACGAGAATTAAGTCTAAATCCATGTGGGTGGATGATGAATAAGTGTTAGACAAATGAAAAATGGGGGTTGATGTGAAATTAGATTAAGGCTTGGATATATATGCTCTTTAAATAAAGTAAGTCTAAATGACCAAGCTAGTATGTTAGGTCATGGTGAGTGTTGACCATTTTTTGCCCAATAGGCAAAAAATTGGTCCCCTTCTTCCCTTGCTATTCAGAGCCAGCCATTTTTAGGTTGCATAAGTTCATCGGCCTTGGTTCATGAACTAGTTCAACACTTCAACTTGGTTCAACCACTAAGTTCAACACTTCAGCTAGTTCATCAAGCTTCAGGTTCAACATTGGTTCATCGCTTGGTTCAAATGGCTTTAGTTCATTCTATGAGTTCAACATTTTAAGTTCAATGCCTTGGTTCAATCAGTGAGTTCAATCATTCAGCTCACTCAGTCAATTTAGTGGCATTAGTTCATCGACATGTAGTGTTGAACCATTGAACTAGTTCAACAGATCGGTTCGACGCATCAATTTAATCACAACGGTTCAAAGGGGTTGGTTCAACGAAGGGCTCGACACGTAGCTTTGAACCATTGCACTAATTGAACCATTAAACCAATTTCGGTTTAATGGGTTGGTTCAACAACTTGGTTCAAGGGTGTTTCCCAAAGTCGAAGGGTAGTGCTGGGTTCAAATGCCCTTGTGGAGGGCAAGGAACATTCCAAAGACAACCAAAGAAGCGTTTCAAAAGTGCAAAGAAGACTTAAGGCTAAATTCTTTTGAACTTTTTATTTGAAGGAATTCCTTTGGACAAAAAGCCTAAAGGAATTTGAGGGGGAAGCTGAGTTCAAAAAGGCCACTAGCATAGGGAGAAGACAAAGTGGCCAATTCCCACAGACTTTTTGTTCGTAGGGAAAATCTTGAAGCAAAAAACCTATGAAAAAGCCCACTGAAGGACCTGAAGGAATTTGTTAAGGATGGTGACGTCCTAAAAACTATCAAAATTAAGCACGTGAACTAGCCATTAGGTTTTCAATGATGACAGGAGTGTAAACATCAAATTTTACACCAGGAAAGCTAGAGCATGGAAGGCACCAAGTGGCAACCATGAAAGACTTTGACATGCTTTTTTAGGAGCAGCAGAATGTGCCACATGTCCCCTATAGGGCTCAAAAAAAGCCGATAAGTGTCAACATCTGTGGGTTTCTCTTATTGGCTTCAAAGAAGACTATGGTGGGCCCGAATGAGTTGCTAGGAGCTATGTGGAGCATGCCAAGTGTCAGCATTCATGAGCATCAAAAAAGGGCCTACAAGTTTTTATAAGGCAGCTAAAGGCTCTATGGAAGTGGCCACGTGTCACCTTCTATAGAAATCTCAAAAAATACTTCCAAAGCCTCTAGGTTAAGTGGAAAGATTAGGTAGAAGCGGCCACATGTCAACTTTTGCCTGACTCTCAAAAGACCCTCTAAGTTAAGCAGATGCTGCCACATCCCATTATCATCTCGATGGAAGCCACCACATGTCAACATCTATGTTTCAAAGTGTTTTCTAAGTGCCCAAGTAGTGGACTATGACACATGTCAAAAGTGGATGCGCTCTCAACAAAAAGAGCCAAAGGAGTAGTAGAAGGAGCCAGAGGAGGAAAAGTAACCAAATGCAGAAATAGACAAAGCGATCTAAGTGGCATGGGAAAGTGTCGACTCAAGGAGTTATTCTAGTGGTTGACATAGTACTTGCCATGTGACCATCAACAGGTGTAAATAGTGAATGACGCAACCTAGTTTTCTTTAATATGCATTGATGAGCAGGCAAATACTGTAGCTCATAATTTCAAATCTTGACAGGAGTTAACATAACATTATCTTCAAGTAGCTTCCTCATCCCAATGCTTAGAAGGCACATGGGTCACTTGTAAAAGGGTGCCAAAAATGGCCTCTTTCTTCCTCTATAAATGGTAAGCTTCTCATTCAATAAGGGATCCACTCTCTTAGCCTTAAGGCAAAACTCTACCCAAAAATCTCTTGGGCTTATAAGGCAGGGCTATCAGATTTTACCTTGAATTAGGACTTAGCATTTTTACCTCCATCTAGACTTGCACTTTAAAGTATATGTCTATTTTCTTCTTTTGTGTTAAGTCATTATCTTTCATGTTTTTCATAGATCGATTACAACATGTCCAGTGCATTGTGAAGTCTCCTTTCTATAGGTCTGCTAGAAGTGTCTATAGAAAGTATATAGGTGCTTGTGAATAGGCTATCAAAGTGTGTCCCATAACACCTTTGCTAGTTCCTTCCTCCTTGTACTTCCATGGACCCCTAGCTGACTATTGCAGAAGAGCTTCTGACTTCAGATGAAGTGTATGGGCACTTCTTTTTGGTGAAAAGTGTATATTTGGGTTGGGTGGGTCAACCTTTTTTGGTATATTACCTTTTCATTTTTTAGGCTTAGGTTCTATTTTTTTAGCATCTCTCTCTCCCTTTTCATCCCCCCCTTTTTTATTTTATTTGTTAGCAGTAGGAGAAACCAAGGCCTAAAAGATACATCAGAGGGAGCTAGCCCTTATCTAGAGACTCTCCCCTCCAGCTTCACCGATCCCATAGGTGAGAGGGGAGTTTCCATTATTGCATGTGGAAAGGTAGGAGCTCGGCCTTCTACCCTAGGTGTAATCCAATGTGTCAACAGTTTTTGGCACGCCCGATGGGACCAATTAGGACAAGTTTTGTCTAAAGAGTTAAAGAATTTTTGGTGTGTTCTTTAACCAACCAGCCTTTGGAGGCTTTTGCATCAACACCAATGGTGACTCCAAGCTGAATCAGTTGGTTAAGTAGCCTAGTTCCATCAAAAATCACTTTTTGTATGTATAATTCCTTTGCATAGAATCGTGGGCCTTATATTCCTTCATATGACTTCTATCAGACTCAAAATTTTTAGAGAATCACCTCAAGAAGCTCTCCTAGTTTCCCTTCAATGATAAGGGAAATGGCCCTAGAATTTGAGAAGCAGATGATGGAGATTGATAGACTGGAGGAGCAGTACAGATATTAGTAGGAGCTGATGTATAAAGAGGAGTGTTTGTTTAGGCAAGCTCAGGCCTTAAAATCCATGGAGGAAGATTGATCAAAATGGAGAAATCCATTTATTCAAGGTAGTCAGCCTTGCATGCCCCCTCCTATTCTAAAGAAAGCCCCCTCTTGTGCACCAAATCTATTCTATTAGATAACACTCGCTCACTCCAGCTCATCTGATGCATCTGATCTCAATCCTATGTGCCTAGCTTTCCAACATCAAAGGGAATTAGAGCAAACCCCCATGGATGTAAATATTCTCAATTCCTTATATTATGAATCTTCCATTGGGGGAAATACTGTGAGCTAGCATATCCCTCTTTTAGAGACTCTTCTAGTGCATCAATAGTCTCTTCCTAGCATTCCTCAACCTCCCTAAGTCTTTCAACATGATGTGCAAATTCCGAGTTGGAGGAAGGAATGCCAGGAAATAGCTCAGAGCCTTGAAGAGGATGATGCTGGTGACCTCCAAGAAAGACTATTTTAGGATAATCTAGATAAACAAATTGAAGATTTAGAGGCTAGAATGAGTCTGCTTTCTTGAAAGAGAGTTTGCACTTCTAGACCTTGTGGAGGAGCCCCAGGACATTGGAGAAAACAAAGTTACTACCTATTCACAGGAGCAAAATTCCAATTTTGAGATCTTGAACTAGGGGAAAATGGTAGAATCATGGGGCAGGAAGGAGGAGAAGCAAGGTTTTTCTCAAAACCTTGAAGAAGATGATGTTGTTCCTACTCATGATGATGCTAGTGACCTCCAAGAAAGGTTCTTCCAAGAGGATCTAGCTAGGATAATTGCAGAGTTGGGATCTAAAAAGAGATTCCTCAACCAATGTGTGGTGGATGGTTTAGACCCAATGGCACATTTCATGTCTAAACACACCCCACCTACACATTTATAAGAGAGAGATCAGGCCACACCTGATATTGATGAAGTGCTGACCAAGTGGAAGGAGGAGAATCATTTGATTCTAGCTCAAGGACTGCCTCCTCTTCCACACGGTTTTCCCACTTCACCCCTTCTTAAGGAGGAACTTGTTCTATAAGAGGCGAGTGAGGAGTAGAAGATCCAAGATAAATTTTCCCAAGGGGCTATCATGAGTGACAATGAAGGTGGAATCATCATGGAGGCCCATTGTGAAGACCTCATTAGCAATGGAGAAGACACAGGGCATGCATATATGAAGATGTTCCAGCAATACGAGGAGGAACATAAGCATGGTGAGCTCTTTCCCCCTTTTTTTGATGAACTTCCTTGTTGCTTCAATGAGGAGGATGACTATGCTGGGGAGTTTGAGTTGGAGGAGGATCAAGAGGATACCTTTGAACATTTAGAGACCTTAATCATCAAGGAGGAAAAGGAGAGGTCTGTCTTCCTAGAGGAAAGCCTTAAAGAAGAGAGCTTTGAATAGAGAGGCAATGTTCTATGGGATGAGTAATCAGTTTGTGATTCCATTTTAGACATCACAATTGTCACCCTTCTTCAAGAAGGCTAAGAGGAAGCAGAGGATGAGTCTGACAGAGTCTTTAATGAGATAGAAGGAAACAAGTCAGACCATGATACATTGTAGAGGGAATGTGCAGATCAAAGGGATTATGGTGATGAGCTAGTAGCCATTAATTTCTTGGTGAAATGCACCAGTATGAGGGACCAAAATTCAACAAGCTTCCAAGGACAAGAAGAGTACATATATGTCAGAAGCATGTTCGAATTTGATCCACTCGGATGTAGGCCAATCCAGGTGACAGGCAAGAGGAGTCGGTCACCAAATCTCCTTTTCATTTAGCTACTTGCCTGGCACCATAAGTCTTCTTGCTAAGAAGAGGACTTAATAAATTTTCCCTTTGATCCAGGAGGTAGGCAAACATTCTTGGTTAGCTGTATATAGTAGTTTTCTTTCAGTTTCTTTTCCTGCTTTCCCTAAGTGTAGTTTGCACAAGTAGTGTTTTAATCCTTATGTTTTTCCCTTTGTGTGTGGGGTAAAAACCTTCATGTTTGATTCTTAGATATTTTAGGGCTATTTATAACACTCTTTCAAGATGCATCTGACTCCATGCCCAATGGACTACAAGGCAACTGGTCTTTAAGCATAGCAGACATATTTCCTCTGGGAGTCACCAATTTGTTGACCATTTTTTGCCCAATAGGCAAAAAATTGGTCCCCTTCTTCCCTTGCTATTTAGAGCTAGTCATTTTTAGGTTGCATAAGTTCATCAACCTTGGTTCATGAACTGGTTCAATGCTTCAGCTTGGTTCAACCACTAAGTTCAATGCTTCAGCTAGTTCATTGAGCTTTAGGTTCAATGTTGGTTCATCGCTTGGTTCAAATGGCTTTAGATCATTTAGCGGGTTCAACATTTTAAGTTTAATGCCTTGGTTTAATCAGTGGGTTCAATCATACAGCTCACTCAGTCAGTTTAGTGGCATCAGTTCATAAACGCGTAGTGTTGAACTAGTTCAATAGATCAATTCAATGCATTGGTTTAATGCGTCAGTTTAAGTGCAATGGTTTAAAGGGGTTGGTTCAATGAAGGGCTTGGTGCATAGCTTTGAACCATTAAACTAATTGAACTATTGAACCAATTTTTGTTTAATGGGTTGTTTCAATGGCTTGGTTCAAGGGTTTGTCCCAAAGCCGAAGGGTAGTGCTGGGTTCAAATGCCCTTGTGGAGAGCAAGGAGTGTTCCAAAGACAGCCAAAGAAGTGTTTCAAAAGCATGAAAAAGACTTAAGCCTAGATTATTTCAGACTTTGTGTCCAAAGGAATTATTTTAGACAAAAATCCTGAAGGAATTTAGGGGGAAGCTCAGTTCAAAAAGGCTGACAGCATAGGGAGAAGATAAAGCGGCCAATTCTCATGGACTTTTTGTCTGCGGGGAAAAGCTTGAAGCAAAAAACTTGTAGAAAAGCCCACCGAAGGACCCAAAGGAATTTTCCAAGGATGGTGATGTCCCAAAAACTATCAAAATTAAGCACATGAACTATCTATTGGGTTTTCAGTGATGACAGGCATGTAAACATCAAATTTTACACTAGGAAAGCCAGAGCACAGAAGGCACCAAGTGGCAACCGTAGAAGACTTTGACATGCTTTTTTAAGAGTAGGAAAACATGCCACATGTCCCCTATAGGGCTTGAAAAAATTTGACAAGTGTCAACATCCATGGGTTTCTCTTGTTGGCTTTAAAGAAGACTGTGGTGGGCCCGAATGAGTTGCTAGGAGCTATGCAGAGCATGCCAAGTGTCAGCATCTGTGAGCATCAAAAAGGGCCTAAAAGTTTTTCTAAGGTAGCTAAAGGCTCTATGGAAGTGACCACATGTCACCTTCCACAAAAATCTCAAAAAATACTTCCAAAGCCTCTAGGTTAAGTGGAAAGAGTAGGTGGAAGGGGCCACATGTCAACTTTTGCCTGACTCTCAAAAGACCCTCTAAGGTAAGCGGATGCTGCCACATCCCATTATCAGCTCGGTAGAATCTACCACATGTCAATGTTTGCTTTTCAAAGTGTTTTCTAAGTGCCCAAGTAGTGGACTATGACACATGTCAAAAGTAGATGTGCTCTCAGTAGAAAGATCTAAAGCAGTAGTAGAAGGAGCCAGAGGAGGCAAAGTAGCCAAACACAGAAATAGACAAAGTGATCCAAGTGGCACGAGAAAGTGTTGACTCAAGGAGTTATTCTAGTGGTTGACATAATACCTACCATATGACCATCAAGAGGCATAAACAGTGAATGGCGTGACCTATTTTTCTTTAATATGCATTGATGAGCAGGCAAATGATGTAGCTCATAATTTCAAATCCTGACAGGAGCTGACACAAGATTATCTTCAGGTGGCTTCCTCATCCCAATGCTCAGAAGGCACATGGGTCACTTGTAAAAGGGTGCCAAAATGGCCTCTTTCTTCCTCTATAAATGATAAGCTTCTCATTCAAGAAGGGATCCACTCTCTTAGCCTTAAGGCAAAACTATGCCCAAAAATCTCTCAGGCTTGTAAGGCAGAGCTACCAAATTTTACCTTGAATTAAGACTTAGCATTTTTACCTCCATCTAGACTTGCAATTTAAAGTATATGTCTATTTTCTTCTTTTGTGTTAATTCATTGTCTTTCATGCTTTTCATAGATCGATTACAACATGTCCAATGTATTGTGAAGTCTCCTTTCTGCAGGTCTGCCAGAAGTGTCTACAAAAAGAATATAGGTGCCTATGAATAGGCTGTCAAAGTGTATCCCAAAACATCTTTGCTAGTTCCTTCCTCCCTGTACTTCCATAGACCCCTAGCTAACTATTATAGAAGAGCTTCCAACTTCAGATGAAGTGTATGGGTGCTTCTTTTTGGTGAAAAGTGTATATTCAGGTTGGGTGGGTCAACCTTTTCTAGTGTATCACCTTTTCATTTTTAAGGCTTAGGTTCTATTTTTTTAGCATCTCTCTCTCCCTTTTCATCCCCCACTTTTTTTAATTTTATTTGTTAGCAGTAGGAGAAACCAGGGCCTAAAAGATACATCAGAGGGAGCTAGCCCTTATCTAGAGACTCTCCCCTCCAGCTTCACCGGTCTCATAGGCGAGAGGGGAGTTTCCATTGTTGCGTGTGGAAAGGTAGGAGCTCAACCTCCTGCCCTAGGTACAATCCACTGCATCAATAGTGAGGATGAAATAGATGAATTATATTATGATATGAGACTAAGATTAGATCTTAGACTGATAGTATGATCTATCAACAATGCCTAGTTTTCAAGCTAACAAAAAGATCAAGGATTTGACTAGTGCCTAGATTAAAACTAGTAAGATGATGATTAGATAGGTACCATTTATGAATAGGCAAGAAACCATTATTAAACATGACTAGAATGATGATGATTGGATGTTAGATTGAAACCAACATAATGATAGGTTTCTAATAGGGTATTAACTAAGTATGAATATGATAAGATGATAGTGGACTAGGATGTTATGTAAGGATAAAATGACTAGCTCAAACCTTAGACCAATTTGATCAAGGTGAGATGGGATAAGATTTTTTGATGAAAGATAGATGGAGAGATCAAGGATGATGTGATTAAGATTGGGACAAGGGTGGTAATCTAATGATGGTGTGTGTGATTTTGATAAATATGTGACCTTAAGATCTAACTAAGTGTGTTGTGGGATAAGATAGGATGGGGTTATAATTAGATGGGGATGATAATATAAGTGTGTACAATATATGGTGATAAGATGTATAAGATAAACAAGATTATTTAAGATATGATGATGTGTAAAGTAGACAAGGATATAAAAGAAGATTATAAATGTATAAGATATATAATAAGGATATAAAATATGATGATATAGAGAGCCTAGATAGTCATGTATAAGTTTTGTGTGAAGGCTAGCTCAACTCATAAATAAGATTGGTATAGCACGACACACACCAAAGCAAGTATACCATAGTCCTAATATTAGTAAACTTATGGGTGTGTAACATAAAGACTACACTATCTAACAGATTTATGGGTGAGGTTATAGGTCAATGACCCATTAAATAATCTCTTAAAACCTCTCAACCCTATCTACACATGACAGTCACTTGGGAGCTGATATTGATTTTGGTAGTAAGTTGCCTATTATGACCAATGGTCCTATGCTAGGCTGAATAGGCTATCTAGGGACATCCTTGATATACTATAGGTGAAGTGGGTCCCAAGTCCATGTACGGTGGTGTCTAATGCCTAGTTTAGAGATTGAACTCTTCCCCTTCATGGAATACCTTTATAGGGTCAACTGCTTAGCCTAATGATAGATGTCCCTGATATTTAAACTCCACCAAAACATGGAGTGTGGATTAGTGTGTGGTGGTGAAAACCATGGTCATTATCCCCCTAAGACTATGGCAAGTGCATGGGTGTCAATTCCATATCACATTACCCCAAAAAAAATAAAATGGGAGGGTGTGTTAGTGGTTTTTGATCCTCCAAGAATCCCTACAAAGATGCAAAGATGAGAGCATACACCAATGTATCCCTTGGGTGATAAAAAAGTAGCCAAAAAAAATATTAATCAATTAATTTATATGTGATATAAATAAAATATATATAAGATGGTTTTTGAAAAATATCTTTGACAGGTAACCTATAGGATAAGTGATTAGTAGTTTCAATTGTCAATCTTGAGAGGTAACCTACAAGACAAGGTATTAGATAAAATATATGACATGAAAATGAAGATGTTAGCAAGCCAAAATAGCCACTAGGTTCACTCCTATGAGAAATAAAATGTTAGTCTAATAAACTTGAATAAAAACTATAGAAAAAATAATGATTTGGATCTATAACTTCTTTGGGTGAGGGAGTCATAATATCGAGGTTTGGGGGCAACATCCCATAATGGGGTTAAGGGGAAGTACCCCTTACAGGGTTAAGGGGTATCAACCCTTATGATATCAAGGGGAAGTGTCCCTTGAGGGCTTTGGGGGTAGTGCCTTAGGTGCACTCCCTATCATGGTATAGGGAAAGGTTGAGGGGTAGTGCCCCTGATGCCAAATGTAATTTGGGACTTACGAGATGCTTGAAATGAATGAAAAGTTATTAAAAATGATCCTTAAAAGGCACTTAAAAAGGATATTTTTGAAGGTAAAAATGAATAGCAAAATCACAACTATAGAAGGTAAAACTACAAATACACAGTTAGTTATATATAAAATCATTTCTAGAGACTATAAAACTATAGATTTTAAGTAATACCACAACTGTCAAGTCACAATTTTGTAGAATTTTGACTATTTATGGTGGTTGTCATATAACTTCTATAAAAATGTGAGTTTTTAGGTGATATCATGACTTTTATTGAAAAATTATTGTAGACGCCAAAATTACATTACACAAGTGTATAATGTGTTGTGTCAAAATCCCCCTTAGACCCCCTTTATAACAAATCTTCCTAACCCATGCCTTTACCCCACATATTTAATTAATTAACTAAGATTAATTGAATATTCCCCATGCCACCTTACCTAGCCACCTTGCCCCAAGACCAATTCTCTCCCTGTGAGTCACCACTCGACTTGGTCTCCCACAAATAACTAATTCTTACCCTATAAACCAATTTCTAATCAATCATCTTATACCCAACCTCGCATATTGACTATTTCTTAATGGGTGTCACAATTGGCATGGAGAAATGGAAGAAAGGAGCCAAAAATAGCCCTTTTCACCTATTCTTATGCCACTGACATCAGTGAACCCTCAATTGATGTCAGTTAACTCAAGATCAATGTTGATGGGATCACCAACGTCAGTTACTTAAACAACATTCTAAACCCATTTTGGATTCTTGACAAATATTCTCTCTCTCAAGTAGAAACTCACTCAAGAGATTAAACTCACTCTTAATAAGCTTTTGGTGATTATCCACTATAACTAGGCTCATAGCTTCTGTGTACTAGTCAAATCTTGAATTAGAATTGATCCATTATGCAAATAGCTTAAACTATGGTTAAGAGGTGGCACACACTCATCTCCATTCGATCAACCACCTTAACAAAGCTTTATCAAGAGTATATCTTTAGGTACTTATATCATTTAATCATCCCTATATTTTATGAATTCTAATTATTTTTGATTAGTGTTTACACAAGTCCCATCCATCCCTAAGGAGGATTTGTAAAAATCCTTCATTTATATAGCTCTACCTTAACCAAACCAAACTCCTCACCTAGACTTCTTACCATCTCTCTAACCCCTCATATGACTCTTTTCCAACCCCATTAACCTATCAAATATCCTTCCCAACACTCAAGAAAACAATCTATGAATTTTGACTCTATTTCCCCTACCAACATCAGTTATCCTACTAATGTTGGTCACATTACCACTACCAACATCGGTTACCCTACCGACATTGACAACTACTCTTTTTACCCAAATCACCCTGAACTAGTCCAAAAAGCCCTCTAAGAAACCAAAATTATATTTTGCTTTCTCTATGATAATGACTGCTACACATAGGCTATAGAAAAGGTACATGCAACTCTCTCTAATTTACTTTATCATTTCATTTTTAACTCTTTGTATTAAACAATGGAATGTCATCCCCCAGGAAGTTTGTCACTTCCTGGAACAAGCAAGTTGCTTGGCAGCCCACTCACCAACCTACAAAAAAATATATTGTGGTCCTCCCTAGCTAAAGAGGAGTTTTTGTTCTTACTTGTAGGTGGTCCTCCCTAGCTAAAGAGGAGTTCTTGACTTCATGTGGATATGGTGTACACCAATCTGGGTACATATAATCACTAATCCCCAACCTTTTTTTCTTTGTTTCTCACTTCTTAAATTTAATAAAATATAATTGAAACATTTTTGGCATGCCTGGTGGGACCCCTAGAGTTTTCATTGGGTTTATTATATGGTTTTTAAGCATTCATTTAAGTGCACAGTAGTGAATTTGTCATTTCTTAGACTTTCTCTCTCCTCTTATTGCTTAGAAAAAAGGAAAAAATAAAGAAAAATGCAATTTTCTTAATTTTCTTGTTTTAGAAGAAGTAAATTAAACTCTTCTCTCTTTGTCATTCCTTTTGCTTCACAAAACAAACTCAATATATTTTTCAAGTTAAAAATAATTTTTTTCTTCTGCATGCACATATATGATAGTGAAAATCATCCTCTTTTCCTATTCCTCTTTGTTTTCATCTAAATTAACATAATTTCAATTCGGGTTTAAAACATACTGCATTTCATTCTTTGTCTATTTCATAATTAACACATCTAGTTAATTAAAGGATTATGAATGAATCATAGGTCACAAATGTTACACATCCAAACCACAAACAAAAAATAAGCACTTTAACATACCTGAGACAAGGCCCATTAGGATTTCATCACCAAGTGGATCAACTTACCCTACCTGATTATTATACTTGGATGTCATTACCAAGGGAACAACCCACTCTATTCTCTGGTAGAGTATAAATTCTAGGTAGATGGTATAGTTTGGCTAAGTGACCTAGCTTAGCTTTAGGCTCATGAAGTGGGGAGAGCAAGCTCCTGGCACAGGCTATGTACCCGGTCTAACATAGATACTTTTTAAAAAGCAAAATTTACCTAAAACCATCCTTAGACTACTTTTTAGTACATATAACAACCAATTCTTCTTCTCATTCTCTGCTTAAGGCATAAGCCAACATGACTAAAATTAATCTCTAGTAGTTAATATTAGTGGTTGCATGCTATTTTCCATTTTTCATATTTTTGAGTATGTGAAGATGCTTCTTTTCTGATTCATGAGATCAAACCAAATTTGATAAATACAAAATTCAAATAATCTCTAAAAATTAGACTTCTCGAGTGTTTATCACTCTCATACAGATTCTCTAAGACCTTTAAACACTTAGATTTCACTCTTTGAATCCCAAAAACTTATTTTTTGCACTTTATAGGCTTCCATAATGACCGATATTGACTATATATAATCGACGTCAGTAGCTGCCCTAACCAACATCAGTCATAAATGACTAACATCGATGACTGTGTAACTTTTTAAATTTACAGTCTGCCTTAAACAACTTCACACAACCTTTTAAACTTTCTCTGAACCTCATTTACCTTCAACTTGACCTTAACATAGTGTATTTAGATTGTTAGTGTATTCTTTTACATGGTTTTAACATGAAGCCAAACAAAGACACTTGCTTATTATGCAAGCCATCAACCACTTCCACCTTCCACTTTTGTTTCTAAATCCACAATGGAACAAGATATTGAAAGAATGCCTAGCCCTAATCAAATTCCCATTGTAGTTATAGGTGATCAAGATTTTTCTTGATTTATTGATCATAATGTATCCACCCTCCAACATTACCTTACTATAAGCCAAAATTAAACCTCTTCAGGTGACCCACTCCTTGGAATGCCAACATCATCGATGGTATTAAATCTAGTTTCAGATGAACCTTCCATGGTTATCCTAACCATCACATCAACTAATAACCCAATTGTGCATGATGTTCCAAGTATGGCATCACCCACCATTTAATCTAACCTCCACCCTATCATAACTTGCTTACCTTCACAAGCACAAGGGGTGAAATCTATTTCAACCCCATTTCATAACTTGGTGGTACCCATCTCATCAATTCTTGCACCTGTTAAAAATTGAATCACAACTCACCCCTCACCAAGCTTAAATATGCCTTCCACTCAACCCATAACCATAAATCAAACCATTGACCTTATTTTAGTTGGACAAGCCCCATTTTTTTCTATGCCTCAACCTATGACTCATAATCCTTATGTTGTGTCAACATAACCACAATAGGTAGTGTCCTAGATGCCTTCAACTTATTCTCTTCCTTATAATGTAGGGGGTGTTTCTCAAACAAATCCTCCTCCCAACCTCATCAAAATTCTCATAGATAAAATGAACAACCTTGACACATCTATATTTGGATCAAAGAATATTCTATCTTATGATTAGATCTACAATTAACCCATTCACCCCTCTATACCAATTCATCCATACCCAAATCAATGGGAACTCCCAAAATTTGCCCTTTTCTAGAGTAAAGAGGACCCACAACAACACTTGTGAGCATTTAGAAATGCTTACTATTTGATAGGACATGATGATGCGCTATTACTTCACACATTCCCCATGTCTTCTTTAAGAGCTTCTTTAGATTGGTACAGTTCCATCATGTGCCATTCACTATTCTCCTTCACTCAACTTGCACAACTTTTCCTTGATCACTTCTCCATTAATATCTTCAAAAAGGTTTTCATAGCAGACCTTTATTCTATTCAGCATTTTGATGATGAAGCTATTACCAATTTTGTTGCTCATTAGAAAGGTCTCATAAACCAACTCTCCTTCTCCCTACCTCAACCTGAGCTTATTGACATCTTCTCTAGAGCATGTGCAAAACATATTTCATCCACACTACGGTTGCAAACCTTTCACACATTCAATGAAGCTTTCACAATGGCACCAAAGCTTGAAATCTAGACCATAGATGAGGATAGGATCAAATTTCATAGTAAAAATTCTAATTCTAAATAAAATGATCCTTTTCATGTAAAATTCCCATCCAAATAAAAATTTTAAAGGTTCTACAAATGTTTTGGTTGTGAAATCTGCTTCTTTTACAAGCATGACTCAACCCACAACACAATCAAACCTAATCAACCGAATAAAGCTCTTTCAACAATGGTATGAGCAATGACAATATAACCCTATTGGGGAGTCATATGCCTCCATTTAGAAAAGCTACTAAACCAAGGAGTTATCAACCTTCTTAACATCAAACCTCCAATCCAATTTGATCCTTCCAACCCATTCTAACATGGTTCAAAGAGGGTGAATTTTTCAACTATCATCACACCAAAGGCCACAATGCTAATGATTGAAAAACTCTTAAAACTATTTTCCAAAATATGTTGGATAGGGGCAATCTTATTTTATATAATCCAAATGCTCTCCCAAACCAAAATATGGACATATTCAAACAACCCTTCCCTAATCATATGCCCAACCAAAACATAGTCCACACTACTCCTCAAAATTCTTTGGATCATAAGATTCATACAGTCAATGTGATCTTTCCCTTAACCCAACCATTGACACAATAGGAGGGGCCTATTTTACCTACTCCTACCCCACAAATGGTAGAGTTTGGTTTGACTCCACATCCTCTTTCAGTAGAAGAACCTATTTCTCCTCTTCTGATTTCACGTGAGGAAGAGAAACCTTTACCACTCCCATTACCCCATGAGGAGTCACCAATTACCTTTTCACTTACCTCACCTAAACTTTCACAAAAAGATATCATGCTTATCCTACCCCTCAAATAAATAGTGAGATAAATCCCTTGTTACTTCCTCTTCAACCCATAGAATAAAGTGACTCATCCACTCCTCTTTCACAAATAGATGAGTTAGATTTATCCACTTTAACATTTGATAAAGCAACCATTGAACCACCCCCAAACCAACCCATATTTCCATTTCTATTACCCATGGAGGATCTTACTGTAGACACCAAAATAGTGTCAACCCCCCCTTGGTCCCCTTCTAACTTTAGACACCTCACCTTGGATTCCTTGCCCTTAGACCATTTATCACCCTATGACTAATCATAATTACCTAAGACCTATTTCAACTCTCCCACTAACTCTCACGCCCATTAAATCCATCTTTGGACTGTTCAACAACAACAACAAAACTTGGTAGATGGAAGAATGGGCAAAAGGCTAAAAATAGCCTTTTTACCCATTCTCTAGCCGTCAACGTCAGTCAATCGTTGGCTGACGCTAGTGGTATCACTGACTTCAGTTTCTTAAAACTAAATTCTAACCTCAGCTGGCGACCCGAATGCAAATTCTTTTACTCTCAAATTTGAATTCTTTCTCTCCCAGACTCTAAAACATCAAAGGTAGGCTTTAGGACGAGGCATCAACATTCTATCATCACTCTCCAGGCTAAGAAACTCTACAAAATTCACTCCACACCATATTGAAATGTTGCATGAGGTCTCCTACATCAGCCATAATGGGAACAAGTCTTCTACACTTCTGATTCTCCACCAAGAGCTAAGTATTCTTCTGGTTTATATTTTAGTATTTCTAAAATGCATTGGTAATTAGTCAATTTGCTATTTTCTAAGTACTGTTGAGACCAAACTCGACTTTCTTTCTGGAGAGGCTGAAAAGCCTTTCTTTTATCCCAACACATTTTGACAACCTATCCCCTACCTTTTGTCCTTCTTAAGACTCTGTCCATTGTCCTGCATCCCTGCACACCCCTTTTGAATCTCCCAGACCATTCTGTTGACCACAGACATACCCTGAAACCCATCCAAGGCCTATTGCCCCTACCGACATTGACATCAAGGCCCATTTCCCCTACCGACGTCGACAGGCTAACTGATGTCGACAACATTGACCAACCAGTGACAGTAGACTAACTGGCATCAACGACTATGAGAGGTAGATTATAGGAATTAGGTACGTGTTATCTATTTCTCTTCTTTAGCCTTTCATCATTTCTCTTTCTAGCAACACTCTTTTGTCAAATAAGTGGACTGTCATCCCTCAAGGAAGTCTTTGCACTTCTAGGACCGAGCTTTGCTTGGTAGTCCACCATATATCTATCTAACATTTTCTTTGTTTAAGTCTTTCTTATCTACAGGTGTCATCATCCATAGCCAAAGAGGAGCTCCTTCAATCATTTGGATACAGTGCGCAACTTCATCCAGGTATCATCTAACCCCTGACCATTATCTTTAGTTTCTTATTTCTTCTGAATGTAAAAAGTGAAAATGAGTTAGAAACATTCTGGCACGCCTGGTGGGACCCCTAGAGTTTTCCTTGGGTTCATTTCTTCTAAAAGGCAAACTTTCATATAGGTGCATTAGGAAACTTTTTCTTCTTGCATCCTTCTTCTATCTCTTTATCTTGGAAAGACACCATTAGCACAAGTTAAAAAGAACTTCTTTCTTTTTTTTTGTCACTTTTTCCTTGCATTTTAGAGTAGTGAAATTCATACTCTCAACCTTTTCCTCACTTGTTTGCATCTGAACAAAACATTTCCATTTGGGTTAAAAATATATTGCATCTCATTCCTGCTTGAATGCATATTTATCTCATCTAGTAATTAAAAATGCATTATGAATAAATCATAGTGCACATATGTTACACAACCTGACCACATTCACAAAATCAAACATCTAAACATACTTGAGAAAAGGTCCGACTAGGATTTCATCACCTAGCGGATACCTTACCCTTCCTAGTAATCCTACTTGGACTTCACTACCAAGGGGAGAACCCACTTTGTTCTCTGGCAGAGTATAAACTCTAGGGGAAGTATATATTGGCTAAGCGACCCAACTTGTCTCTGGGCTCGTGAAGTGAGGGGAGCAAGCTCCTAGCACCAGGTCACGTACGGAATCTAATACAGATTTTGAGCACCAAAACTCAACTTGAAACCAACCTTAGACTACTTCTTTTAGTACCTGTTCTAAAAGCCCAATTCCCAAACATATTATTCTAAGGCATAACCCACCACAACTCTAAAATTTATTCTTAGGAATTTAACATTTAGAGGCTGCTTGTCTTCATCTACTTTTCTATTTTTATCTATTTTTTTTGAGCTGGTAAAGATGAATTATTCTTAGCTCCAAAAACAACTTAGAACTTTCTTCTTTCTTCCAAAAACTTTCAATTTTTTGAGTTTTTAGAAATACACAGTAACTGACATTAGTTTTTCCACTGATGTCAGCAACTGATCTTCACTGACATCAATTTTTTGACCGACATTGGCAACTTACTTCATCGACATCAGTTTTTCTATCGACGTAGGTCACTGTCAAAAAAATTTCTTCTCAAATAGCAAGCTAAAAACCTAACCTTTTTGCTGTTAAAAACAAATTCTAGTTTTTTGAGGCTGAAACATACAGTTTTTAAAACCTAAACCTATTTAGCCTTGAATGGTTTTGACACATAGTAAAGCTAAAACTCTTGTTGACCATGTAAGGCAACAACCACTCCCGCCTTCGCCTTCTATATCAAGTCTCCAAATGGAGTATAATTCAGAAACTGAATGTACTCCTATCCAACCAACCCCAACTCAACATCCAATTATTCCTGAAGGGGATAATGAATTTGAAAGGTTCCTTGACCTCAATGTCAAGGCTCTTCAACACTATCTCACGAGAAGTCAAATGCGAGATCCTTCAGGCAACCCAGTTTATGGGATGCCAACTTCCTTAGTTAAAATGGCAATCATATCAATAGCCTCCATAACCCAACCCATGGTCACCCAGGCCATTGCCTCAACTAACAACCTGACCATGACTAATCTTCAAAGTGTGGCCTCTCCTTCTATTTCTGGACCTACCTCCATTGGGGTTTCTGTACCCCCTCAACCACAAACCATTCAACAAAGTTCTACACCATTCTAGAACTTAATTGTCTCCATCCCACTTACTCTTGCACCCGTAAATACAAAAGTGACTACTTATCCTTTAGCTAGTATTACCACCATCCAACCACCTTTGGTGACATCAAGTCAAGTTGTGCCCTCTAGCTTCATGACAAAACCACCCTTGACTTCAACATCAGTCCCTATGACTAGTTACCAATATGTTGCGCCTATACAAGCGAAACCAACTATGTCATATGCTCCACCTAACACCTTCCAAATGCCTTACAACCTAGGGGGCACCCCACCTACAAATCCATCAATTGATCTAATCAAGATGTCGATGGATAAGGTGTCTAATCTTGAGACATCCATTTTGGGTTCAAGAAATGTTCTCTCATATGAACAAATCTGTAATGAACCTATTCATCCTTCAGTCCCAATCTGACCATATCCTAGTCAATGGGAACTTCCCAAGTTTACTCGCTTTCAGAGTAAAGAGGACCCACAACAACATCTATGAGCATTTAGACACATGTTTTACCTTATAGCACATGATGATGCATGATTAATATGCACATTTCCTATGTCACTTTCTGGTGCTGCCCTTGATTGGTATAGTTATATTACCAGTCACTCTCTATTTACCTTCATGCAACTAGCTCAACTATTTCTTGACCACTTCTCAATTAACATAACTAAAAAGGTCTCCATCACAGACTTATATTCTATCAGATAATTTGACGATGAATCAATAGCTGATTTCATTACCCGTTGGAGAGGTTTAATCAACCAACTCTCCTTTTCTTTACCTCAACCTGAGCTCATTGAGCTCTTTTCACAAGCATGTGCCAAACACATCTCATCTACTTTGTAGGTCCAAACATTCTGCACATTTGACGAGGCTTTCACCATGGCTAGGAAGCTTGAACTCTGTGCTGTCGAAGAAAATAAAGTCAAACTGCATAGCAAAAATACTAATGCAAAATCAAATGACCCTTCATCCAAATCTTCTTCTTCCAATCCCAAGTCCAAGGGATCAGCAAATGCTGTGGTAATTAGACCATCATCATCAAACACCACTAACCAATCCAAACCTTCCACATCTCAAAGCATAATGTGACAATTCCAACAACGATATGTACAACATTAATATACTCCAATAGGAGAATCATACACATCTTTGTTTGATAAACTAGTCAAATAGGGAGTCCTCAACCTCCCCCAAATTCGCTCACCACCTCAATTTTATCCCTCACGTGCTATCCCTGCATGGTATAGGGAGAATGACTTCTATAATTATCACCGTGTCAAAGGCTATGACATAGATGATTGTAAAACCTTTAAGAACATTGTCCAAGACATGCTAGACAAAGGTGATCTTATCTTGGATAACCCAAACGTGCCACCTAACATAAACATAGACATCTTTAGACAACCTTTCCCTAACCATCCCCCTAGCCAAAACAATGTTCAGACCACAGCTGAAGACCCCCAAGAGCGTAATATACACATGGTTGGTATGGTTTCACCTTTTGTCTCTAACCAACCTCTTCCACAAATCGAAGAGGTTAGTCAACCTATCCCTCCACCATAGGAAGAAGAGCCTTCTTCTCCTAATAGTCCTCCATCTACCCCTCTTATATTGGAGGACACTTTAACCATACCAATGCCACTAGCCCCACCTTCATCCTTCCTACTACCAATGGAGGACCATACCTTTCCTACTCTTCAACCACAAGTAGAAGGCATGATCATCCCTATGCTCTTTCCTCTTGAAGAACCCCATTCTCCAATTCCTTCTCCATTGAGAGAAGAGCTTGTCTCTTCACCTACTTCAACCGAAGACGATCTAGTAATAGCTCTCTCTCGCCTTTGGCCTGAGATTGCCGCATATAACACATTTCCACTCTCACAACCACCCAAATCTTTTGAAAAACTAATTATAAAGCCTCATCTAACATCTTTCAAACCATTCTCTTGATTGGCTGAGAACTTAAGATTTCTTCATTTAAGTAACTTAGATTATGAGGCATTGTGGGAGTGACTTAAAGCTCCTTATCTTACACATCCCACTTCATCTCCTACTAACGACCTCCTTTGACAAAATGTCCCAAAGTCTCCAATGAGGACCAGTCTTCTACTTCCAAATCTTTAGAAGCTCAAGCATTTGCATCTGAACCTAAACCCTCACAAACATCCACTATACCAAAATTGGTTAAATCCCTCGGTGTTCGCCCCATATCTAACCTCACTCACCCACAAGTGAAGTTCGACTTGAACTTTGCCCCCCATACTAGTTGTCCTCACATTGTATTAAAAAAAGCCACTAAACCATGTCATAAAACTCCTCCTCTACCATCACCATTGCCCTCTATTTTGGGCCCTCATCCTTCTACCTTAATTGGAGTGCTCCCTACTCTAACACCTAACAAAAAAAAGTTGCCTCCATTACTCCCTTTACCCACCAAAAACATACCTCCTCTAAAAAATTTGGCACCCCTCACGAAGAAAGTGTCATCTACACGTGTGGCCACACCACCAACCCAAAAGGTGGTACGAAAATCTCCCTCAACAACTCCCAAACAAAAGTCATCAACACCGAGTGCATCAACAAGCACGAACCCCTTAGTGGGTTCATATGCTTTGATACTATGCTGACTTTTGCAAACTTCTAACATCACTCTTCCACCTATTAAACCATTTCAACTGCTTAGACCAAAACCATCTTGGTTTGATGACACTAAAATCTTCCTATATCATCGCTCACCTGGGCATGACACTGAAAATTGTTGTGCCCTCAAAGTTGTCATTCACCATTACTTGGAAAAAGACACCCTTCTTGTTGAGGATACTACCAACAAATCTCCAACACCATCTCATGTCTCTCAAACCTCTTCACCTTCATCAGAATCCCATCATCAGACTATGGTCCCTTTACCTCCTTCACCCCCTTTATTCAAGATTAACACCATCAATGTGGCCACTAGGTCACAAACTTTAAAGGATAAAGCAAAAGAGAAATTTTCTATTCCTTGGACCTATCCATTTGTCAAACTTGCTCAACCACCCAAACCCAAGATTTTTGTCTTGGGCACATCCCAACCCACTTCTTCAGAGGCAATCCGTGATTCTATGGTGAAACAGCTTCACTAAACTCTCATGAAGATGACTTTATATGACCTCACTCAAAGCTATCCACAACATCATCAAGCTTTAATCAAATCTTTACAGGTAGTGGATGTCCAACTCGAGGACCCCCAACCACTAGCTACCTTAGTCCAATCATTATCCACCATCGCCTTTATCACCTTTAGTGATTATGAAATTCCTACCTCCAACTTGGAAGATCAAGATGCTACCCTTTTCATCACAGCCTACGTTGATCAAACTCACATTAAGTGAGTTATGATTGATGGGGGTGCTAGCATCAATATCATTTCCACCCATGCCTATGACCAATTAGCCCTCCCAAAGAATTGTATCTCTAAAATTGACGCAATTCTTTGATCTTTTAATGACTCCACCGCCACTACCATTGGCACCATCATCTTACATATTTGTGTTGGCCCATGAAGAATCCAAAAAATATTCTACATCATCGAAGGGGAGTTCTAATACATGTTATTAGGATGACCTTGGATCCATGCCATGGCCTATGTCCCTTCTACATTACACCGTTGTGTCAAATTTGAATATGATGGTCAAGTCCATGTCATTCCCGTAGACCCCTCCCCTTTCAAGACATGCAACACAACTTATCGACCCAACGATGTTCTCATTCCTTTAAAAACATCAACCCAAACACCACCTCCACTTGTGGAAGCTTCAACAAGTATGCAAACGGTGGTTACACCTACACCACCTCCTCAAGTGACAACAAAAGACCCTATAAGAGATACCTTCCAATGTCTTTCACTTGGAGAGTATCATTTACTCACCTTGGACATGTTCCAGACTCCTCAAGAGTATGGACAACTTCATCACAATCCTAGGTATGACCATTGTATTGGAATGGTCATCCCTTATGGTCCTCCCAATCTTCAAAAAAATCTCATTTATGGAGGGCTAGATCGAGCTCCTATTGATGGGAATCCTACTTCATCACCCCAATTATTTATGTCTGACTTCTCTATTCTTAGCAACCCAAACTTTGCTCATACCTATATTTATAGGTGTGCATGGAAGGGCTTTGGCTTTGGGCACTATGAACAAGGCTCCCACCAGCCCGTCAAACCACAAAATGACAAGGCCATAAAGAATGCCAAGAAGCGACATGGCCTAGGCTTTGAAGAACCTACTGAAACTTCTAAAAACCCTCACCCTGAACCTATCATAGAATAATCACCTCCAAACTCACCTATTCCCCCCTTCACCTATGGAGTCGGTGGTTTCCATCCCTCCTAGTTTTTTTTGCATAAATGCCATTCACTTGGAACCCCTAACCTATCAACTAGGTGGGGTATCCAAGTCTCTCCCTCTCATTTATCCAAACATGATAGATGATGAATCTGCTACCATCAACACTATCCAATGCATAGATGATGATGCCATTCTCACCTACATGGGTGTAGATGACTCTTTCATCCAATGATCACTTCCTTTGGAAATGCAAGTTATGTTAAATGAATCAATCATTGACATTAACCTTCCATCTTCTGATGTTCCTCATGTTTTAAAGATTGGTCAATCTTTGGATGCCCAGGAACAAATTGACTATACCAAATTCCTTTCAGACCATAGCAAAGCCTTTGCTTGGACCTACAGTGATATGCCTGGCATCAACCCTAACATCATCATCCATAACATCATCACAAACCCAGAAACTAAGCCTGTCAGGGAAAAGCTTCACAAAATGCATCCTCACTTTGCACTCCTTGTCAAAGAGGAGCTTCAATGTCTTCTTTTCGTATCCTTCATCCAACCCATTGATTATCCACAATGGGTGTTAAACATCATCCTTGTCACAAAAGTGACTGGGGGAATTTGAATTTATACTGACTATCATGACCTTAACCTGGCTTGCCCAAAGGATGATTTTCCTCTACCCAACATCGACAAACTTGTTGATCTTATGGCTGATTATGAAATGCTATCACTCATGGATGGGTTTTTAGGATATAACCAAATCCTGATTGCACCAGAAGATTAACACAAGACCACCTTCATCACCCCATGGGGGACTTTTTTCTATAGGGTCATGCCTTTTGGCCTAAAAAATGCAGGCACCACATATGAACGCGCCATGACCTACATCTTTCATGATCTCCACCACAAAATCATGGAGGACTATGTGGATGACCTACTAGGCAAATCTAAACTCCGTCGTGACCATTTAACTATTTTCAAAATCATATTCACTCACCTCCTCTGATACAATGTTTGACTCAACCCCAAGAAATGCATCTTTGGGGTTCTCTCTGGGAAGCTTTTAGGCTTCATCATTTCTCTTTGTGGCATTGAGATTGATCCTACTAAGATAAGAGCTATACTCGAGATGCTGCCACCTACCAATCTAAGGCAACTTTGCAGCCTATAAGGGAATCTTCAATCTATTCATCACTTCATCTCATAGCGTTTCGACTGATGTCAACCCTTTCATCACCTCCTTAAGAAGGACGTCTCCTTTAATTGGGATAAGGATTGCCAAGAGGCTTTTGAGGCTCTTAAATGTTATCTTGTCTCTCCACCAGTCCTTATTCCACCTAAAGATGACCAACCTTTCTACCTTTACATTTCAGCAACAAATCATTCTTTAGGTGCCATGATCATGCACTGAGATGAACGACATCATGAGCAAGCAGTTTATTATATAAGCCAAATGCTCATTGATTATGAAACTCGGTATAATCATACCAAAAAACTCTGTTTAGTATTAGTCTTTGCCATTACCAAACTCCGTCATTATCTTCTCAATCACAAAACTTATGTCATCACCCACACTGATCCCCTCAAATACATGCATTCCAAGCCATACCAAAACCAACGTATGGCTCGTTGGCTCATGCTTCTTACTAAGTTTGATTTGGAATTCATCCAACAAAAATATATAAAGGGGTAAACAATCGCTGACCAACTAGTTGATGCCCCTCTACCTGACAACCAACCCTCTCACTGTGAATTCCCTGATGAATCCATCACCACGTTATCCACCAATGACATTTTCTATCAAATGACAATGTTCTTTGACGTGTCTAAATGTCAAAACGGTGGGGGTACGGGGGTCATTCTCATCCCTTACAAGGGTGAGCCCATGCCCCTATCTTTTAAACTTGACTTTGAATGTACCAACATGGCTGAATATGAAGCCTTAATTTTGGGACTTCAAACTACCTTTTCTTAGGTGGCAAGACCATTAACATCTTTGGCAACTCACAACTAGTTGTCAATCAAATCAACGGTTCATATCTTTGTAAAAATGAAGTTTTGCAAAGGTACAAACACTGTGATGACACCCTTCTAGAATATTTTGACCATTACCTCTTGTAAATTTTTCCTCGATCTACAAATAAGTTTGCTGATACTATGGCTTCTCTCACCTCACGCATTCCATCCTCATCATCTTCCTCAAGAATTTATGTTACGGTACATCATTTGGAGTTACCTTCATATATCTCCACTAACATCAACCTTGTCAGCACCATTGACTCTAGTCTAAAGGATGTTTGGTATAAACAACTTGTGGACTAAACTTATTCTATTGTCCCACCTGATCTCTCTAGCAATGTGCTATGGGATTTTATCAAAAGCATAGCTCGATATACTATGCTAGGGGGTCTTCTCTATAAATGAGGTTTCGATGGCTTCCTTCTTTGATGTCTAACCTCCAATGAAACATATCACGCTATCAAAAAAGTCCATGATGGGATTTGTGGAGGGCATTTTAGTGGTAACTCGGTTGCAAAGCACATCCTTTGCCTGGGCTATTATTGGTCCACTCTTCACCAAGACTGCAGCAACTATGTTCAGTTTTGTATCAAATGCCAACAATACGCTAACTTACTTCACGTCCCTAGCCACGCTCTACAAGTTGCTAATGATTTTTGGCCTTTTTCACAATGGGGCTTAGATCTAATCGATGAGATTAACCCTCATTCATCTCTTCAACATCAGTTCATTATCACCATAACTAAATAATTTACTAAATGGGTGGAAGCTATTCCTCTCATCTCCATTAAAGCTGACAAAATCATTGACTTCATCAACACCCATATCATCTATCATTTTGGTGTACCCCACAAGATCATCACTGATAATAGCAAATCATTTAAAAACAAAACTGTCTAGAAACTTTATGACTCATTTGGCATCAAGCTCAGCTTCTCCTCGCCTTACTACCCACAAGCAAATGGGCAAGCTGAGGCTTCCAACAAAATCTTAACCAAAATTCTAATGAAGGTGGTCAACAATACTAGAAGGGATTGGCACATTCACATTCCCTTCACTTTGTGGGCCTACCGCACTAGCATTCAAACCCCTATGGGTGCTACACCTTTCTCTCTAGTGTATGAAACTAAGGTAGTTTTGCCTCTTGAAGGACAAATACCATCTCTGTGCATCTCCTTACACGACATCCTTTCTAATGATGAATTTCATCAAGATTGGTTGGCTTAACTTGAGTTACTTGACGAATGTCGCCTTGCTGCCCTCAACCATCTCCATATCTACCAAAATCACATCCACCATGCCTATAACAAAAGTCTGAGATAACGAGATTTCAAAATTAGAGATCTTGTCCTAAAAGAAAACCAACACTTGACCAGTATGGAAAGAAGAAAATGAGGCAAGTTTGCTCCTAATTGGCTCAGACCTTATATCATAACACACAAGTATGGATCAGGGACTTATCATCTGTCTTCTCTTAAAGGCCGACAAGAACCTGAGCCCCTTAATGCCTTGCATCTATGACCATTCTATTGTTAATCAAGTACTTATTCACTTGATATTTAACTTGAGCTTGTCCCTTGAGCAACCCCTGCCATCCTCATTCCTATTCCCTTCTTTTCCTACAAACATTAGTTAATCCTTTTTGCATTAATGCTTTGTCCTACTAAAAAGGGAAACCCTTAAACCTCTATAGGCTAGTCCATGACTAAAACTTCAGTTCATAAAACATATAAAACTGGGATTCCTATTCAAAGGTCATAAACTTATAAATGTAGACTGCTCCCTCGAAGGATAGCTGCATAATTGCTATAATTAATAGACTACTCCCTTGAAGGACAGTTATTCAAAGACATTCAACCACACAAAGCAGAATATAGACCACTCCCTTAAAGGATGGCTATGCCCAAATCTTGCTCCAAATAACACTCTCTCAGAAGTTTCCTACATCAATCAGCTTCACATATGACCACAAAAAAAAACAACATCCCCACATAGACTTCCTGCATTGATCAGTCTGCCAAAAAAAAATTGACTAACAAACTATTAAGTTATGGACTTGACTATAGTCATTCTTAGGGTCACCTATAAAAGGGGCAAAGTTATCCTTGCTAAAAAGGGTTACGCTATCCTCACACCTCACATAATCAAACCTATTACCCTGACATACCCAAAAGATTTTGAGCTCACTTAACATCAAGTGATTTGAATGCTTCCCTAACACAAACAATGGTCAATGACGTAATGAATGAACAGGGCTTTTGTTTGCAATAACCCTATCTATGCTACCATTATGGTCCTTGCCAATGAAAGAGCAATGCACCTTTCACTTCTTATGCATCTTCGTCATACAACCAAAACCCAATCAAACCTAACCAAACCAAACCAAAACATTTTCATGACATCATAACTCATCATAGCCCATTCACACTAGTTTCTATGGAAACCAATACACATGGAAACTATCAACCAAACACAATTTATGTCAAGCATATACCATCACCAATATGGGAACTTGCTGAAGCATAAATGTACTCATTTCATTTTTAGCATACACCATCACCAATATGGAAAATTGCTAGGGATAAAAAACCATGTCATAAATGTTATAGAATACACCATCACATAATATGGAAAAGGCTGTAACATCATCGTACACTCATCATTTCAAGCATGTCCCATCAGACATATGGGAAGTGCTAAACCATTAACATGACCAAACCAATTATCGACCTCTTTGACTCTATATTCCCTTTTGGGGAGAACTACATTGGCCTGAGGCCCTTCAAACAGGGGCTATGTAGGCAACACTCAGTTGGCATGGGGTCTTCTGAGGTTAGCTTAGCCATTCCTTCGTCCATCCATCTAATGGACCAACTCTCTATACCAACCCAAAATCATGACCAAACAATTAGCCCTAACATTGAATGAGTTACCTAAACTTCTCATGGGGCACATTGGAGATCACATACATCTCCCTGACCACAACACACGCCACTTGAGATCATACCATGACTCAACCCAACTCGACCAATGACCTTGGAGATCACGACTATCTCCTCAGACTATGACCACTTTTGAGACAACTATGCCTTGGTTTTTTTGATTGCATATGCTACCTCACGAATAGTTAGCAAATTGTTCACAACCCTCACAAGTATCAGATCGTGCTCCAATTGATCCCCACTACTTGTGACATTTTTGTGTTTTCAAGGAGCACTTCTTGAGCCCAAGATACTTGGAACATGACGACCATTGGAGCTACAGCTTGGATCGAATAACCCAATCAGCTACGACTAAAATCTAGGGCCAAGTTACTTCAATTTTAGCACTCCTCAACCTTACTTGTGACAATTTGGCTAGACTATCATGTGAAGTGGTATACGCACAATCTCAACTTTTGCTGCATTCACACTCAAATTTCACCATAACCCATTTACTGCCTATCAAATTAGCACTCGATATCATGTTACCTTCCCTCAACTCCCGCTTTGAGGGGGGATACCTCATCCCATAACTGGGGTAACTTACTCTTATTTTTGTCTTGCAGTTCATCAGAACAACCAACAGGACAAAAACTACCTCATCCCATAATTAGGGCAACTTACTCCTATTTTTGTCTTGCAGTTCATCAAAACAATCAACATGACAAAAACTACCTCATCCCATACCTGGGGCAACTTACTCCTATTTTTGTCTTATAGTTCGTCAAGAACAACCAACAAGACAAAAAGTGGCAAATGTAGACACCAAAATAGTGTCAACCCCCTTGGTCCCCTTCTAAATTTCACATGCCTAACCTATACTTTATTAATTTAAAATTCTTATTTTAAATTAATCATCCCCTTTAGACACCTCACCTTGGATTACTCACCCTTAGACCATTTATCACCCTATGACTAATCATAATTACCTAAGACCTATTTCAACTCTCCCACTAACTCTCACACCCATTAAATCCATCTTTGGACCGTTCAACAACAACAACAAAACTTGGCAGATGGAAGAACAGGAAAAAGGCTAAAAATAGCCTTTTTACCCATTCTCTAATAGCCAACATTGGTCATTCGTCGGCCGATGCCAGTGGTATCACCGATGTCAGTTGCTTAAAACTAAATTCTAACCTCGGCTGGTGACCTGAATGTGAATTCTCTTGCTCCTGGATCTGAATTCTTTCTCTCCCAAAATCTAAAACATTAAAGGTAGGCTTTAGGACGAGGCATCAGGATTCTATCATCACTCTCCAAGCTAAGAAACTCTTCAAAATTCACTCCACACTAGATTGAAATGTTGCATGAGGTCTCCTACATCAACCATAATGGGAACAAGTCTTCTACACTTCTGGTTCTCCACCAAGAGCTAAGTATTCTTTTGGTTTATATTTTAGTATTTCTAAAATGCATTGGTAATCAGTCAATTTGCTATTTTCTAAGTACTGTTGAGACCAAACTCAGCTTTCTTCTCAGAGAGGCTGAAAAGCCTTTCTTTTATCCCAACCCATTTTGACAACCTATCCCCTACCTTTTGTCCTTCCTAAGACTCTGTCCATTGTCTTGCATCCCTACACACCCCTTTTGAATCTCTCAGACCATTCTATTGACCACAGACATACCCTGAAACCCATCCAAGGCCCATTTCCCCTACGACATCGACATCAAGGCCCATTTCCCCTACCGACATTGGCAGCCTAATCGACGTTAGCAACACTAACCAACTGGTGATGATAGAATAATCAGTGTCGGTGACTGTGAGAGGTAGATTGTAGGAATCAGGTACACATTATCTATTTCTCTTCTTTAGCCTTTCATCATTTCTCTTTCTAGCAACACTCTTTTGTTAAATAAGTGGACTGTCATCCCTCAAGGAAGTCTTTGCACTTCTAGGACCGATTGCTTGGCAGTCCACCATATATCTATCTAGCATTTTCTTTGTTTAAGTCTTTCTTATCTACAAGTGTCATCTTCCACAGCCAAAGAGGAGCTCCTTTAATCATCTGGATATGGTGCACAACTTCATCCGGGTATCATCTAACCCCTGACCATTATCTTTAGTTTCTTATTTCTTTTAAATGTAAAAAGTGAAAATGAGTTAGAAACACTTACCTTACATGTTACTCATCCACATGTTGAAGGAACAATCATACCACTTTTTTATCCCCTTGAGGAGCCTTCATCTCCTCATTTTCCACCTACTATAGAGGAACATACTTCATCTATTACTGAAGAATATGACCCTATTTTGACTCTTTCCCATCTTTGGACAAAATATTAAAGGTAAATAAATCTCCTCTCTCTCAATCATTCAATGAAATACTAGTTAAACCCACACCAATGACATCTAAACCATTTTCATGTTTAGTGGAAAATATCAAATTCCTTGATTTTAAGAAATTAGATCAAGCAGCATTTTCGGATCACCTTAAAACATCCTATCCAACATAGAGAATATCTCCCTTCAATGATAACCCTCTCATAACCATTTATCCTAAGTTTTTTGATAAGGTGCATGTTGTTTCACCTAAGATTTCAGAAGCCTCCTCTTCTACTTCAAAGCCCTCCACCTCACATGTGTCTGCCACATTGAAACATATAAGATCTTTAGGCAAATGACCAATTTCTAATCTAGTTCATTTGCATATGAAGTTAGATTTAACCCCTCAAAAATAAGGGGGTGTCTCTCTTCCTAAACCAAAGAAGAAAGGCAAAACCCCAAAACCTCGCCGATCTACCCTTCTTCCACCTTCAACCTTACCATCCATTTTGGGTCTACATCCCTCTACCTTGGTGGGAGTGTCACCAACCCATGTAAAACATAAAGTGACATTACCACCTCACAAACCTTCAACATCTAACACCCTCTTACCCAAACTTAAAAAGGTATAAGTGAGAAATGTGGGTTCACCACCACCTAAAATGGTGTCACAGAAGACTACACCCATCACCAAAAAACTCAAAAAGGTGTCCACTCCACCTATGACAATGAGTGTTAACCCATTTCAAGGATCCCATGTATTCTATCTATTCCAATTATTTCAAGCATCAACAATAACTCTTCCCCCCATCAAACCATTTGATCCTCTTGGATCAAAACCATTATGGTTTAATGATTCACAAGTTTGTTCATATCATTGTTCTTCAGGACATGATACTGAGAATTGCAAAGCTCTCACAACAATAATTCATCACCATTTACATGTTGATGCTCTCTTGGGTGTTAAATCAGTTGAAACTCCTAACATTTAACTCTCAACATCTGCAATGACTCACAAAACCCCATTTCACATTAAACCCAAAGATGTTATTGTACCTTCTCTATCACCTCCTTCACCTGTATTTTAGATTAACATGTTCAATGCGACTACATGATCACAAAATTAGAAAGATAAAGGAAAGGAAAAGGTATCTGATGAGGCCAGGATATGCCCAATAAATGTATAATAAATGACCTCATCTTACTCTCTCTTTCTATTAAGTTTGATTGCATTTTGTAACTTTTATTTTGATCTGAGATGAGTTAGGATGTGATTATCCATCTTTTGTTGATTGTGATTCTAACATTTTAAAAGACCTATAATTCCTAACAAGTATGTTGGAAAATTCTAGTTTTGTAATAAAATAGGTCATCATCAAGGTAAAGAACAAATATGAAGTGGATTGCATGTTTTTGGAAGCATTGGACTCAATTCAGATTAGTTCTAAAACCTGCATAATCTATTCTAAAATCATCATAGTTAGTTCCAAAACTTGTAGAATCTATTCCAAAACCATCACAGTTAGTTCTAAAACTCCACCATACTATTTCAAGTTGTCGCATTTTCAGACTTGGCTCCAAAACTCTATATTTAGCTCCAGTTCTCTTACAAATAAGCTCTGGAACTTTTGCGGCTAGATATGGAACTGATGAGGATCTATTATAAATGGCCGGCGATCTGTTAGATCAATGATCCCATTAAATTAGGAACAGATTCCTAATTTTCTAAACTTGCAGAATCAAAACATTTATCACACAGCTAGACATCCAGCTACATCTTGATTCAACATCTATTTTGGGTATGATTCAGTTCCATCATATCTATGAAACAGTTAGAACCATCAAAGCATCTATATATATAGACCTAAGAATTTAGTAAAAAGAGAGATAGATATAGAATATAGAAGATAGAGAAAATCATTGAAAAATAGAGAGAAAAAAGATAGATTAATACATTTTTAATACAAAACATTTTATCAATGAAATAGCCATTTATGTTTTGAAAGCAAATTAAATTGTTCAAATCTTGTTCTAAGTAGAGCAAGGGCCCACTCCTCCAAAGAACTAAGATCTTCATTTTGTTGATATTTATATTTCTATTCACAAAAGTATATAGGTAACTTTGTTAAATTTATAAATGCTTCCAACTCTTTAAAGTTAAGATTTGCTATAAATTTATTCGCACAGGTGTTTTAGATTAAATTTTCATTTCTGCAATGTGTGTTTATTTCCAGCAATCTATTTCATTTCTACAATGAGTGTTTGTTTCCATCAATCTATTTCATTTCTACAATGAGTGTTTGTTTCTAGCAATCAATTTCATTCCTACAATGTGTATTTATTTTTAGTAATCTATTTTATTTCTGTAATGTGTGTTTATTTTTGGCATATTTTCATAGTTTGATTCCAATAAGGTTTTAACCAGGAAATCCTTAAGACATTAAAAACCCCCCAAAACAAAAAAAAATACAAATACCTCCATTCAATTACTAAATCTCTACGATTCCTCTTGTTCCATATAGCTTTAGACACAGCCTTGGTTAAATATGACATCAATAGAAAGTTGATTAAATGAAGGGGATGATGACACCCATCATTTTTGGTGCCATTGCCGAGAAACACTAGTTGGAATTTTCTAATTAGGTGTCAACAAGAGCAACAATCATTCATTTAGTAATTAAAGAAATTTTCCATAATTTATGAGTAGACCATGAGATTCCAAGGGTAGATTTCTCCCCAAAATATTTGAACAAGAATTTCCATCATCCTCTAGTTTAAGGAAGGATGTTGAGAAAGAATTGGAGGCACCATTATCTCCTACAAGAAAAGAAGAAAAATTGCAATCTTTAGACTTTTTGGATCAGTCACGAGAACCAAGTAAAACATTAGGGAGGAGGATTATTTCTCAAGATCCATTGAGGGAAAGTTTTGATTCTCAATTGAGTAGTCAACCCCTTACTCCTGACTTTTCACCATCCCCAAAACATACCACATACCACATTGATTGGGAGAAGGGATTAGAAAATATCAGAGAGATGGAACAAGAAGCTATAAGAGAACCTTTACCTATCCCATTCATATCAAGGATGATGAAACCACTATGAAAAACATTTCACTTGCACACTTGCCCACATTTAGAGAAATGTCATATGAGGATCTTGACCAATTTTTGCTTGAGTTTAAAGTACTATGTTAGACTTATGATTACAAGACAGATAATAAAAACTAAAGTTGTTTCCATTTACCCTAAAGGATGCAACAATGAGGTGGTTTATGGGATTAACATCTAATACTATTACCAATTGGGAACAAATGGAAACTATCTTCCTAGACAAATATCAAGATTATTGGAGAGGAAGAAATTGAAAGGGAGAATTTTCCAAAATCAAATAGGAAGAAGATGAAAATATGGAAGATTATTTGGATAGATTCCTTTTTATGAGTAAAAGATGTGGATTTGTACTTCAAGAAGATTTAAATAAAACCATTTTCATTAAAGGTCTGGATGATGAATCTAGGGAAACCCTTGATTTAATTGGTAGAGGAAACATTGCTGAATTAAGAATGGACGAAATCATAGAAATTTGTAGAAATTATTCAAGAACAAGGGGTAGACCTAGAAAAGGGGAAATGATTAAAAATTTGAGTCCAAATATGAATAAATTGATGGATGAATTGGAAAACTTTAAAATAGACATATTAGTTCAATTAAACTCCATCATGGATGGATTACAAGTTAAAGCAAATGCCCAACTTAAACCATTAGCCATGTATTGTCCTAAATGCAGGAAGAAGCATGCAATAAGAGAATGTCCTTTGGATAAAATAGAAGTATGTCTTGTCTATGAATCTAAAGAACATAATACTCACACTTGTTCCCTTCTTCCACTCATAAAAAAATAGTTCACACAAACCAATACATCATCCACCACAGAAGAATTAAATTTTGTTCAGAGACAACCTAACCAAGGACAGTTTATGGCAAGACCAGCTCCTCATCCTTGGATGATGCCATGGGCAGCTCAAATAGTACCACAAAGTTGGGGATAGCCACCTTGGGCCCTTCAACCCACATGGCATCCTTAAGATTGGGAAATTCAATCTTGGTAGAATCAAGGACATCAACAACCTTGGGGTGGTCAAGGAAATCCTTATGCTTGGCCACAACCTAGATGGAGCCCTAGCAATTATGTGCAAGGAAAAACATATCCAAATTAGAACTAACAAGCCATAATGGGACCTCTATCACAAAATATACATATTAAAAACATAGTCCAAACCCAAATGCTAGCACAACTAGTAGCAAACTCAAGAAACAAATAATCAACTGGTGTATACGAAACAAAACTAGAAAAATTAGTTGACTTAAATATAATGGATTGTAAAAACATTCAAACTAGATCTAGTAAAATAGTTAGCCATCCACCTGTTATAATCATTGAGATGATAGAAGAAGCTAAAACCCCTAGCACAATTACACCTAAGGAAGATGACAAAGAAAAAGATAAGGAACCAGAAAGAAATTTTACTGAGATTCCATTTCCATAAAGACTTAAAGAAACCATAAAACTTAAGGAATCTAAATTGGTGCATAAACTAAGAAGATTGAATATTGAAATACCATTGTTACAAGCAATTATGGATATTCTAGTGTTGAACAAGTTAATCAAATTGTTATGTTTTAAAAAACCTGGAAGAAAGAAGCAATACCCAAGGACTATTTAGGTAGATGGAAAACTTGCTAATTTATTAGTAGGAAAACTCTTACTACCTAAATATGAAGATCTTGGAATCCCTATTATTTTTATTTCTATAGGGAATAAGGATATACATAATGTTTTAATTGATTTAGGCATAACTATCAATGTAATGATAGTGGACACTTTGAAAACATTACCATTAATAAGCATACAACCTACTAATAACATATTATAGATGGCAGATCAGTCTGTAGCAAAACTAGGAGTTATTGAAGATGTGGCAGTAATGGTGGAATCATGGGAATATCCAGTTAACTTCCTTATGTTATAGCCAAAAGGTAAAACACTTAGTTATCCCATTAGTTTGGGGAGACCATGGTTAGCTATAGTTGCTACCTTAATTGATTGTAGGTTAGGTCATATGACTATTTCAAATGGTAAGAATTCTAAGAAAATTTCATTATATCCATCTGCACGACCTTTTATTGATAATCAAGTGAAATTATGGGTTGATAATCCTAATATTAATGAGAAAAATCTATCTTCTTTGGCTATGATAGCATTACAGGATCATGTACACTGAAATAGATGATATGGTTAATCCTTCATTAAATGAACATCAATCATCATTGGAGCAGTCAAGATTAGTTTTAGAACCATCACAGTTATTTCCAGAACCATCATAGTTAGTTTTAAAACCATCACAGTTAGTTTTGGAACCACACCAATTCTCTGCAAGTGAAGATAACTTCACTCTAGAGGAACACGATTTCTCTTGGGGAGAGGAAGGATCTATAGCATCAGCTTTACAGATATTAGGAGATGGTGAAGAATTTTTGGAAAATAGCAGCAACAAGTAGTTTGACCTACAACAAGATAAGTATCATAACTCTTCTTATTGTCCTTTGTCCAACATTCTACCTCTAGGAACTTTCAGAGATGTTGCTGCATATCATATATTGTTACCACATGCCTGTCCACTAAACACCTTAATGGAACCCTTTCAACAAATCAGTTCATCATATTCTGGAACCAAACATGTTGAGATTCAACCAAGAATTTTTTTGAATATTAATAGCTGGTTAAAGAATGATGAATTCAAACTATTTGATGTTTTGAAGGATCATACTAAAGTGTTTTCTTGGGACTATAGAGATGTGAAGGGAATTCATCTAAGTATCTGCACCCATCACATTTATACTAAAAATATTAGACTAGTTAGGCAACCTTAGAGAAGGATTAATCTAGCCTTAAGGTATATAGTCAAACAAAAATTGAAAAACTATTATAAGTAGGTTTTATCTACCCTATCTCAGATAGTCAGTGGGTGTCTCCTCTTGTAATTATCCCTAAAAAGAACAAAAAATGGATAATTTGTGTTGACTATAGGGAACTGAACAAAGCCACCCCGAGAGATTATTTTCCCTTATCATTCATAGATCAAGTCTTAGACAACCTTTTAGGTAAATAGAACTTTTCTTTCTTGGATGGATTTAGTGGATACAATCAAATCAAAATTGTTGCTGAGGATTAGGACAAAACTACATTTACTTGTCCATGGGGTACTTTTACTTACAGGGTATTGCCATTTGGACTATGTAATGCTCCAACAACCTTTCAAAGAGCTGTATTAGCAATTTTTGTAGACCTAACAAATGACTGTGTGGAGGTATACATGGATGACTTTACCGTGTATGGAGATACATTTGATGATGCCTTAAAAAATTTAGACAGAGTATTAATAAGATGTGAACAACATCACTTGTCTCTTAGCCATGAGAAATGTTTGATGATGGTTGATAAAGGGATAATACTAGGGCACCATATTTCAAAAAGAGGAATTCAAGTTGACCAAAACAAAATCAAGATTATTTCAGACTTGTCTATTCCTCAAACTCCCACATATATCAAATCATTCTTAGGACATGCTGGATACTATAGGCATTTTATCAAGGATTTTAGTAAAATTACTGCCCCCATGTTTAAATTGCTTACCAAGGACTATGAATTTCTTTGGGATGAATAGTGTCACATGCTTTTGAAGAAATTAAAGAGAAATTAGTAACTTCCCTAATATTGCAAGGACCTAATTGGGAGAAACCTTTTCACATCCAAACTGATGCCTCAAATACCTCAATTGGTGTAGTTTTAGGATAGAGAGATGAAGAAGGAAGAATGTATGCTATTTAATATCTCAGTAAAAATCTTACTCCCACTGAAATGAATTACCCTACCACTAAAAAATAATTTCTGGCTGTGATCTATGCAATCACTAAATTTAGACATTACATTACAGGGTACAAAATATTTGTACATACATATCACTCATAAATTAAATATTTAATGAAAAAACTAGTGGTTAGAGGTAGAATAATTAGATGGTCATTAATTATACAAGAATTTGATATTACCATTATGGACAATCTAGGCAAATCGAATGTGGTGGCTGATTTCTTGTCAAGATTGACCAGTACAGGGGAGCAGGATCTAGTCAAGGATAACTTTCTAGATGAACAATTATTTGTTATTTCAGCTAACATACCATGGTTTGCTGACATGGAAAACTATCTAGCAATAGGGAAGTTTCCTCCTTACTTCACTAAAAAACAAATAAAAAAATTAATCAATACCAGTGCATAGTTCAAATGGTTAAATGGAATGCTATTTAAATGTGGTCCTGATTTGGTTTTATGCAAGTGTGTAAGAAAAGATGGAAATTTTGACATCCTCTGGGCATGTCATGATGAAACAAGTGGAGGACACTATTCAGTGAAAATAATAACTCACAAGATACTTGGCATTGGTTACTATTGGCCATCTCTATACAAAGATGTGAAGAGATATATCAGGTAGTGTGATCCTTGTCAAACGATGGGACAACCAACCATTACAGTGAAATGCCTCTGCAACCACAAGTAGTGATTGAACTATTTGAGAGATGGGGATTGGATTTTATTGGACCTTTTAATCCTTATTCACAAGGAAAAGAGCATATTCTTATGTGTACTAATTATATAACAAAATAGTTAGAAGTGCATGCTTTAACAAATGCCATTGAAGAAGCAGTTGCTGATTTTCTTTGGCATAGAATTATGGTAAAGTTTGGAGCACCAAGAAGCTTAGTTTCAGACCCAGGACCATAATTTATGTCTAATATGATCTAGGATTTCACAATGTATTATTAGATCAATCATAGGAAGTCATCTCCCTATCACTTGCAAGCAAATGGATAAGTTGAAGTAACAAATAGAGAATTAGAAAACATCCTCACTAAAACAGTTGAATTTGAAAGAAGAGATTGGGTAAAAAGACTACCTGAAGCTGTCTAGGCTCACCATATGAGTTAGTCTATGGGAAAAAGCCCTTGTTGCTTATTGAGTTTGAACTACAGACATTAAGGACAACAGCTAAGGTGGGAATTGAATTGGATGTATCTTAAAAGGAGTGAATCCTTTAACTCAATGAATTAGATGAATTTATAATGGAAGCACTTCACCAGATAGAATAATCCAAGGTCAAAGGAAGCAATGGCATGATTCACATATCAAGGAAAGACAATTTAAAGTAGGAGACTGGGCATTGCCATTTGATTCTAAGTACCAATAATTCAAAGGTAAATTAAAAACTAGATGGTTGGGACCTTATCAGATCAAGTAAATATTTGACAATGGTTCTATCTAGTTACTTCCCATTAATGGCAGCAGTAGAATAATCTTGGTCAATGGACATAGGCTAAAACTTTATAGAAAGCCTCATACTAAGGATGAATTATTGAAGCAGATTGAAGTAAGAGAATTTGATCACATGGAGGTATCCAGTTCTTCCAAAATGATCAAATAATTAGATGAAAAGATTTAGAATAAAGGGAAGAGAATGAAAACTAGTAAATGGCATTCTCTTCCCAAAAAAAAAAGAAAATCAAAGATCAATTGAAAATCAGTGATGACGGTTGATCTTCTCAAATAAATGGCTAATTAATTTTTTTTTTAAAATTCTAACTATTGTTTAACCATTTTTTAGGGATGATGTGTCTACATGATAGAGGGATTACATCATCAAGGATGGTAATTATGTTTTTAACTTGTTAAAGGTTAAATGGAAAGTTTGCATGTGTGATTAGACTTGATTTAGAAAGATTAGGATGATGAGTCATCTATTATACATCATGGTTAAATGTGAAAAATCATGAGAAGGATATTGATGATGGAATGAGTTGGTAGATGATAACCATAAAGAATCATTCTTATGATTGAAGTAACTAAATCCACTAGTTTCGTAGCTAAGTACAGTAGTTTCATAGCCAAAATTGATAAGTTCTGTAGCTGAGTACAGTAGTTTTGTAGCCCAAAATTGATAAGTTCCATAGCTAAGTATAATAATTCCACAATCAAATTTGCCAAATCAGCAACCAAATCCGCTAGTTTCATAGCCAAAATCATTAATTCCACCAATATGAGAAGCAATTTTCATCTAACTTGTGAAATATTCAAAGAAGAACGAATCATGGGAATCAAAAAGAAGTTAGAACTAGACAATGATACCCAAATCCTTGTAGATGAAGTAGAAAATATCTTTCAATAGGCATGATGGCTGGAGTTTTTGAGGAAATTTCCCAAATACAATGATAAACTAGTAAGAGAATTTATTATCAATTTAGAGCAAACAAGGAAAAAGGAAAAAGAAGATGAAATATTTGAGGAGCTATTTTTCCAATAAATGGGTGAGTTTAAAACACCTTTTTGCATTCTTAAAAATTAATTAGGAACCCTATTTTAGGTGTCTAACAAAGAATTTAGATGTTTTGGTGAATGTTTTCAAAGTTTACAATTAAGACCAAGGGTCAAATGAACACCACCAAACATTTCATTTGGGTTTAAAATTGAACACACTTGTTAATTCTTGTTTGTAATAGTTGTTTAGTTAAATTTTGTTTGGCAAAAAGAGGAATGTTACATGTATGCTCTTCCATTTATCCCCTATAGGGAACCCTTGGAATCAAAAGTGCCATTATTATTGCAAATAGCCTAGTTCAAGGCTTAGAAAGAATGTCACCTAAAACACTCCCCAAAAACTCACCAAAGTTTGGGTGATCTTGAAAATGACCCTATAGTCTTTTTATTTTATGCTTTCTTTATTTTCATGCAAACTTGGCTTACAAGGGGGATACCATTACCTCCCATGAGTTCTTTAGGGAAGCTTTAATCTGAGGTTTCACCTCCTAACATTGACTTCATTTGACTCCTTTGGAGTTGTACATGGGATGTATCTGCATTTGGACATCGCACTATACTAAGTGAACATCAAGATGTAGTAGTTGTAAAAAGGACTAAACTTTTTTACAACTAGCCAATACCATAGTCACCTAGTTTCTATGCTTGTCTTTTGCATCATTTGACGTGAAAGTCATTATATAATTGATTCCCCTAGAATTATCGAAACCTTGCTAGTTTAGTAGACCCCACTTTGCCATACCTTATTAGTTTAGACTTAAGACATTTGTTTTGTCATTAGCTTACTTGGTCTTGATTTGTGTCTAAAACTAATTGTTAACTCAATAAACTTAACCAAAACACATTGTCCTCAATTTTCTTAAACAAGGGAGGCATTGCATTATCCAAATGGAAAATTCATCTTTTCCTTGTTCAAATTGTTATCAAAAGCTTTGTGTCATGTCATTCACTTTGGCATAGTCATGCTGCCCAATTGAGTCTAGTTCTTTTATCCAATTTATTTAGATCCTTAATTTATAATACACATTTGAAATTAAACCTTTATGAGTTCTAAGGGTTGGTGTGTCAAAGTGGGTTCACCATTTGTGTACTAAGCTTGTTTTAACTTGGGTTCAATTTTTTATTTGGATTTAAGGTCATTTATTAAGATTCAAAATCAGATTATCATCTTGGTAGAATCAAGTCATCTTGTGTATCGCTCATGCTTTGAGTCTTAGAACATATTTTATCCTACTAAAATCATGTGGTGATGTTATGCCACCTATTTGGTCCTAACTTTATACTTAGTAATTAGTGTATGTTTTTACATCTTGAGTTGCTTAGTTCATTTTATTTTATTCATAATCTAGAGAGCTTTCCTCTAAAAACTTCTATGGTCAGCTTGTCAAAGTTGAAGCTAGATTTTATGGTGTGGGTGTATCACAAAGATCTAGGCTTTGGTGTACTAGTTTTCACCTTGGGTCTTTGAGTTACCTTACTCTCTTCTGATCTATGTGATTTCAAATTTACCAAAGGTTGAGTAAACTCATGAACCAAATATTCTAAATTGTGCATGTTTTTAACCCACCCTACCTTATAGTCTCATTGGTACCTTGGTTATTTCTTTAAGAGAGAGCTAAAGCATATTTTGATTGGTTGCCAAACATTGGTCCAAATTTATTCAAATACATAGAGCGGATCTTTTTAGACATGACTCAAAGGTTCACTCGTAGTGGGGCCTCTTATGGTCTTAGTTATGAAGGTGAGAAATTTTATGATGGTCAAAATAACCCCATTGTCTTTGATAATGTCCCTGCAATAGTAGGATCTGAAGATGATTACAATAGATATCAACCCCAAGAAGATCAAGATGAAGCCCTTCTTAGATTGATAGAATTAGGTGCTAGACTACCTTATGATTTTCCTATGGAAAAATTGCATACCTTAGTTAGAGAAGGAGAACAACAACAACAAGAGTAATATTTTACATAAATAAACATACCTTCTTCCTATAACAAAGGAAATGACATACAAATAGAGTCAACACCCACATATTCAGATCTTCTAGCTAAGATCAAGATAATAAGTCAATGATATATAGATCAACTTATCATAGACTTAACTGACTCCCTAGTTTCCACTTCAATTCACAATGATGTTTTGAAAGAACAAGGAAATGTGGTCAAAAGTACACAATAAATATTGGATGAGGACATTACCATAGTAGATCAAGGTAATCTAAAATGAACAGTTAAAGTCACAAGAGACCTTACAAAGTGTTTCATTTGATACGAAACATACATTCTTCAATCATCAAGAACCTCTTGTTACTATACAAACTTAGAATCCCAAACATTTAGTTTGAATTGAGGAAATCCCTCAAGACAATTTGGCTAGTTCTTTTCAATTGACCCAAAGATTAGAAAATAAACATAGAAATTTCCAAAATCAACAAAGTGTGAAATAGATAGATTCAGGGAATGTTTTATAAACCAAAAATCAATGAACTATGTTCTCAAATCAAGTAGAAAATTAGAACCAAATCATGGATCAAAAGGTATATGCTCCTTATAGATCCACACAAAACCAGGGGCACATTCCACCCCAATAGAAACAAAACTAGGGGCACATCTCACACTAATAGTAACAAAACTAGGGGTACATTTCACCCCAAAAACAACAAAACTAGGGGCACATTCTACCCTAACAACAACAAAACTAGGGGCACATTCCACCCCAACAACAACCAAACCAAGGGCATATTCCACCCCAATAGTAACAAAACTAGGGGAAAATTTCACCCCAACAACAAAAAAACTAGGGGCACATTCCACCCCAATAGTATCTTATCCAATCCATAAATGCACCAAACATGTAAGAATGGAATTTTATGAAGGAAATTTTCCAAAGATTGGAGATGAATAATAAAGTCAAAAAATATAAATTTGATGAGATATGCCTGTATCCATTTGAATTATCTATTCTATAAAACCCCTTTCCACCTCATTTTAAAGCACCCATGTTTAACAAATACAAAGGGAAAGGAGATCTGCATGAACACATACAATCATTCTTTGTCTTATGTCAAGAGGTTGTTTATAGTAGTGAGTAATTACTATGAATATTTCCATGATGTTTAGTGGGATTAGCTCTTGATTGGATAATTAAACTACCCAAGGGATCAATTGCAGATTGGAATGAATTATTAGAAAAGTTTGTTAAAAATTTCTCATATAACATAGAAAATGAATTAATCATTTTTTACTTATGCAAAGACAAACAACATGATGGTGAAAGTTTTTCTGCATATCTACAAAGGTGGAGAGCATTGGCAGGTTGCTTTCAAGATAATTTTCCAGATAAATAGTTGGCTGATATCTTTACACAAAATTTGCATCTTGAAGTTGTGTATAATCTACGGTTAGCTTGTGATAACTCATTTGAATAAATTATTGACAAAAGAGGAAATATTGAGAAGGCTCTTACTGATAGGGGCCTTTTTAAGATCTTTAAATAAGATCAAGCATATAATCAGAATAAATCACCAGCTCCTCAAATAGTTACATGGGATAAGTCTAAAGGCACTCCAAATGTGTAATTAACTCCTCAAATCCACTACTTACTTTGTAGAGACAACCTCCATGAAGGACATTTCATAACAATTTTAGAGTCTTTAGCAAGTTAGGAGAGTCAGTTAAAATAGTATTACAAAATCTCATTATAGATAATTTAATTATATTTCTAGTATCGATGCCATTTCCTCAAGATTAGCCAAAACTAGACTAGTACAAAGAGAATGAATGGTGTAACTTTCATCACATTGTTGGTCATGGTGCATATCATTACATTTAATTACGACATATTATTGAGGACTTTATTGAAAGTGTTGAATTGGAAATCATTTTTTCCCCTAATTAAGACACAAATTAAAATATGGGAATCTATAAAGACCCCTTTCCTTGACATGATCCACCACCACCAAAAAATAATCAAAGTGGTCACAATCAAGGATAGAGGCAAAATCAGAACCAATAACAAGGTCACAATCGTAATGAGCATAATCAAGATCATAATGCCCACATTAATAATTTGGCCTATAAAAATGTACCTTACAACTATAATAACACTATGGGATGCATTTGTATAACTCACATTACCACTATTACTATGAATGCATATGGCCAATCTCATGTTCCTCACAACATAGGACCCATCATTATAGGGTCATCACCCTCTCCCCTTAGCAATAACATGTCAGGTTTGCATCCTCATGTTGTTACTTTGTTTTCATGGATTACTAATCTTGAACAACAATACATTTCTTATAAACTCTCTTCATTGACCCAAAATTATTGCAATACTGTTAGTCACCCATGAATCACCATCCAAGGCCCTTTGCCTCCCTCTTCTAATTATAATAACTCCTTACCACCTTTAGGTTGTGCAGTCATAACTAGATGCCCATGAGTTACCATTTAGGTCCCTTTGCCCACTTCTTTCCTTAAACCCAATGAGAATATTGTGCCAAAGGTTCCAAAGCTGAATACTATCCCAACAAAGACTAAACTAATTCAATCCATAGTTTAAAGGCCTTATAGTCTAACAGATCAATTAGATAAAACCCCTACATAAATTTCCATATTAGAACTCTTATGGACATCTGATATTCATAGAACCATTTTCAATAAACTTTTACAAGAGTATTGTGCCTGATAATATAAACCTTGATCAGTTCTAGAACTTAGTTGTATATTTATCTTCATTTTAGTGAATCATATTTGATCAAAAGGACATGTCCACCCTTAACCCAAACCACAATAACCCACTATATATTGAGATAAGCATTATGATCACAAGATCAAGCAGGTTCTTATAGATAATGGTTTAGGAATAAAAATCATATCTCTTAAATTAGTGTGATGATTGGGTTACATGGATAAAGACATTCAACCAGAAACTATTACAATCAAGGCTTACAATAATGTTGAGAGGGAGTCATCTAGTACAGTTTGGTTTCTAGTCATGGCTGGGTCTATTTCTCATCACACATTATTCCATATTATGGATATTGAGCTTCCTTATAACATACTTCTTGGTCATCCTTGGATCCATGAAGTATAGGTAGTTCCATCTACTCTTCATCAATGCCTTAAGTTTCCCCATGATGGGATTGAGGTTACTATTCCCACTAATCAATAGCCATATCAATACTACAAACATCTTGAAGGAGAGTTTCATAATTATAACTATTACCTAGGTTCTGAATTCATTATAAAGGAGAACAAATCCATCATTTCTCATCCATCTCCATCTAATTATATAGACCTTGGTGATCTAGCCTCTAATTTAACTGATCCATTTCTTTTAGCTCTAACCAAAAGGTGATTATTAAAGATGCAGACATTTCCACGTACCGTCTAAAGGATGTCCTCCATATTGCAAAATTACAAAAATTTCCTAAAACATTTGGTAAGCTTAAAACTTTCAAAACTCCTAACAAGCCCGATCAGATTTGGAAACCAAAAAAGAAGCAACCAAAACCTCCTATAATTTTTTTACCTATAATTACACCAAAGAAATATTGAGAGGCTTTTATTGAGGGAGATTAGTTATATTCTGAAGGCCTTGTTGATTGTTTTTAGAATCCAAAGTATCCTATCCCTAAAAAGATAATGTATCATCTTGACTATACAGGGAAAGGCCTTAACCCATAGGTGTAAGGAATTTAAGAGACCTTATCAACTGGAGTTGTCAATTGGAATCATGGTCTCAGATTTAAACCACCAGAGGATGACCTCATAACATTTGGTAGTGACTATTTCAAAATGACTAGTGACGAGACTCCTAACAATGACACAACATCCCATTATAGCCTTTTTGATGATCTTGCTAACTCAAATTTATTTGATTCAAATGCCATACTAACCATAAAACCTATTAGAGATTCCCACCCTAAAGTAAAAATCCATCCTATTGGAGCTTCTTGTCCTAAATCAAAAACCCATCCTAGTGGTGCTTCCCTTCCTAAAGCAAGACATTATATCTTTACCATTAGTGCTTCCCATCCTAAAGCAAACCCTCACTATAACCTATGCCTTTTCCATCCTAAAATCATAGATTGGGATGAGAAAAATTTGGTCATATGCCTCGATGAGTTTTAAAATGAAGAATTAATTACAAAATACATGGGCCTATGAGATGCATTCCCCATTGATGATCATAAGTAGGGTTTTGATTTTTCATTGAATTCTTCTACCTACTTTGGAGATAAAGCAAAATTTATTGGTCATAATAAAGAAAAAAATTGAGATTTTTAGCTGAAAACCTCTTTGAGGCACTTGTTGATTAGGGAAAAATTAAATAAAAAGATAAACCTTTGAGTGAAAACTTGTTTTAGAAACTCCCAGGTGGAAAAGTTTGCTCATCCCCTTAGGACATAACAAGTCTATCTAGCCTAAGTTTAATATCTAGTTAAAGCATCTCTTCATAACAACATCAAATATTTGAGTGTCTTACTCTTCAATTTATATAGGTTTTTTCTAATTGGCCTTTACTTAAGAAGGCAAATTTTGATTCTTCATATTATCTAGATCTTTGGGAAGGACAACAAGAAGATGAAGCAGAGGATCATGACCATACATTGCCTACAATTCTAGAAGATGGATCCACACTCCTTATGGAGAGAATAAGAGAAGTGAATTTGGGAACCCATGAGGATCCTAAAAATATTTATCTTGGATCTTCCCTTATTGAAGTAGAATGTGAACATATTATATCCATTCTTAAGGATTATATAGACATCTTTGTATGGGCATACTCTAACATGCCAGGCTTAGACCCAAATTTAGTTGTGCATCATCTTATTATTCACCCTAATTCTAAACTAGTCAAGCAAAATTTGAGAAACATGCATCCATGCATCACCCTTTTGGTTAAGGCTGAGTTAGAAAAGATTTAGGAGCCAAGTTTATCAAAACATTGGACTACTTTGAATGGATTTCTAACATAGTGCTAGTAAGTAAAAAGACCTTAGGCATATGTTTTTGTAATATTTTTTGTGATATCAACAAAGCATGCCCAAAATATGACTTTCCTCTACCCAACATTGACATGATTGTCGACTCAATTTCTGGGTACAAGATGCTATCCTTAATAGATGTATTTTTTAGTTATAATCATATCAAGATAGCCCCTTAAGATTAGCATAAGACTTATTCAACACTCTATGGGGGAAATTATTTTACCAAGTCATGCCATTTGGTTTGAAGAATGCTAGAGCCATATATCAACATGCAATTACTATCATATTTCATGACATGATGCATGACATTATCGAGGACTATGTTGATGATATACTAACAAAATTAAGAACAAGAGCTAGACACCCTGACATTCTACGAAGAATATTTGAGAAGTTTTGTTCATACAAAGTCTACTTGAATCCTAAAAAATGTGTCTTTGGAGTCACATTAGGAAAATTTCTAGGGTTCATTATATCACAATGAGAGATTGAATTCAACCCTAAAAAGGTCAAAACTATTATGGAAATGCCTCCACTGAATAATCTTAAATAGTTATGAGGTCTACACGAAAGGGTCTAGTCTATACATAGGTTCATTTCTCAATTGGCAGATAAGTGTCACCCATTTACCCATCTCTTAAAGAAAGGGGTAACATTTTAGTGGGATGAATATTGTCAAGTATCATTTGCAAAGCTTAAAACATACTTGGCCAATCCACCAGTCGTACGACCTCTAACACAAGGAAAGCCACTACTTCTTTATATATTAGCCATGGAACATGCATTGGGGGCACTTTTGGATTAGCATGATGATCATGGCAAGGAAAAAGTGGTTTATTATTTAAGCCACACACTAGTAGCCTATGAACATAATTATATGCCTATTGAGAAGGCATGTTTAATGATGGTGTTTGCCACTCAAAAATTATGACATTATATGCTAAATAACAAAACTATTGTTATCACCAAGGTAGATCCTCTCAAGTTCCTCTTATCTAAACAAAATCTTCAAGGACTCATGGGTAAATGGATTATGAGACATAGTGAGTTTGCTATTGAATAACAAAATCAAAAGTTAATCAAGGATAGGTTATTGTAGACCAACTTGTAGAAGCTCCTATTACGACCACTCAACCTCTCAACTTTGACCTTCTGGATGATTCTATCATGCTAATAGTACAAACATCACAAGCACATGAATAGTGGATGCTCTATTTTGATGGATCCTTCACATCTTAAGGGTTTATTTAGGCATATTGTTGATCACACCTTAGGGGGGTTTGATCCCTAAAGTATTCCATATATAATTTTAGTATATAAATAATATGTCTGAATATGAGGCATTAGTTGTAAGGATCCATCTTGCCATACAATGGGACATTCAAAGTTTAAAGGTCTATGAAGATTCAAAGCTAATCATAAATCAAAAAATTAATCAGTATCAAACAAGCGATGATAAGCTTATTCCTTACAAACAAATTGTTGATGACCTCAAAACACATTTTAAATCTCTATAGTTTGAGCAAGTTTTGTGAGTCAACAATAGATCTGTCGATGTCATGGCAATAATTGGTTCCATGATTCAAATTCATGATAATGCTAAAGAGTATCAATTCTTACATGAAAATATTCTTTAGCTGACACATATTCTATCATATTTAGAGAGGATATGCACCATTACTGATCCTAATCTCTCCCCTGAGCTACTATGGTACCAATATTTTTATAACTATTTCTATAGTCATGTATTTCCCACCAACCTTTCCAATAACCAACAAATTTTTTTCCTTCATCACTTAACATGTTATATCCTCCTTGGAAACATGATTTATCAAAAAGGCTATGATGGAACACTTCATTATTTATCTTTTGGAGAAGCCAAGCTGACACTAAAGGAGGTTCATGAAGGAATGTGTGGGGGCCATACCAATGGTGTAGTCCTAGCAAAGAAACTTCTCAGAATAGGCTATTATTGGTCCAAAATGGAGATATATACTTGTAATTATGTAAATAAGTGTGTTCTTTGTTAGAAACATGGCAACTTGATACATGCATTTTCCTTACCATTGAATCTGATTACAACACCATGACCATTCTCAACATGGGGTCTTGATCTCATTGGGAAAATTAACCCAACATATTTAGATGGCCATAAGCACATTTTGATTGTAACTGAGTACTTTACCAAGTGGATTGAGGCCATTCCTCTCACTTATGTTACTATGGAAAAAATAGCCAAATTCATTCATTACCATATCATCTGTCGATATGGCATCCCAGCCTGTATTATATCTAATTATGGCAAATATTTTGTGAACCAAGATGTGAAATCTCTTTCAAAAAAATTTAATATCAGGCACAAAAAATCCAATTCATATAACCTACAAGGCAATGGATAAGATGAAGCATCAAATAAAACCATTCTAGCCATCTTAAAAAAGATTGTCAATAATGCTCACCGTAATTGGCACTTGCAACTCTTTCCTACCCTCTAGGCTTATGGAATTAATCATTGCACCCTCATTGGATCTACTCCATACTCTCTTGTTTTTGGAATTGAAGCTATCATCCTGGTCAATATTGAGATCCCATCATTAATAACATCACTAGAGCATGTTGAAGATGATGAAGACTCTAGAGCCTCACAGCTACAAGAACTAGAACTTCTTGATGGTAAGAATTTGGTTGTCCTAGAAAAATTGTAGGCCTATCATAATAGATTGTGGAGAATCTACAATAAACACATTCTCCCTTGAGAATTTGAGATTAGTGACTTAGTTTTGAAAGAGAACCAGAAGAACACAAATGTTGAACCCAAAAAGAAAGGCAAGTTTCAATGTAATTGGTTAAGACTGTATATTATCACAGTGAACTATGGATCAAGAGCATACTGACCGGCTAAAACTAATGTGAAGAAATTTTAGAGCCCATGAACATCATACAACTTAAGAGGTTCTATGCATGAACAAATTTGAACCATTTTCTATAAGACCCCTAACTTAGGGGCAACTTGTGCTATCATAATCTTATCCCACCCTTTTATCTTAACTAAACATATTTTATACTACCTTGGTCCACTTTTTATGAATCTTGATGGTAAAGGCTTTGAACCCTTGGCACTCTAAACACATTCTTCATCCCATTATGGATTACTCTTTTTGAGAGGCACATATTTTTTATGTCTAAGACATGTTATAAGGTTGAACACTTTTTATCTCTTGACCAATTATGATCTCGATTATGTCTCATGAATATTATGAACATCTTCAACAATAGTTATACAAAGTAATTCAACCAAGACAATATTGTACACTTTTTAGACAAGTGAACAGCCACATCTTCTTAGTTCAAGTATTTGCTTTCTTTCTTGTTTTATCAAGAACCTCACTCTCACCAATTTGTGAGTATGGGATATTGTAGTTGGCTTAGCTATCTTATTAGAACCTCTACTCTCAAGATGTGCATCTCCTCAACTAGATGGTCCTACCTTGTGCATATTTTATCCCAAAAACATTAAAAACATTAGAAATACTTTGAAAATACTAAAAAAATTAGAATAAAATCCATAAAAAAATAAAAACATTATCTCACGCTTCTATACATTTGTAAATTCTCATTCCACCAAGCTACGCTCTTGCCATTTTTCAAGCACAAAAATACTAGTTCATTTCATCTTATCCCACTCACTTGCCATTTTTAAAGATCATTCTTTCTCATCTCATCAACATCTTGTTTGCTAGACCATTCTTGTTTTTTTTTTGGTATCTTCCATTTCTTATATAAATCATGATGGTCTGATCATCATTTTTATTCTATCCCATTTCTTGGGAGAACTACATTTGGCCTAAAGTTCATGTTGGAAAATGCATCCATGGAACTATGTAGGCAACATCCACTTGTCTGATACATCTAGAGTCAGCTCGATCAACCCCTTCCTTTTCTTCTCTTCCCCCATTTCTTCTGTCATTGTTCCTCTTTAATTAGGGAACAATTGTCGTGCCATTGTTCTTTGCTATGATGTGGTGGAAAGTCATGCCTTTACTACACATACATGAACATTTATCTTTAAACCACACAAGCTTAGTTTTTATTTGTGTATTTATTTGAGTTTTCTTGGTGTTTTGTTGTGCTTTCACACCTCTCCTTTTATTTTATCTCCTTTTATCTTTTTTTCATCTCCATTCTTAGTCTTGTGTTTCCTTGATTGTTTTTCTATTTGATTTTGCTTTTCTCTTCTATGTTCAAGAATGCCTTGATGGTCCACATGGATCTTGATTATTCATATCTTGGTATCATGTCATTAAGATGTTCTTTCCTTTTATTTTTAAACATTTTTGTTCCTACTTAAGATCATATCTTGATTTCAAGTTAGGTTCATTTATGTTTTCTTTTTCTTTGTCTTTGCTTTTTTATTTAAATGTAAATCACTGTAACTCTAGTATTGGTCATTGTTTTACCATTATCCTTAGTTATAGATATTCACATTTGAACTAGCTCAGTGCAATTAGAATCTTATATCATTCTAAGTTATTCATACTTATGATGCCTAATTTCTTTTTCTATAGCAAACATTTTGTGCTCAGGTCTCAACATCTTAACATCAACATTAGCTTCAATGAATGATTCTCAAGAACACTTTGCAAAACGTAGGCTCATGATATGGAATTAGACTTCTAGGTAGCATGAATTTTAGGCTTCTTTTTCTATGCTTAGATGTGCATCTCTTGCAGACATTGTAAGTCTAATCAAATTCTTGGTCTATTTTTCATCATTCCTCATTCCATTCTCTCCCAAACTTGGGTGAACTACATTAGCCTAAAGTTCATGTTGGAACATGAGTCTATGGAACTATGTAGGAAATGTTCAATTTATATTGAGGTCAGCTCATCTATCTCCATTCTTATTTTTATTTTTCTCATCACTTTGTGCATTCTCATATGCTTGGTTTTATGTGGCTTTTTAAGCCATTACACCATCACATGTATGTTTGCACCCACTCACTTTAACTTCTCTTTTAAGTTATATCCTTGAGCTATTTTACTTGCCAATTACCCATGCTAGGGCACAAAATTTGAACCACGTCTGATCAAATCAGCTCCACAGAGGAAAAATCATTATTTATTCTTTATCAATGATCAAGATTCACTTTACTGGTGTTTCTCTACGTTTTTGCTAATTATATTCAGAAGAAGAAGAAACTAAAGTTAAGAGTCAGGGGTTTGTACGTTACCTGGATTAAGTTGTGCACCATATCCAAGCATTGTAGGAGCTCCTCTTTGGCTATGGAGGAAGACACCTATAGATAAGAATAAGACTTAAACAAAAAAAATGTTAGAAGATGATAGGGTGGACTACCAAGCTACGCGCTCAGTCCCAGAAGCATAAAGCTCCATGAGGGATAATAGTCCACTATTTAAGACAAAGAGATTTGTATAAAATGAAATGATAAAAGACTTACATAAATGAAAAGGCAAAATGTTGTGTACCTATTCCCTATCATTTATGAGTCTCATCAGGCTAGTCAGAGGTCATGTCTGGTCTTTAGGCTATTTAGATTGGTTTTTTAGTTTGCACAGTCATCGACATCAGTTATGCTACTGATGTCAGTTATACTGCCAATGTTGGTAGGGGTAATAGGTCTTTGGACAGGTTTTAGGGTATTTCTATGATGGATATAGGACTCTAGGAGTTGGGAGGTTTATGCAGAGTTACGAGGAGAATAGGGTCTAAGGAAGGGAAAAAGGTAGAGGGTAGGTGTGAGAATAGGGTAAGAGTCAGAGGAAGGCTTTTTAGCCCTTCCATGGAGGAAGTCGGGTTTCTTTTACAGTATTCAGAAATAGTAAATAGAAACTAATTACCAAATTATTTTAGAACTTTGAAATGGAGACCAGAAGAATACTTAGCTTTTTGGTGAAGACCCAAGGGTGTCAGGATGTTTATTCCTATTGTGGCTAATGTCAAAGACCTCATACAATGTTTTCAATCCAATGTCTGGAGTGACTTTTGCAGAGTTTCTGTAGCCTAGAGAGTGATAGTCAAATTTTGATGCTTAGTCTTAGAGTATGCACGTCAATTTTAAAAGAGGTGGGGGGGCAACTCAAGGTTAGAGTCTATCTGATGTAAGCGACGTCGGTGATCCCACTGGTGTTAGCTAATAGTTGACCGATGTCAACGGATAGAGAATGGGTAAAAAGGGCAATTTTTAGCCCTTTGTTCATTTCTCCATCCGCTAAGTGCATTTGCTGTTGGAGAATGGTCAAAAGATGGGTTTATTAGGCACATGAGTTAGTTAAGAGGTTAGGATGGAGTGAGAATAGGTCATGATTTAGATGACCTAGTCTCAGGGTGAATCATAGGGTAAAAAATGGTCTTAGGGCGAGGTGTCTAGGTGAGGTGTCTAAGGTGAGGTGTCTAGGTGAGGTCATTAATTTAAGATAAGTAATTTATTTTAAATTAATAAAGTGTGTAAGTGTTTATAAATGGACCAAGGGGGGTTGACACAATATTGGTGTTTACATTTGCCCCATTTTGTCTTGTGGTTTGTCTTGACGAACTGCAAGACAAAAATAGATGTGGGTTGCCCTAGCTATGGGATGAGGTATTCCCCCTCAAAGTGGGAATTGATAGAGGATAATCTAAAGTCAAGTTCTAATTTGATAGGCAGTGGATGGGTAGGGTGAATTTCAAGTGTGAACGTTGCAATAGTTGAGATTGTGTGTATACCACTTCACGTGATAGGTAGGTCAAATTATCACAGGTAAGGTTAAGGAGCACTAAAATTGAAGTAACTGGTCCCCAACTTATTAGTGGTAGCTAATTGGGTTAAATGATCAAAGCTATAGCTCCAATTGGTTGAGGAGGACTAAAATTGAAGTAATTGGTCCCCAACTTTTTGGTCGTAGCTAATTGGGTTAGATCGATCAAAGCTATAGCTCCAATGGTAGTCATGTTCCAAGTATCTAGGCTAGGAAGTGCTCCTAGAAAACACAAAAATGTCACAAATATTAGGGATCAACTTGGTCATGATCTTACAATACATGTGAGGGGTATAATGTGGGGTGCGTACAATTTGATAACTATTCGTGAGGTAGCATATATGCAATCAAAACAACCAAGGCAAAGTTTTCTCGAAAGTGGTCATGGTCTAAGGAGATAATCATGATCTCTAAGGTCATTGGTTGAGTTGGGCTGAGATATAAGTGATCTCAAGTGTTGTTTTTTGTGGTTAGGGAGATGTGTGTGATCTCCAATGTGCCCCATGAGAAGTCTAATGTGACTTCTACAGTGTTTGGGCTGGTTGTTTGGTCATGATTTTGGGCTGGTTTAGATAGTTGGTCCATAGGTAGACGAACAAACGAATGGTGGAGCTAACCTCAAAAGACCCCATGTCAACTGAGTGATGCCTACATAGCCCATGTGAGGGCCTCAGGCTAATGTAGTTCTCCCCAAAAGGAAAGAAGAGGGTAGGTTATGGATTGGTTTTGACTAGGTTAGGTCATGGTTAAAGGTTATATGGTTGGTCCATCAGGTAGATGAATGAACGAATGGCTGAGCTAACCTTAGAAGACCCCATGTCAACTGAGTGTTGCTTACATAACCCCTATTTCAAGGGCCTCAGGTTAATGTAGTTCTTCCCAAAAGGGAAGAAGAGGGTAGGTTATGGATTGGTTTTGACTAGGTTAGGTCATGGTTAAAGGTTATATGGTTGGTCCATCAGGTAAATGAATGAACGAATGGCCAAGCTAACCTCAGAAGACCCCATGTCAACTGAGTGCTACCTACATAGCCCTTGTTTCAAGGGCCTTAGGTCAATGTATTTCTCCCAAAAGGGAAAATGGAGTTAAAGAGGTTGTTGGTTGGTTTGGTTATGTTTGAAATGATGAGTGTATGATGATGTTACAGCCTTTTCCATATTGTGTGATGGTGTATGCTGTAACATAGGTTATGTGGTTTTTCATCCTTAGTAATTTTCCATATTGGTTATGGTGTATGCTAAAAATTAAATGAGTGTATGATGATGTTATAGCCTTTTCCATATTGTGTGATGGTGTATGTTGTAACATAGGTTATGTGGTTTTTCATCCCTAGCAATTTTCCATATTGGTGATGGTGTATGCTAAAAATGAAATGAATTTATTTATGCTTCAACAAGTTTCCATATTAGTGATGGATATGCTTGACATAAATTTTGTTTGGTTGATAGTTATTTTGGTTATGTTTGAAATGATGAGTGTATGATGATGTTACAGCCTTTTCCATATTGTGTGATGGTGTATGCTGTAACATAGGATATGTGGTTTTTCATTCTTAGCACTTTTACATATTGGTGATGGTGTATGCTAAAAATGAAATGAGTTTATTTATGCTTCATCAAGTTTACATATTGTTGATGGTATATGCTTGACATAAATCATGTGTGGTTGATAGTTTCCATGTGTATTATTTTCCATAGAAACTAGTGTGAATGGGCATAAATCATGATGTTATGTTATTGGTTAGAAAATATTTTGGTTTGGTTTAGTTTTATGTTAAAAAGTGAAAGGTGCATTGCTCTTTCATTGACAAGGACCATAATGATAGCATAGATAGGGTTTTTGGAAACAAAATCCCCGTTCATGCATTACATCGTTGACAATTGATTTTTGTTAGAGAAGTATTCTAATCACTTGACATTAAGTGAGCTCAAAATCCCTTGAGTATTGTGGGGTAATAGGTTTGATTATGTGATATGTGAGGATAACATAACCCTTTTTAGCAGGGATAAATTTGCCCCTTTTATAGGTGACCCTGTGAATGACTATACGCAAGTCCATGACTTAATACTTTGTCAGTCATTTTTTTTGGGTAGACTGATCAATACAGGAAGTCTACTTGGGGATGTTGTTTGGTTTTGTGGTCATGTGAAGCTGATTGATGTGGGAAGCTTCTAAGAGGGTGCTATTTATGGTAGCAAAATTTGGGCATAGCCATCCTTCGAGGGAGTGGTCTATGTTTTGCTTTATAAGTTTTGATGTCTTTGAATAGCTATTCTTCAAGGGAGTAGTCTACTAATTACAGCAATAATGCAGCTATCCTTCAAGAGAGCAGTCTACATTGATAGTTTATGACCTTTTAATATTTTATTAGGCATCCCAATTTTATATTTTGTGTGTTGACGAAACTGTTAGTCATGGACCAGACTATAGAGGTTTAAGGGTTTCCCTTTTATTAGGACAAAGCATTAATGCTTAAAAAAGGGTTAACTAATGTTTATAGGGAAAAAGGGTTGAAAGGAATAGGAATGAGGATGATGGGGGTTGCTCAAGGGACGAGCTCAAATTAAACATCAAGTGAATGATTACTTGATTAACAGTAGAATGGTCATAGATGTAAGGCATTAAGGGGCTCAGGTTCTGGCTGGCCTTCAAGAGAAGACAAATGATAAGTGCATGATCCATACTTGTGTGTTATGATATAAGGTCCAAGCCAATTAGGAGCAAACTTGCCTCATTTGCTTCTTTCCATATTGGTTACGTGTTGGTTTTCTTTAAGGATGAGATCTCTGATTTGAAATCTCGCTCTTTCAAATTTTTTTTATAAGCATGGTTTGGTCGAAGTTGGACGTAAAGTCAGTTAGCATGTTGTTGGCATTTGATACAACACCAAACATAGTCACTACAGTCTTGGTTAAGAGTGGGCCAATAATAACCTAGGTGAAGGATGCGCTTTGCAACCAAATTACCACTGAAATGTCTTCCACAAATCCCATCATGGACTTGTTTGAGGGTATGAGATGTTTTAGTGGTGGTTAGGCATCGAAAAAGGAGGCTGTCAAGACCTCGTATGTAGAGAAGACCCCCTAGCATGGTGTATCGAGTAGTTCTCTTGATAAAAGCCTGCCATCCATTTTTAGAGAGGTCAGGAGGCATGATAGAATATGTTAAGTAGTCAACAAGTCATTTATACCAAACATCCTGTGGACTAGAGAGGTTAGGAGGAATTTCCCCTGGAGATGTTGGTTGAGATGTGCCCAAGATAGAAATCTTGGGTTTTGGTGGTTGAGAAGGCTTGGTGAATGGATATGTCCAAAGAATAAAAACTCACTCTTTTCCTTTATCCTTTAGGGTTTGGGACCTGGTGGCCACATTAATGGTGTTGATTTTGAATATAGGGGGAGAAGGTGGTAGAGAGACCATAGTTTGATGATGGGATCCTGATGAAGGTGAGGAGGTTTGGGAGGCATGGGATGGTGTCAGTAGTTTGTCAAAGGGGTCCTTAATGAGAAGGGTGCCCCTTTTAAGGTGTTGGTGGATGACAACTTTAAGAGTGAAACAACACTCAATATCATGCCTAGGTGTGTGATGATATGCATAGATTTTAATGTCATTGAACCAAGATGGTTTTGATCTGAGAGGTTGGTATGGCTTAATGGGTGGGAGAACAATGCTAGAAGATTGCAATAATTAGCACAATAATGAAGCATAGGACCCCACTAATGGGTATGTGCTCATTTTTGTAGTAGGGGTTGACAACTTCTATTTAGGAATTGTAGAGGGAGTCTTTTTTACCACCTTTTTGGTTGGTGGTGTGGCCACATGTACAAATGGTGCTTTCTTGGTGAGAGGTGTTAGATTTTTTGAAGGAAGTATGTTTTTGATGGGTAAAGGGAGTAATGGAGGCTATTTATTTTTGTTAGGTGTTGGAGTAGGGAGCCCTCCTATTAAGGTAGAAGGGTGTGGACCCAAAATATAGGGTAATGGTGAAGGTGGGGGAGTAGACTGATGTGGTTTAGTAGCCTTCTTTAGTTTAGCATGAGGACCACTATTATGTGGGGTGAGGTTCAAATCTATCTTCATTTTTGGGTGAGTGAGGTTCAATATGGGGTGAACACTGAGAGATTTAACCTATTTCAGCATGGTAGATGCCTATGGGGGTTTGGTTCAGATGTGGATGGTTGAGCTTCTAGAGATTTGGAAGTGGAAGCCTGATCCTCGTCAGAAACTTTAGGCTGAATTGTCATAGAAGGATTGGCAGTATAAGGCAAAGAAGAATGTGTAAGATAAGGAGCTTTAAGTCACTCCCATAGCACCTCAAGTTTTAGGTTCCTAGAATGGAAAAATCCTAAGTTTTCTTCCAATCGAGAGAAAGGTTTAGGTGACATCATGCGAGGTCTTACAGTCAGTCTTCTGGAGGATTTGGGTGATTATGAGAGTGGAAATGTGTTGGACACAGTGATCTTAGGCCAAATGTGAGAGAAAACTGTCACCAGATTCTCTTCGATTGAAGTGGGTGAGGTGGTGAATTCTTCTCTCAACAGAGAAGGTATTGGAGAATTTGGCTCTTCGAGAGGATAGAGCACAGGGATGTTGTGCCTTCCACATGTGGTCTAAGAATGTGGAAAGTATGATTCTCTATTGGTGACAAAAAGGACGAGGGTGAGGCCACTGGCTTTGGTGCCATCAAAACATCCTCCAATATGGGAGAGGTGAAAGTAGACTCTCCTACGTGTGAAAGAGGGGTTGATGGAGGACTATCCTCCATCGGTGGAGGACAAATATGAGAGGAAGGCTCCTCTAAAGGGTGAAGTAGAGGGATTATGGCTCCTTCTACATGAGGGCGTGGGGTATGAATGGTAACTTCTTCTAATGGTAGAAGAAGAGGGAAGGTAGGGGCAAGAGGAATAGGTAATATGGGTTCCTCACACGGTAGAAGTATGTGTGGAGGAGGTGTTTAATGTCATGGGGGTGATATGGGTAGAATAGGCTCTTCTACCCATGGTGGAGAAATAGGTTGACTAACCTCTTCAAATTGTGGGAGAGGTTGGTTAGGAATAAAAGGAGAAACTGTATTGACCGTGCATATGTTGTGTTCTTGAGGGTCATCAGCCATGGTCTGAACATTATTCTGACTTGGGGGATGGTTAGGGAATGGTTAACTAAAGACGTCCATGTTTTGGTTAGCCAGTGTATTAGGGTTATCTAAAATAAGGTGCCCCTTGTCCAACATGTCTTGAACAACATTCTTGAGGGTTTTGCAACTATCCATGTCATAACCGTTGACACAGTGATAGTTACAAAAGTCATTTTCCCTATACCATGTAGGGATGGCTTGTGAGGGGTTAAATTGGATAGGTCAAATTTGAGGGAGATTGAGGACCCCCTACTTCACTAGTTTATCCAACATGGAAGTGTATGATTCTCTTATTGGAGTGTATTGATGATGTATGTATCATTGTTGGAATTGTCTTGTGATGCTTTATGATGTGGAGGCCTCATATTGGTTAATTTTGGTAGAAGATGATGATCTAAGTACCACAACATTCACTGATCCCTTAGACTTGGAGTGGGAAGAAGAAGGTTGCAAAGAAGAAGGGTCATTGGATTTTGCGTTGGTATTTTTACTACACAATTTGACTCTATCCTCTTCGACTACGCGGAGTTCAAGCTTTCAGGCCATAGTGAAAGCTTCATCAAATGTGCAAAAAGTTTAAACCCACAAAGTGGATGAGATGTGCTTAGCACATGCTCTTGAAAAGAGCTCAATGAGCTCAGGTTGAGGTAATGAAAAGGAGAGTTGGTTGATTAAACCTCTCCAACGGGCAACGAAGTCAGCTATTGATTCATCGTCAAATTGTCTAATAGAATATAGGTCTGTGATGGAGACCTTCTTGGTGATGTTGATTGAAAAGTGGTCGAGGAATAATTGAGCTAGTTGAGTGAAGGTAAAGAGAGAATGATTGATAATAGAACTATACCAATCAAGGGTGGTGATAGAAAGTGACATGGGGAACGTGCAAAGTAATAATGCATCATCGTGTGCTATGAGGCAGCAAGCATGTATAAACACTCATAAATGTTGTTTTGGGTCCTCTTTACTCTGAAAGTGAGTAAATTTTGGGAGTTCCCACTAGCTAGGGTATGGTCAAATAGGCACTGAAGGGTGAATAGGTTCGTTACAGATTTGTTCATATAAAAGAACAATCCTTAAACCTATAATAGATGTCTCAAGGTTGGACATCTTATCCATCAACATCTTAATGAGATCAGCAGATGGATTGGCATGAGGGGCACCCCCTATGTTTTAGGGTACTTGGAAGGCATTGGGAGGGGCATATGATGTACTTGGTTGCATTTGTGTAGGCACAACATATTGGTAGTTCATCATGGATAATGATGTTGAGGCCAAGGGGGCTTGTGCCATGAAGTTGGAGGGCACAACTTGACTAAATGCTGCAAAAGGTGGTTGGATGGTGGTGACACTAGTTAAAGGATAGGTAGTCACTCTTGTATTTATGGGTGCAAGAGTGAGTGGGATAGAGACAATCAAGTTTTAGAAAGGTGTCGAACTTGGTTGAATTGTTTATGGTTGAGGGGGTATGGAAACCCCAATGGAGGTAGGTCCAAAAATAGAAGTAGAGGCCAAATCTTGAACATTGGCCATGGTTGGGTTACTAGTCGAGGCAATGGCCTGAGTGACCATGGGTTGAGTAATGGATGTTGTTGATATCATTGCCATTTCAACTAGAGAAGTTGGCATCCCAAAAATAGGATAACCTGAAGGGTCTCATGTTTGGCTTCTAGCGAGATAGTGTTGGAAAGCTTTGATGTTGAGGTCAAGGAATCTCTCAAAGTCTTGATCCCCTGTGAGAACAATAGGAGGTTGATTTGGGGTGGGTTGGATAGGAGTATGCTCAGTGTTTGAAGTATACTCCATTAGATAACTTGGTATAGAAGGCGAAGGTGGGAGTGGTTGTTGCCTTGTGTGGTCAACAAGAGATTTGGCTTGACTGCATGTCAAAACCATCCAAGGAAAAGGGGGTTTAGATTTTAAAAATTATGTGTTTTAGTTTTAGAAAACTAGAATTTGTGTTTAACAACAAAATAGTCAGGTTTTAAGCTTGCTATTTGGAAAGAAAATTTGTTGACAGTGACCGACGTCAGTTTACTAACTAATATTAGTTATGAAATGTTGCCAAGATCGGTGGAATAATTGATGTTGGTGAATCTGGGTTGTCAACGTCAGTAGAGAAATTGATGTCAGTTTTTGTGTAATTCTAGAAACACAAAAAACTAATATTTTTTGAAAGAAAGAGAAGTTCTGAGTTGTTTTTAGACCTCAGAATGATGCGACCTTACCAGCTCAAAAAATTAGATGAAAACAACAAAATAGATGATTTGGCAAGCAACCTCTAAAACATTAAATTCCTAGGAATAAATTTTAGAGTCATGGTGGCTTATGCCTTAGAAGAATATGTTTGAGAATTGGGCTTTTATAATAGGTCCTAAAGAGGAAGTCTATGGCTGGTTTCAGGTTATGTTTTGGTGCTCAAAAATTTGTGTTAGGTTTAGTACGTGGCCTGGTGCTGGGGCTTGCTCCCTTCACTTCACGAACCCAGGATAGGGGCAATAGGTCTTTGGATGGGTTTTAGGGTATTCTGTGATGGATATAGGACTCTGGGAGTTGGGAGGTTTGTGCAGAGTTACGAGAAGGAGAATAAGGTTTGAGGAAGGGCAAAAGGTAGAGGGTAGGTGTGAGAATAGGGTAAGAGTCAGAGGAAGGCTTTTCAGCCCTTCCACAGAGGAAGTTGGGTTTCTTTTACAGTATTCAGAAATAGTAAATAGAAACTAATTACCAAATAATTCTAGAACTTTGAAATGGAGACTAGAAGAATACTTAGCTTTTTGGTGAAGACCCAAGGGTGTCAGGATGCTTATTCCTATTGTGGCTGATGTCAAAGACCTCGTATAATGTTTTCAATCCAATGTTTGGAGTGACTTTTGCAGAGTTTTTGTAGCCTGGAGAGCGATAGTCAAATTTTGATGCTTAGTCTCAGAGTGTGCATGTCAATTTTTGAAGAGGCAGGGGGGAAACTCAAGGTTAGAGTCTAGCTTATGTAACCGACGTCAGCGATCCCGCTAGCATCAGCTGATAGTTAATTGACGTCGGTGGATAGAGAATGGGTAAAAAGGGCTATTTTTAGCCCTTTGTCCATTTCTCCATCTGCCAAGTGCATTTTCCATTGGAGAATGGTCAAAAGATAGGTTTATTAGGCATGAGAGTTAGTTAGGAGGTTAGGATGGAGTGAGAATAGGTCATGCTTTAGATGACCTAGTCTCAGGGTGACTCATAGGGTAAGAAATGGTCTTAGGGTGAGGTGTCTAGGCGAGGTGTCCAGGTGAGGTGTCCAAGGTGAGGTGTCTACGTGAGGTCATTAATTTAAGATAAGTAATTTATTTTAAATTAATAGTGTGTAAGTGTTTAGAAATGGACCAAGGGGAGGTTGACACAATATTGGTGTCTACAACTGGGGTAAAACTATTTTATCATGATCAAATTTTATCTATTAGAGTACTTCTTATTCTCTTTATAGACCCCGTTCTAGTGATGCTTCCCTTCCTAAAGTATAACATTCTCTCTTTTCCTCTAATTCCAAGATCTCCAAATTAAATTCCATGATGACAATATTTAGTGTTCAACTTGTCTCGGGATTGATCAATATCATAGGCATGTAGCTTATACTCTCAAATTAGGTACATTTACAGTGTGTCCCTTACATTTATGGATTGTATCTATCCCATTCCCCTATCTCTAGGGCTATACCTCTAATTATATTTTTATGATTGATGGTAATCACATGTGCAAGTATTAACTCATCTGGATGTGATCTATTCCATGGGTTAACCTCTCACTTTCTCTTTTTTTTTGAGAGTCCATCCTTTTCTTCCATCATAGTATGTCCTCTCGAGGGGGAATCATTGGTCTATTCCAATTTCTTATTAATAACTATTTTATTTGAAAATATGTTGCTTCACCTAAATGTCTTGCTACACCTTTTCAAATAGGGGCAAAATGTAGAGATCCAATTCTTAACACCATTTATGTTGAAATTGCCAATCTTACTCAAAGTGCACTCAAATGCACATTTTAGGTCAAAATCCATAAAACACCCTAAATGATTTAAACTTGTCACTTATAAGTGCCAATTTAGGTCAAAGTATCTATAAATAGGGGAATGCATTTTATGGGCCAACTAGCTTTAATTAGATCATTTTGAGTCAAAATGACCATTTCACCATTTAGTGCTCTGGATCACTCTTTTAATTTAATTTATTATTACACATCACGTACCTTTATTATTTGGTGTTGGAAACATCCTAAATGGGAATACAACTCTAATGCATCTAACATCACCTTCCAGTTCCTCTCTAGTTAGATTATGACCCAATAATATGACTTTCTGACCATTTTGATTAATTGAGGGACAATTTTCAAATAATTACACAAATGTTGATTAACTTTATTTAAGGCTAATTAATCCAAATCTAGAGATTAAGTGGATTTTCCATGAGAGTTGTTGAATATTTCTTTTTGAAAATTGATTCCTATTAATTACATCATCAGGTGACATCATTTCTTGGGAAGACATCCATAGGCCATAAATGCTATAAATATCAAGATTATGGGTCACCCATGCCTAGTTAATGCCTCCCATACCTCTTCAATGCCCCTTCTTCCAAGGTCATGATGAAGATAATTATGGATTTAATTCAAAAAATTAGGATTATCCATGACCACACATCTCAATCTTGAGATGAATGGTCGCGGTTGATCTTGACCAATGTCAAAAGTCTATAAATAGAGAGGCCATGGATGTGAATTTTTAAGATATTTTGATGTAAGGTTATTATGCTCAAATATCTATAAAAGATTTAATATTTCAAAGCTATAATGTTAAATTATTTCCACAAGGTTTTGAATTTGATTGTAGATTTTGGTTGCAAGCTTCATTGATAGGCTAGTTTAGTAATTTGGAATAAAGATCCTATGTTTTTTGGAGTGTTCTTGAGGCATTGGAGGATCTTACCACCATTTTTAACAAAGACAAGGATGCTTGATCAAGGGAGAACATGTTTTTGAGCCAAGAATCCATTTGGGAAGGTAATATGGTGTTACTTTCTTTCATTTGTTTCTTGTTATCCTTTGTAATTCCCATAGGAATAGATAGGCTTGATTAGTTAGTTATTTATGCATGTTTCATTATTTATAGACTAATTCTTGACTAACTTGCTTTGTAATCCTCTCTACAGTGTGGTTTTCCCTAAATACCTTTGTCATGTTGTGTTGTTTCTTGGTTTATGGTGTGGTATGAGTTTGAATCTTTAAGAGGTATATCATTTTAGATTGTAACATGAGAGTGATTCCATTTCCAAATGGAATGATAAGTCCAAATATCTATCAACATTGTAGGCATGATACCCTAATCAATCACCAATTTATTGACCATTTTTGACCCCCAGGTCAAAAGGGTCAACTACTATAGTTTGAAACTTTTTCATAGGGATCTCTAATCTTGTAAATGGTCACCTTGGTATTGTAATGGTCTTTAAGTGGTAAATTAAATCCTTGTTTAGCATTAGTTAAGGTTTTAATCTTTTCATGCATTTGTATAGTCTTCAAAGGCCATTTATGAGCTAATGTGTTTTTTTTGTGTGTTCAAGGTTATATCATTGTGATGAGTCATCATGTGAGTTATTATCATACTTTCAAGGTCACATAGTCATACATTAGTCTTCCCCCATGCTTTCAATTAACTACAAGGTCTATTAAGTCAATTTCTAAGCCAAATTTAAGGAATTACACATACATCTCAAAATTACAAACATTTTAAGAAATATTATAATGTGCATGGTGTTAGGAGGTAGTAAGGTAATGGTCAGATTTAGATAAACTTATAGTCTAAGGTGAAAAGATAGAGAATCATTCAACAAGTGGTAGTTTTCGATCAATTAAATGGCTAAGAGGATCCACCTTTAGGTAAAAGTTTGTGTAAGAGTGTATTTTAAACTTATTCACATTGAAAATGAACTTACGTAGGTGTTGAGAGGTCAACAAATGTAGATAACTAGTCAAAAGGCTAATTGATCTCTTTAAAAGCTCAAGAAGGCTAGAAGTCTATGTTTAGTTAATGAACATACATAAGATTTGGGTCAAATGATCCTAAGAAAATGAGGGAGCCCTTACGGGATTAAGATTCATGAAAATATTTTAGGGTTTAAGTGGATGAGCTATATGAACAATGAGTAACAAGATAGATAGTTAAAAACCCCTAGTAAACCCCATAAGATCATGTTTTACACCAATTTCATGTAGTTTAGAGATTGTTTTAGAATGATGAGTACTATAGGAGGTATGCATGGATATTCACAACCATTCCAAATTTATTTCCATTAAATTCACATGTGTGAGCTTTCATGGGATCAATAGGAGCCTCCATTAGGGATATGTCATAGGTTTTCCTTTGAAGTTTTATAGAATTTAATAGGTTTAAGTGTATAAAAGGGATGGTTAGATTCTTTCAAAATCCTCTCATCTAATTCAAGACTCAAATACGACTGTTCAATCCATACATAGTCCTCCAAAGTAGCATTCAAGTTCCCAACTTAAAGACTATTTTATGAGGCTGCTTGCAAAGATGGTTTCAAAAGGTTTTGTCCTACATTGTCAAAGTCATATAGAGATCAAGACATCATAATAAATGTAAAGAGTAAATATAAATATTATCTTAGGATCAAAGAGATCAAGCTAGCCACCATTCAAGGCATAAAACATGAAAAATGTAGACCTATAGGTTTGAAGACCTGTAGGTCTCTTTTTCATGAGAGATATATGAATTGTGCACTAAGATTAGAGTTTGAAGGCATAAAGGATAAAATAAATGTATTTTTTCAACATTTGGATAGGTTAAATATTAATAGAGAAAGTGTGGTATTAAGGCCCAATATTAATATAATCCAATAACACCTACAAGTAGAATGAAAAACTTGAGCAATTTGAGGCTTTGAGTCAACTTAGGAAATATCTAAAAGTGTGCAATGAGATTCAAAGATTTAAATTCTTAATGAATTGTATATAAGTATGTCTAATTTGTAAATGAATAAAAAACACATCGACTTTTGACCACCTAAATCCATGTCTTAAATAGATACAAGAAAGTAGGTGTATGAAAGTGAGGATTTAGGGTCTTAAAAAAGTTGAGAAGGTTAAAAATAAGACACTAAGTTTTTAATATTTTAATAAAAGTCTTTGAAATACTCAGTGATTTGTATTGATGTCCTAAAATCCAATACACAACCAAAACACCCAATGACTACCTACAAGACTATTTAAGAAACTCATGTTAGTTTTCAAACTTAAAAAGGAGATGTAATGCATGATAGTGGGGTTGGATTTTAGGTGAACAAGAAAGTGAATGGAAAAACTAACATAAAAAATAAACCTAAAAAAAGATCAGAGAAATAGTGATCAAAATAAACTCACTTCAACCCTTTAGGGACATAGTAAAGTGCTCCAATAGGTCTTCCTAACCAAGATAAAGGCATCTACTTGGTTTTAGAGAGAAGAGGTCTATGAGAATAAGAAAATCACTTGTAAATAATTCTCTTATGTTAGCATGACTCTACATGATCTCTAAGGTCAACAAAAATGATGTTAATGTTGATAGGTCTGTTTAGGCCTGGCAAGCCTAAGACTGCACATACATGCCTATAAGTAAATTCATGAAAATAATGGTCATTGAGGGTTAAATGGGAATATAAGGACATAAATAATTTATATAAGGATATATATACCCTAGAGGGGCATCCATAAGCAGAGCAAGACAATACAAATGACCATTTAGGCCTATAAGACCTTCTCGAGCTCTTCTAGGTAAAAGTTATAATCTAAGACATACATTCTTTTACTCAGTGTGATTTTAACCTTGAGAATTGGGTCCAATGGTTTTTAGGGATGGTGAAGGCATTTCCATACTCCAATCTTCTAACATCAGACATTGGTATGGGTCCCCAACCTTTATGAACAATGGTTAAGTCTATAGAGCACCATCCAATGGCATAATAGGGACCCAAAGAGAAATTTCTCAAGCTCAAAACAATATGTAATTCATGCATGGGAACCTAATCACATAGGGAATGTTTAAGATACTTTTTCACTTGAATTTTATGGCATTGGTTTAGGAGTTAAATCCTATGGTTTATGCATAATTGTTAATTACTTGAACCACTCTAAACCCTCCTAAAACCCTAATAATAACTTGATGAGAGAGTTTGGATTCAAAGATGCGTAAAATGAGTTATATTTATCTTGAAACCACTTGGAAATAATTCCTCATCTAGGGGTAATATCACCATGATATTTTCTTGTACCTAAAACCATATGGATGCATTAAATGCTATGTTTTTACAAGGATTTATAATCAAAATAGGGTATTTGAAATCATAAATAGATGGAAACCATTAGAGAGAATTAATTTATGTGTATTATACCTCATCAAATACAAAACTCCATACATGAAAGTGTTCTTATGGGTTTGATTATTGAAGGTAGTGTGAAAAAGGCTTGTGAAAGGCTAGGTTTTTTGGTTATTTCATGGTTCACATATCGATACAAGGTTTTAGAAGCCAAAATTTGACATGGACCATGTTAATTGGGTAGGAAAAGATAATCAAATGATTATTATAAGTTTCACATGTGTGGGAGGCAATTTGAGAAAAATACCATTTTCTAGGCCTAGAGACCTTATTGAGGCCTAATTAGAGAGAGATATCAGGTGAATAAGTACATTTCCACTTAGATTTGGGTCATAGAATTTGGAATGGAACTATAAGGGAATTATTGGTACTCAAAAATATTCCTATTTTCTTAAGATAATTTGTAAATTATCCTACACAAGGAGCTTTGTGTGTTTTCAAGGTTACAAGGAATTAAGAGAAAATACAAGCTTTAGGTGCAAAATGAGATATTTGGGAGTGTTTTATGGATCAAAAAGAGTTGATTCAGGTCTGATATGAGTGAGATAATACTTCTATGGAAATATATTTCATCCCTAAAAGTGGAATCGATATTAGATCCATTTGGGCAAGGAGAGGCATAGTGATGTTAAATGGGCTTCAAGATACCTAATAGAGATGATTATCACTTCAATGTCAGTATAAGGAGATTTAAAATTGATGAAAGGTGTCAAGGAGGTCATAAGGAATTTATTGAGGTTTTCAAGGTGTATTAAGGTGTTAATCAATGTTGATGATCTGATAGAGGTAGTTTCAGGGATAATTGTATACTAAAGAAAATGAATGGTCTCTTGTGCCACTTTGAAGAAGTAATCACAGGAATAGATCAACACATGTTAAGAGGAATGTTATGAATACCTATAACCCATTTTACATCTTTTAATTGTCTTATGAATATTTAAATTTGTCCTTGGCTCTCTCTAATGTACCTCATTCTCTCTCTCTTCTTCATTCTCTATATATGCTACCTCTTTTAGCATTGTAACACATCCACATATTGGTATGTCAAAGCCCTACTAAATTGAATACTTATTTACCTTTGGAATAAAAAATTCAAAATAGTTTTAGATTTCTCAAGTCTTGCAAAAGTGTATGAATAAAGTTTTTTTTATGAATGATAAGTGATAGTTCTCTTTCCTTGCATTCATCTATCTCTTTTATGCTTTATGTGAGAAATATACTTTCTAGCAAGTCATATGATGTGTAACTGGCAACTTGGTATGATTTTAATTATAATGAGGATTGTTAATGCACATTATTAGACCTATTATTAATCCACCTTGAAGAATAAATTGAATTCTAACTTCATATTGGATCGTTTTGTTAAGAGAACCTTGGATTTTGAGATCAATTTTGTAGTTATTTTCCATAGTGTAAGTTCAAGTGAGTTATGGAGTTTACATTGGTTCATCAACTCAATTAGAGTAGTGTTTAATATCACTCTTTCAATTTTCCTTCAAAGTAAGTAGGTTAGTGATTAGTTTTAGGTGTTCTACATGGGAGCTAGCCCATAATCTAGAGATTCACCTCTTAGAATTATTACCCATAGCATATGAGGTGTTTCCATTCTAAATTTGAGGAGGCTTGAGTAGCTCTCCTTAGGGTGAAAATTTGGATGATAAAATCAAGTTACATGTAAATTAGACATATCATTTTACTTATTTATTTCTACATCATGATTTAGCACCTTGTTGAGGTTTGTTTAAATATATAATTCTTCCTTAATTTTTAAAACATTACTTCTTAGCACCTTTTTTACGACCTTTCAATTCCAATATTTATAATTTTTTAAAAACTAAAAAATATAGAAAATATTCAAAAAAATAACATATTAAAAAAAATGTAAAAAATAAAAATATTTACAAGAAAATCAAAATCATGAGCTACAAGCTTTTTAAAATGTTTCTAGATTACTTCTATACTTATGTTATTAATTTCATGCTAAATAGATAACATATTTCATATTTTAATACACATTGCTTTTCATGAGATATTTGAGTGTAATATAGGACATAATTTTACATGGTTCATTTTTAACTCTAATTTGGATAGAATCATATTTACTAGTTAGGGTTAAGGATATAGAAATGATAGGGGACATGGGTAAATATCAGATCTATTGTAGGCCAATTAATGTACTAAACTCAAATGCACCATATACTAAATTTACTATGCTGAGATAAACTATTAATGGAAAGTATAACTATAATAGATATATAAATGACATAAAATAAATTACTTACCTATTTATGATGTTAATATAGTGTTGCATCTAGTATAGTTAGAAAGAAGCTAGCAAGATAGTTCTAGATCAATCATTAGATTCTGGATCTAGTGCCTCTAGCTTTCTATAAAGTTGTATCATTGAGGGATAGTTGCATCGATGATAGTATCTAATCTAAATGCTAGTGTCATGTAAAAAGTATGTGCTCAAATAAAATTTAACCACCTAGATGATTTTAGGTTTATATTCACCTTCTCTCTAATGCATTTAGATTTGGGTCATAGACTATCACTCCTAATGAAATGGAAAAACCTTAGCTTTGCATCTTCAATGTGAGCTTGGGTAAAAATGGGTTAATGGTCACATGATATTGGGATGACCCACAATGAGCCCATTTCCAAAGGGTACTACCTACATAGCCAATAATCTAAAAGAGGGCCTCAATCTCATGTAATTCTCCCCTATGTGTTATCTTGTGTGTGAATCAAGCAATGCGTAAAAAAAGGTACAACAATGACTTAACTTGTAACTTAGAAAACATGACCTTATGACTACTCTATTAGTAATTTAAACCTGAAGATGTAATATACATAAGAATAGTGTGGAAATAGGTACATCAATTAAGTTCTAGATAGAGTTATTTATTATAAGTAGCTTAGTTTCTTTGGTTTTTTCTAGGTGATGAATGAATGAGGGTTGATATTGTATTTATACCATTCCTATCAGGATATAACTCACATTAACGTGCTTAGGCATACCATTGTGATACATTTCATTTAAAAATTAGAGACTTTAGGGCATTAGATAATTATGTTAGTCTAGAAAAATAATGTTGATGTTACTATTTGAGCTAGACATTAGTGTTCAAGGAGAAGGAGAGTATGTATAGGCTCAAAACATGTATAGGTATAATATAAGTACCTTTTAAGCATTGTGGATAAGATGGGATGTATGTGTCATAAATATAAGGCTGTTCAGGTTAAGAGATGGGCCAAGGGGAGTAAGATAGACCATATGCAAGGATTGTGGAGGTAAGGTATGCATAAAACCAAGAGGAACATCCACGGTCATGAGTTTTACAAGTGTAAAATATTGAGATGATACACAATCAAAAAATATAATTTACATTTTCCCCTTTTAATCTAATAATAAAATTACTAATTTAAAGAAAAAGAATACGTACCTGGGTGTGTATACACACCTTAAATTTTATTGAGTTGAATTTGAGTGCTTTGATAGAGATGGGTTTGAGTTATTTGTTTGTGACTGACATGCAAAAAAGAACATGTTATAGTATATAATCAGTGCATCTAATTTAGGTCAAAAATACTTGAAATAAATTGAAATTAAAGAGAAAAGTTTAGGAATACACATATGCATTGATGTAACTGCCTTACTTATTGGCAATTTATTTTTTCAAAATATGTATCATTATAAGGCTATGAAATTTAGATTAAGATAAATATAGACAATTCTTTAAATTACATATATATATATATATATATATATATATATATATATATATAGAGAGAGAGAGAGAGAGAGAGAGAGAGAGATAAATTGAAATACACATGCTCCCAACTTTGGAGCAAAAGTGAGTTCCCACTATTTTAGAGAAATTTCACTTATGTTCTTAGAAGGAAGAGAGAAGAAACTCGATAAGGGTATTGTATAAAAACATGATATATTATTCACGTGTTGACCCAAATGAGTGTAGATACTCCTATTTGGCTTGAGAGGAATGACCTATAGATAATAAAGCACTCAAAGAAATGGTTTGAATATTTATATAGTATGGTGGATTGCCTAACAAGCTAGATCTAAGAAGCATGAGCTTCCTTGGAGGATATCAATCCACACTTTTTAACAATTAAATTCTGAAAGATAAAGTACTTACATAAATAATATAAGATACTAAAATCAAATATAAGAGGTGCTTGATAAAATAATAGATGAAATTAATTAATTATATCAATAAGTGGGTCAATACTAATGCTAAATAGGTTAAGGCTCTATGATTAGGTGAAAGGTCTAAAAGTGATATTTGGATAAGGTCTGGTAGGTAAAAATAACATGTTATTTTATCACATAGTGACCATCAATGGTTGGAATGACCATCAGTGGTTAGGGTAATCATCGGTGGTTGGGGTAACTATCGTTAGTTGGGATAGATCATTAGTGATAAGAGTGACCATTAGTGGTTACTATGGGTTGGGTCTGGCTAAGAGAAGACTTTTTTAGATGAGGTTATAGAAAGGAATTTTGAAATATGGGTTTGCATTGGGTTGATTGTAAAATAAAAACAAAGTAACTAAATATTGAAAATAGATACTTAACTTGTTGGTTATTGACTTGATGAATGGTTGAGGTGGTTGGTTGATAAACTTGTTTGATAGAGTCTAGGGAAATTTAGGTAGAGTAATGGTACTTGGTTTTTGGCCAATGGATGGTAGTACTTTAGATTTATATCATACTTGTTGGTTTGATATATCACTAGAAGAACACTTTCAAAATAAAATGTTGATGCAAGAAGCTCTAGTTTTAGATGATTGATTGATCTCAGATTTGGATTCACCCTCTCCTCTCTTTTTATAAGAAATAAAGAGAGGTGCAATAATATGTTGACAAGAGGTTTAACAAGAAGTTTATATTTAGCTTTGACATGTATAGGCTCACACAAAAATTACATGAGATAAATTTTAAAAAGCAAGTTGTAGTTAAATAAAGTTTGAATGTTTAGGTAATGGAAACCTAACTATTGGTGGTCAATCCTAACCATCAATGGTTAGGGTGACCATTAATGGTAAAGGGTTAAGGAGAAGTTTTATCAAGGTGGGTTACTTAGTAGGTCAATTCTAACTTGAGTTACATTTGGTTTATGTTTAAAAGGTTAGGGTTGGTCCCTAGGGGGTCTTGAGGTGTTCTAGGGGTGTTGTGACACTTGGAACTATGGTGTATAGATTTTTGGTGTCTACATTTGCCCCTTTTTGTTATGCGGTTTATATTAATAAGATGTAAAACAAAAATGGATTATGGGTCAAAGGTTTAATGACCTTAAGTATGGGAATAGGTGTTCCCCATCAAAATAAGAAGTGATGAGGTGAAACTAAATTAGTTGTGGGTTTGATAAGTGGTTGATTTGGTGATGGAGGTGGGTGATATGTTAGGCACTAAGGTACAAACAAAGTGTGATAGCTAAGATCCTACACTGATTAGGTTGTCATATTTGGTAAAAATTAAGGTTGGTGCTAAAAAGACAAGTGACAAGTTAACCATGTGATTATATGTGATGGTTAGGTTAAACTTTTAAATTCAAGTCTCTTAGATGAGGTTAGTTTTGTTGTGGGTATCCAAGTTAGGAAGTGCTCCTGAGAAGACACAAATTAGTCAGGTGTGCATAAGGTAGTGAAAGATCACAAAATATTCAATGTGGCAAGTAATTGGTGTGTTCAAAATGACTAAGGTAGGGTCATTAGAAAAGTATATGATAGTTTGGGCCAAAATGGCTAGTGATAGGGTAATGTGGTGGTTGTTGAGGTTGGTGGAGAAGGTAATCTCCATGGATGGGCACTTGGTGTGGGTGTGTGTCAAAAAATTTGTAGGTGAAAAGTTGGTTGGTAGAGGAGAGGAAAAACCCTACTATTTGGACCATTGATGGTCATGGTTCTTGGGGTTAACCATTAGTGGTCACCTAACCATCGATGGTCAAGTGTTAGTCCTAAAAGGGTGTGGTCAAAATGACTATCAAGGGTCTTATGTGGCTCATTTGAACATTTGACTTTGAGTGAGAGGATTTTGGTTTTTTATGAGAAAAGAACTTGTTGATGAGGGTGAGTGATTGGGTAAGGTTGAGTGAGTGGGCTAGAGGTTGACTGATGAGGGTGTAAGGTGGGCACAATAGGGAATGAGGCTAGGTAGTGGGCCCTAGGGCTCCTCCTTGATGATGGTTAAGGAATGAGATAAGGGTTGTGTTTAAATTGATAGATTAGGTTGATTTTGGTGAATGCATATTATATTGGAATTTGGTTTTTTATTGATTGATTATCTATTATAGATGCAGTTTTTTTTGGTCTTGACCTAGGTTTAGGGTGTGTGTGTGTTTTTGGTGACTGTGAGGGTGAAGATGAAATTATAAGGGTAGGGTAGGTTGAGTAGGGTGGGGGTAGGTATAGGTGAAAATTTTTAGGTTAGAATGGTGTTTAGGTGGTTTTTTGGAGAGGGTAAGGTTTAGATATTCTATCTATGGTCACCTATAGTGACCATTGGTAGTCATATCTGACTATTGATGGTTGATAACTATTGGTGGTTGGCCACCTGACCATTGGCAGTCACCATGAACATTGATAGTCGATTAGAGGTGGATTCATTTTTGAAAAAAGGTTTAAAGATTAGAGTTTGTGGGTAATGTTTGAAAAATTCAAGTTAAGGTTAATGTTGAGGGATAAGGTGAAGGTAATGTTGTTAATAGCTAAAGGTATGAATAGTTAAGGTCAAGGTATAAAGGTGGGAGAGATAGTTAAATGACTTAGGGTGATAGGTAGTAGTTAAGATTGGGTTAGGTATTTTAGGTAAAAAGGGTGATTGTTTAAGTTTAGGATAAGATAGGTTAAATGTTTGTGTGTTGAATGGTGGATGAGGTAGGTGTAATAGGTAGAGTTTGTAAGCAAAAATAATATAGATAACTAAGTTTGTTTGCTATCAAACATTATAGGCATAGGAGTAGATCCAGATGTGAGATTAGGTGCCTTAGATATTTTTTGAGATTCATCAAGGGATGACTATAGATGATTGGGCCCATATGGAGGAGGTGGGCCTTAGTGGTATGATGCATTACTAACATGTACCATAGGACATAGTGATGATAGTGGCACTCATTGAGAGATAAGATCCTACCACTAACACCTTTTAGCTACCTATAGGTGAGATGACCATCTTACCTAAGGATATCCATAAGATTACATGGTTACCCATATAGTGTGAGCTAATTTACCATATTGATAGGGAGGAGCGAGATGATTTTATGGAATTGTTGTATGGAGATGACCACAATTTTTGTAGGTGGTATGTAGGATGTTTTAACTATAATACATTATACCAAAGGGATAGATACAATAGGTGATTGTTGATGATGATGATAACACTAATGTTTTATGCATTTCCTAACTTGAGCAGTGAGAGGTTCACTTATTTTTTGTTAGGGGTACTAGTGGAGACATTTTTGGGTTACACAGTGTTCATGTGGGCCCCTATGTTATTAGTTTAGATATATAAGGAGATATGGGGATTCCAAGCCCATAAGAGGTATGGTATCAGCATTGGGTTTGTTCTGCATTGTTGGGCATATGAGTACATAAGGGTTTTATGACCGATGGGGATACTATAGGAGGGGAATGCTTAGATGGGCTTTTGAGTAAGATTTATGAGGTGGAGAGATGATTTTTCCCTCTTGGGACTAGGTGGAAGGGTTGATGATATAGACTAGTTCAGGGGCTTATTGGATGCCCTAGTTATGGAGATGTGATTTATAGACCATACATCAGGTTTGTAGGATGGGTTCACTATGCCTGACACACATTATCCCTAAAGAGTTATCGATGGATCTATGATAGAAAGGATAGTGAGATAGAGCTGATACCTTTTGATAGGGTGTAAAAATAGTTTTTCTTGGTACAAAGTATCTTTGGGGTATTCTTGAGATATAAAAGGGAGGATGCAGAGTTACTACTACCTACTCTAAAGCTAGTAAATATTTTTATTGATCATAAGGAGCTCCCAATGAGGCTATAAATAGATGATGCAAGCATTTTAGATCATTACCTTACATAGTACTAGGCACTATAGGCTACAACTGATATTGGTGGTGATGATGGTGGTTGATAGACTATGGATCTTGACCCAACTAGTAGAGGTGGTTAGTAAGGATTGATACAAGGGGGTTTCCCTAGATATGTAGGCAATGATTGGTTAGAGGGACTAGGCATGAATGGCACTAGACATGGTATAGGATTTCATGAAAATATTATAGGAATCATTGACAATAGCATAGGATTAGTTGGTTACTATCATAATTGAGAGAGATAAAGCCAAAGATATGCTAGCTTTGATGACATAGGAGAGATATTATCTCCAACATTTAGGGGTAGAGTACTAGCAACAATGGCACTAACATGGACTATCCCTGTGTAGAGATATATAGTGACTATGTAGGAGCTATTATATTATGAGGCCATAGTGTTTAGGTGTTATCTAGATGAGCTCAAATGGGGTGAGTATAGGGTTAGGATTATAGGTGGTAAAAGTATAGTGACACTAAGTCAGTGGGCCATACCTACAGGTGGCTAGGTAGGTATAAGAGGATAGGCTCTAAGGGACAGTGGTATAACAAGAGGTAGTGGTGTAATAGGAGGTAGTGGTACCTCAAGTTATTAGTTTATTTAGGATACATTATACTTATTATGTATATGATTTTTTATATCGGCCTATGAGTTGATGCAATGAGATGTATATTTTTGAGAGAGATATGTACATTTATTGTATGTATGATGATGATTATGGTTATAGACTTATGATTTATAGATATGATCCTCATCTATGGTTTGCTATTGATGTATATGATGTTATTATTGAGTATTTTTAATGATGGTTATGCTCATGATGACACGAATGTTGACTCACCTAGATAGGCATGTGATGATACATCTCTTAATTCATGCTTATGACAATGTTTGATTATGGATTTGATGCTATCTTATGTGATTATGAGGATAATGTCATGCATGTTGATGACTAGGATGATGCTTATGACATTTATGAGTATGGTTTTTGATGATGTTGTGTATGGATGTGATGATTTAATTTCATTTTTGAGATGATCATGTATATGATATTGATATGATTATGGTGTTCATGCTAAAATTTAATGAATATATTCTTCCTCATTTAGATTTAGATGTGTTTTGAAAAATGGTTTATAACTCATTATTGATGAACGTTATGATGCTAATATGTTGTTGATGTTTATGGATTTTGGTGATGATTGTGATGATGTTATGTGATTTGTTTATGATTATGGTATAGCATGTCATGGTTCATGTTTTATTGCTCATGAGTATGTACATGCGATATTTCTTATATATGATTATGTGATGGTAACAATGATGTTTATGGTTTTGATCTTGATGTGATGTTTATAGTTGATGATATTGGAAGAATTATGGTTCATTTTATTTAAAGTGAAGCACATAAATTAAGTTAAATAACAAAACAAGATGTGAGAGAGAGAAGATAAACATGAGATAAACATCTACGTGAATATATCACCCAGTATGAGAGGTCAAGAAGAAGGCATGATGCTTCTTTTTGGGCAAGGACCAATAAAAACCAAAGTTAGATTGTCTTAAGGAATATAATCCCTCTGAATGCTTCCCATTAGCATTTATTACTTGGTTAAAAATGTGTCTTGATCACATAATGTCAAGTAAGCTCAAAATCCCTTTCTTATAGTGCATAAAGGGGAGATGGATGAAAATAAAACCTACTCGGGAGACTAGCATACCTCTTCTAGAGGTTACTAAGGAGCTAATATAAACAAGTCCATGTCATATAATGTATAGATGGATTGATGTAAGAAGTCTACTTATGGAAGCTAATTATGGATTTGAAAATTATTTTTGCTTTTCCTGATGTTTGATAATGGGTCTTTTATTTTATTATCATTACTTGGGAGGGTTGTGGAAGCTGATCAATGTAGGAAGCTTTTGAGAATTTCTATGAGTTTTAATAAATGCTTTACTTAGCCATCCTTCAAGGGAGTGGTCTATGTTTTATATGATTTATTTAAGGATTTTTTATAGCTTTCCTTTAAGTGAATAGTCTACTTTATATTGAACAATTTTGATATTTTTATGCAGTTGTCCTTTAAGGGAGTAGTCTATGAATGCTAGAGAGTGACCCATGATGGTTACTGGTTATGAATTTTATTTTGATTTTGTATGACATATACTAGCTGATATGGGCTTAAAGGGTCTCCTTTTATGAAGGCAAAACTAGAAGCACAAAAAGATTGAGTGGGTATGGAAGAGGTTTAGGTGACGACCATGGGAATTTATTTTAGGAAAGGGGTGGAAATTACCATGAAAATCATGCCATGGGTAGAGATGTGGTACCCATTTTTCAAGATTAGGCTATGATTGTGATGGATAATCACATGATTTAGTTTTAATTGGTTGCCCCTAAAAATAAGGAGATGAATGTGGTTTGAGGGAAAGGGATGAACTTAAGTTAGACAAAAGGTAAGTTTGATCCTATTTAACAAAAGAAAGGATGAAAATGTGAAGCATTGAGGGGCTCAAGCTCTAGGTTTCCCTCAAGAGAGGATAAATAGTAAGCTCTTGATATATACTTATGCATTATGATATAAGGTCCAAGCCAATTGAAAGCAAATTTGGCCCACTTGATTTTCTTCATATTGGTGATTTTTTGGTTTTATTTTAGGATGAGGTCTATGATATTAAATTCTTGAACTTTAAGGTGTTTTTTATAATTGCATTTGATGTGTTCTTGATAGACACAAAGATGGGTAAGAGTGGTTAAATGATGCTCATCAAATAGCTCAAGCTAGGCTAAACATTCTTGATAGTAATCACTCTCAAAGATAAGATTTTGAAATGATATGAAAAGAAATGTAATTTGGACTTTGAGAGGAAAAAAAACCTCTACTTTAAAAACTAGAGAGAAAGGGGTATTACCCATAGGGGTTCAAATGTTAGTACGATATGCCCATAAGGTGAAGGGGATATGTAAGTACCAATCCTGACTAGATGTATTAACCATTTTGGTTAGCATGTTGTTGAGAGTTTTGTTGGAGGATTTTTCTTGCCCATTTACTTGAAGATAATAGGGTGAGGAAAAAATTAACTTAATAAAAAATGCATCACAAAGACCTCAGACTTGTTTATTTTTAAGGATTTACCATTATCGATGATGATTTTATGGGGAACACTGAAATTACAAATGATGTGATGGTTGATAAAGTCAACAATCTTGTCAAATTTGGTCAAGACAAGAGGAATAACCTCTACCCATTTGGTGAAATATTTAGTTATAGTGATGATAGAATGATGTTGCTATGAAGAATGGGGGTAAATTTCACCAATAAGGGCCATACCCTATTATGAGAAGGGCTAATAATATGTGGATATATGAAGACTATGGATAGGTTCATGATACTAATTAGTGTGTTTTTGACACTTAAAACATCTTTTCACATAATCATAATAGTCTTGGTTAAGGGTAGGTCAGTAATAGCCAAGATAAAGGATGTATTTAGTGATGGCTAGGCCATTAATATGTCCCTCATAGATTTTGTCAATCATTTCACTGATAACATGAGAAGCTTCATGACTACGTAAGCATTAAAAGAGGAGACCATCAAAGCTATGTTTATAAATAATTATCCATAGTATGGTGTAATGTGAGGTGCTCTGGATAAATGCTCTTTGATTATTTTTAGAAAGACCAGAAGGAATGATGGAAAGATTAAGATACTCAAAGGTTTGTTGATACCAAAGGTTAGGTTGGCTCTCTTCCACATTAAATATGGTGAGAGAGTCTGACTTGACATAGGAAGATTGGGTAATTGTTTGGATAATGAAATATAGCTTAGAGTTAGAGGGTGAAAATGGGATTTGAGAGGTGAGGGATGCCATGGTATCGACAAAATTATTCATATATTATAGGGTGGTTTGGACACAATAGTGTTAAAATGAGGATAAGAGTATGCTAAGTGTTTCTACTATTGTAAAACATCATTATTGCAATGGTAAGAGCCATTTATTTTATTGAACACAAGTTGAGAGTCAAAAAAATGTTGATCATTTTGACTCCCAAAGCTAACAAAGTTTGAAGTCCTATTACTAGGGCTTTGTACTCAGCCATATTATTGGTACATTCAAAATCTAGCTTGAAGGATAAAGGAAGAGGTGCACCTTGAAGGGGGATAAGGATAAATCCAGATCCCCCACCACATTAACACTTTTATCTATTTAATAATATGGTTACTTTATAGGTGAAGTTTTCCTGAGAGAGGGTTGTGATGAACTCATATGGAATCTCAAGGGAAGGAGGTTGATTGTTTACTAATGGTGCTTTGGCCAATTGGCTGGTAATGAATTTCCATTTAATTTACTTCTACTAAACAAAATCAAGGTCAAAATTACCTAAAAACATGAGCTACTTGGACATACATTGGTTTTGGTATGTCTTGGAGTGTATATACTTGAATGGGTCGGTATTGGTTATGAAATAGGTTTTGTGGTTGAGAAGGTAATGGTGAAGTTTAGTGGCCATGAAGACTAAAGCTAGGCAGAGATTCTTATTATAGGTGTACTAAACCTCATACTCTACAAGCATGTGACTAATGTAGTAGACAACTTGACATTTATGTTTTTCATCCTGATGAGCAAGCATTGCACCTAAGGAGTGGACAGTGGTAGAGATATAAATGTAAAAAGGTTGATCATCCTTGTGAGGAGTGAGGACAAGTGAAGATAAAAGGCACTTTTTAAGTGAATCAAAGGCCTTTTAACAGTCATTATTCCACTTAAAATATACATCTTTCTTTAGAAGGTGATGTAAGGGTTGGTATCAGTCTAAGAGTTGGGAGATAAAGTGATGAATGGATTAGAGCTTCCCCTATAAACTATGGAGTTGCTTGAGGTTTATTGGAAGAAGCATGTTGATAATTTATTTGATTTTAGTTGTATCAACTTTTATTCCCTAAAGGGAGATGATAAATCCTAGGAGATTTCTTGATAAGACCCCAAAAATACACTTGTTGGGTTAAGGCAGACATGGTAATGGATTAGTCATTCAAAGATAATCTTAAGAATAGCCAAATGATCCTTGCAATATTTGGATTTCCTAAGAAGGTCATCAACATAGTCCTTAATGATTTTATGGATAAGGTCATGGAAGATGTAAGCCATAATGTGTTTTAAGGTTGTACCAATGTTATTTACTCCAAAAGGTATGAACCTATAATAAAAGGTCCCCCATGGGGTGATAAAGGTGGTTTTGTGTTGATATTTTGGGGTAATTAGGATCTAATTGGAACCCAAGAATCTATCCATGAGAGATAACATCTCATGGTCGATTGTAAGATCAACTAGCTAGTCAATGATTGGTAAAGGAAAGTCATCTTTTAGGTAAGCAAGGTTGAGGTCATGAAAGTCCACATAAATGTGTATTCCCCTTATGGCTTTGGTGACAGGCATGATGCTTGATATCCATTGAGGGTAGTCAATAGGCTGAATGAAATTAATGAATAAGAGACATTGAATCTCTTCTTTGACAATAAAGGCTATACGAGGGTACATTCATCAAAGTTTCTACCTAATGGGCTTAACATCTCAATTGGTGACTATGTTATGGGTTGAGATGGAGGGGTTGATTCCTGGTATGTCATTGTAAGACCAATAAAATGATATTCTATAGTCTTGTAGGAAAGAGAGGAAGTCTTAGAGCTCCTCAAAATTTAGAGATTGGCCAATTTTGACAATGTGGGGGTTATTTAGAGTGCCCAAGTTGATATCCAAGGTGGAGTTATTCAATAAGGTTGAAGTCTTAAGAGGTAGGTATTTTTGAATATAAGAATATGGGGCACCAAGATAGGTGATAATAGAATCATCTTCTTAGCACTAAATGATATTAATGGTAGGAGAGTCATCTCCTATCATCTCAATATGGGTTAGAGGAATGGTTATGGTCTCCCCTTCTTTTTGATAAGTCAGGGGTCTAAGGCTAATCATATTGATTAAAAAAAAGTTAGGGGGGACTATACCAAAATTATCAGCTATTAATGGTGGAGTGAAGGTGAGGAAGGGATGTCCTCATTGATGATAATAATAAGAGGTGGGTTGGTTTGATTTTTAAGGGGCATGAAACTAAGGCCATGATTTTTATGAGGTTTTTATGTTTTGATTGGAAGAAAATCATGTGGCCTATGTTCATACTGACCTAGACCAAATCCCTTCTAAGCACACCTATAGAGGTATGTTTTAGAAAACTCTAGTTTTATCTAGGTAGGAGAAGCTAGAGGTGGAAAATGTGTCAAGGGTTTTATCAATTCCCCCATAGATAAAATTAGTTTGACAAGTTGAAGGTCTGAAAGGAAAAATGGTTATAATATTGGGGCTATAATGGGGTTAGTGGTCAAGTCTCCCATACTCTTGGGGAATAGGGAAAGTGTCAAGGGTAAGAAGGTAATATTCCCCTTATGAAAGATGATAGAATTTTGATTCTAAAGGGTTCATTATGGGGATTTGGGTGGAAGGAATCGATGAATTGGTGTATGATTGATTAGTAGAATGGGTTTCATCTTTTACTGATGACAATTTTTTGGGTGAGGGAAGGAGGATGTCATTGGGCTAGTACATCATATTACATGATGTAAAAGGGCTCAAGTTAGCTTGTATATTAACAACTTGACCTTCATGATTAAATTTGATGCATTGGTGTAGGGTAGATGGTACACAACTCATGGAATGAATCTAGGGGCATTCCAACAAGATGTTGTACTAGAACTCACATTCTACTACATAAAAGAGAACAAGATTGGTGTGAGGTCCTAAGCAAATGTGAAGGGTGATAGTTCCTAGAGTTATTTACATGGTATCATTGAATGATCAAATTATTATTGAGTTCTCTGACATAATGTTCTTGGGTAATTTGAGTTGGTTGTAGGCATGGGAGGATATGATGTTGATACTATCTCCCCCATAAATCATGACCCTCTTGATGTGGGTTTGGTTGATATAGGTGGTAATAAAAAGGGGAGGATATGGGTCATCTAGGTGGATGGAAAGTACTTTTGAATCCTTAAAGGTAACAAGGTTGGAAATGTGAAGGGATCTAACAAAGGATACTAAAGGTTGAGGGTCTTCTACTCAAAATTCTATAGAGTAAAATGCTTTTATCATTACTTGGTGATGATGGGGTGAGGTGTTGATTAGTTCATACAAACTCATCTTCACTAACATTTGCTAGAGTTATTTTAAAATGACTCACTAGATTGATTCACATGGATTAGAGTGAGAGGGTCCCAAGATGGACACTTTTGGTTTAGTTTAAGGTAAAGGTTTTTGGTGTTGGTCGGGTGGTTAGGTGGAAGAAGAGGGATATGTCCATATAATGGACACCTTTGTCTTCCCCTTATCCTTTGGTTGAGCCTATGATCATGTGACCATATGGATGGTATGTATTGGGGGAGGAGTTAGGTTAGGTGATTGATTTGGTTCTTATTCATTATGAGGTGAGAGTGGAGGGGTAGGTAGGGGAGGAGTCACACAGTCCTATGGTATGAAAATATTAATTTTTCATTATACCAAGATGGTTTAGGATTGTGTGGATAAAATGGTTTTATAAGTGGGAAGGTTAAGAAATATTCTTGTAATAATTTCTAGGATGGTGGAGTAAGAATTAGACAATGGTGGTAGAGGTGTTGAGGGATTAGGTTTGGTAGTGGGGGTGGAATCTCTTTTAGGAGTGTTTTTGATGGTTAATGACTTGAGTGAATGAGTGTTTTGGGTAGATGGTTTGGGGTTTGGTAGAGAGGTTAAGGGTTTGGGGTTAGAAAGTATTAAGTAGATGTTAGGAAGATAAGTGATTTATTTATAGTTGGTTGGGAGATAAGAGGTATGCCCATGGGTGACTCAATGAAAATAGGTGTGGATGAAAGTGATGGTGTAATCAAAATTGGTGGTTAGGTTTTGATCAGGATGGTTGTCTTCTTGATTAAGGTAGAGGGATGAGGCCCTAAAATAGAGGACAAAGTGGAGAGGGGAGGCAAAGTTTTGATCTTTGGGCTCCTAGGTGGTTTTACCTTATTTGTTGGCTTAGCTTACTATTTATTTAGTAGGTTTAGTGGTTTTAGGTCTAAATTTATTTATGGGTGAGTAATGTTATAGGTATGAAATATAACAAGGTTATTGGTGGGTTTGGTTAGAATGGTAGGAGGTGATTTAGGGACTTTGGGTGTGTTTGGTTTTGATGGTGCTATCATAGTTTGGTGGGTAGAAGTGTTCAATGGTTTGGTTATAGTGATAATAGCTTTAAGATTGGAAGGGGTAGGTTGATTTGATAAATAAGGCTCCTATGTGGTTTTATATAGGATCCCAAGCTATTTCCAAAAGGTGGCCTGATTTAGGTTGGGATCAGATATGAATTCTAAGTTTTTAACCAATCTAAAGAAAGGTTTATAGATGGGTTTGAACCCACTAGAAGTGGATTCAAAGGATAGACCTAGGGGTTGAGGGGGAGGAATGATTACCTCATCCTTTTCCTAATCAAGAGGTTCTAATCTTTAGGAAGGTAACTCCTTGGTGGGAAGTGTAGGCAAAGTGGTTTCTTCCTCAAGAGTGAATTCTAAAAGAAGAGTGGATTATTATATGATTGAGAAAAATGATGAAATGGGAATGGTCTCCTCTTTTGATGTGCATATCAAGGGAGAGGTTGGTGACTCCACTACCTCAATAAGTAGAGTGGGGGAAGAGGTGATTTGGTCAACATTTTTCTCAATTATGAGTTCACCAAGAACCATATTGATAGTATGGGCATTGTGGGTATGATATGATTTTGCTTTATTTTCATTGTTGGTAGAAAGAGCATGGTTGGGAAATGAGAATCTAAAAATTTCAAGTGATTGGTTTAAGGGTGCATTAGGGTTATCCAACACAAGTTCTCCCTTGTCAATGAGAGTTTGGATAACATTATTGAAGGTGTTACACCTACTAATGTTGTGTCTAATGACTTTTTGGAAGGTGCACAATTCATTCTCCTTATACCAACTAGGTGCATGATGAGAAGAATTGAATTGATATGGATGTTTGATGGGGGGAAGCTATATGATATTAGATTTTAACAATTTTTATAACATCAAAGCATATTAATCTCCAAATAGAGTAAATTTTTTCTAGGTTTTTTCATTTGGGCTCTTGATATTTTGATTGGAGGAACTAGAAGAGTTAGATTAGTTAATAATGGGTGGAAGGGTGGTATTAAGGATAACTACATTCATGGTTCCTTTGTTTTTGGAGTTAGTATTGGTTTGGTTTTTGGGTTTGAAAGAGGAAATCTTATTTGATTTTAATGTAGAGTTCTTATTTATCAATTTCTACTTCCCCTCATCAATGCTCTATTCTCTAATTTTCATGCCATGGTAAAAGCTTCATCAAAGGTTCTAAAGCTTTGAACCCATAGAGTAGAGGAGACATGTTTAGTGCAAGCTTGAGCAAAGAGTTCAATTAGTTTGGGTTGGGCTAGAGATAAGGAGAGTTGGTTTATCAGACTTCTCCAATGGGCCACAAAGTCAAAAATAGATTCATCATCAAATTGTCTAATGGAGTAGAGGTCAATGATGGATACTTTCTTATAGATGTTTATGGAAAAGTGGTCTAAGAAGATATAAGCTAATTGGGCAAAATAAAAGAGGGAGTGCTTCATAATAACACTATACCAATATAGTGCCAAGATTGATAGAGACATGGGCAAGGTACAAATAAGGAGAGTATCATCATAGGAAATCATATAACATGAATGCCTAAATACTCTGAAGTGTTGTTGAGGGTCCTTCTTACTCTAAAACATTAAATTTTTTGAAAGCTCCCATTGAGGAGGATATGTTCAAATGGGAAAAAATGGGCGAATTAGTTCATTATAGATTTGGTCATATGATAAAATATTATGGGCTCTAGAAATGGATGACTCTAAAGTAGTCATTTTTTCTATTAAAATTTTGACAAGGTCAGTTTGGGGTTGTGTACCCCATAGTTATAAGGTAGGTTATGTTATGTTTGGGTAGGTATAACATATGGGTAGCCTATGGGGGGTTGAGAAATTGCCACATACTGGTATGTGGTCATGGGTGGTTGAGATGATGCCACATATGAATATGTGGAGATAGGTGGTTAGGTGGAATGTAGAGGTATATATCCTTATGGGTTAGGGATGTAGCTCAAGTTTTATGAAATGGGAAAATGTTGAGACATTAATGTAGGTTGGGTAGGGGGTATGGTTGGGTTAGTAGATATAATGTAGGTGGTTACTTTGGTATTGATGGGTGGAAGGGTAGAAGGTATAGGAACCACCAAGATCTATAATGGAGTGGAGGTAGGTGGGTTAGAAATGAAAATAATAGTGGTGGAACTAGCATAGGGTACTCTTATAGTAAGGGAGGTACCTGTGCCAAAAGGTTGGGTTGATCCTATACTAGGAGGGTTATTAGTTTGGGAAGAGGGTGTTTGGGTGTTTTTTGGTTGCATGGGTGGTTATGAAAGGTAATATCAGTGGGGTTATTGGTAGAGGCTAATTCATAGGTGACTAGAGGTTGGGTGGAGATAGTGGCTACAAAAGTGTCACCCATAAGGTGGGATGGAATGTCATAGGCTAGGTCAATAGGAAAAACCAAAATAGAGGTATAGTGGGATATGGTGTTAAGGTAATGCTAAAGAGCTATGGGGTTATTATCCAAAAAGGTGGTGAAGTCCACATCACCTTCGGAAACTATTTGAGGGATGATAGGACTCTCAGAAGGATGGGGAGAACTCTCTACATCTAAGATGTAATCCATAGATGAGGGAGAAGAGGAAGATGGATGATTAGGAGGTGGGTCCTGATCTACTTGGTTTCTTAGTTATTGCCTAGTTAAAACCATGCAAGGAAAATAAGAAGATACAAACACTCTCACAACTCAAATAAAGAGAAGACAAAAAAATTCAAGGAAACAAAACACACACTAAAGCACATTAAGTCCTAAGATTATTTTTAGTCTCTCTTGTGGCTTTAATAATTATGTTACTGGACTTGGATTATAAAGAAGGTACTAGAAAATAAGTCTATGGTTAGTTTCAAGTTATGTTTAGGATTTGAAAGGGATCTATATTGGAATCAATACATGGCTTGATATTGGGACCTACCCCCTCACTTAAAATACCACAACAATAAGGGGTTTAGGTGCTTAGCTAAGATATACTGATTATCAAAGATTATACTCAACCAAAGAGTTAAGTTGGTTCTCCCCCTGGTGATGAAATCCAAGTAGGATAGACAAGAAAGGTGATCACTAGGTAATGAAATTCTAGTTGGGACTTATGTCAATGGTTGATGCTTGATTAGATGTAAGTGGTTTAGTCTTGTGTGTGTGACAAGAGTGAATCTATGGTTGATTAATTTGATCTAATTAATCTATATGAGATAAAATAAACAAGCTGACAATGTATGTAGTCAATTTTAAGCCCAAAAAAAACATTGATTTCATTTTATTGAGTAGAAAGATAAGAAGAAGAAAGCACATAGATGCAACTATGAACCTAAGATAATACTCAAGGGTCCCATTAGGCATGCCAAAATGTTATAGATAAATTTCATTTATGTTCTTAGAAGGAAGAGAAAATAAAATTGAGAAGGGTATGGTAGAAAAACCTGATATGTTGTGCATGCATTAATCTAGACGAGTGTAGATACTCCTCTTTGGCTTTGGAGGAATGACCTGTACATAATAAATCACTCAAATAAATGGTTTGATTAGTTATCTAGTAGGGTGGATTACCTAGTAAGCTAGATCTAAGAAGCACAAACTTCTTTGGAGGCTATTAATCCATACTTTTAAATAATCAATTTTTGAAAGATAAAGTACTTGCATAAATAATAGAATATAATGAAATAAAATACAAGAGGTGATTGATAAAATAATAGATAAAATTGACTAAATATAGCAATAAGTGGGTCAATACTAATGCTAAATAGGTCAAGTATGGTTCAAAAAATAAGTTAAGGCTCTACGATCAGCTGAGAGGTTTGAAAGTGAGATTTGGATAAGGTTTGGTAGGTGAGAAGAACTTGATATTATTTTGTCACATAGTGACCATCGATGGTTGGGGTGACCATCGATAGTTAGGGTAAAAATTGATAGTTGGGAAATATCATCGATAGTTAGAGTGACCATCAATAGTTATTATGGGTTGGGTCTGGCCAAGAGAAGGATTATTTGGATAAGTTTATAGAATGGAATTCTAAGATATGGGTTTAGGATGGGTTGATTTCAAAATTAAAAAAATTAACTGAATGATTGAAAATAGATACTTAACTTGTTGGTTGTTGACCTGATGAATGATTGAGGTAGTTGGCTAATAAAATTATTTGATGGAGTCTAAGGTAATTCCAATAGAGTAATGGTACTTAGTTGTTGGCTGATAGATGACAATAGTTTAGATCTATATTGTACTTTTTGGTTTGCTAGATCACTGGAAGAACACCTACAAAATAAAATGTTGATGTAAAAAGCTTTGGCTCTAGATGATTGATTGATTCTAGATCTGGATTCATCCTCTCCTCTTTTTTATAGGAAAGGAAAGGTACAACAATATGTTGACAAGAGGTTCAACAAGTTGTTTAAATTTAGTTTTTTATGCATAGGCTCAAACATGAATTATATGATCTAAACATAAAAAAGCAAGTTTTAGTTGACTAGAGTTTGATTTTTTAGGTGGTGGAACCCTGACCATTTGTGGTTAAACCTAATAATTGATTATTAGGGTGACCATCGATGGCCAAGGGTCAAGGTAAAGTTTTTTCAAGGTGGGTTACTTAGTAGGTCAATTTTGACTTGATTTAGGATTGATTTATGGTTGAAAGGTTAGGGTTGGTCCCTAGGGGGTCCTGAGGTGGTATAGGGTGTTACAACACTCAAAAACATGGTGTGAGGATTTTTAGTGTCTATAACCACCTAGAAGTTGAGATTAGCTCAACCATGCAACCCAATGATACTCATAACTTGGTGAGTTTTGATGATCAATTAAAAACTAAAAAATTGGAAATATTAAGTGATTTAAACACCCAAATAATGTCAAAATGTGAAATAATTACTATAGTAGATTGGCTTGCTAAAGTTCCTAAAAGTCTATTGGGTATTAGTATGTGTAAAAGTTTTGGAATCTAAATTTGATTTGGAATTTACAATAATAGGGAAATTTTTCATAGCATATTCACCTTATATTTTTCATGCTAAAACTATATGTAAGAATGGTATCATGTATATAATTATACCATAAATGTGTATCAAAAACATATAACTATGTGCTTTGTCTAATGCAAAAAACTATGCAAGTTTGGAGGATATGATTCTAAGGCATGCCCCCACTAAATATGTGAATTATAGGTACCATACTAAAGTAATGTGGAGAACATGCTTCCAAATCATGCCCCCATTATAATATAAAAAATTGATTGTGTGGAATCCATGTCATCATGACATTCCCCTAATGAATCTATAAATTGGTGTAAGTATCATATACTATGTGGATGTGGAAAACACGCTTCCAAAGCATGCCCCCATTATAGTCTAGAAATTATGGAAAATGAAGAAGCTATGTCACCATGACATTCCCACACTAATATGCCCCCATTTTAGTTGATGTAAAAATATTACTTGATAGTTATCTCACCTCAAAATTGTAAAACAATTATAAATCTGAGAATGTAACCATGTATCATATTGAAGGAAACATGTCTAGGTAGATGTAACATTGAAGTACATAGAACCACTGTGATCACATGTAGGCATAATATGTAGGATAAATATCATGGAAATGTATAGACAGTAATAATATATGTTCATCAAGAAAACAAGCACACACATAAGAGCACTCAAAATTAAGTCAAAAGGTAATTGTCCAAGGAGATCATAAACAAGGGTATGTTCAAATGCCATGAAATTGATGGACATGACTTAATCAAAAGTCCAAAAAGTAAAGGAATGACATATTCAAATGTATATAAAATTCAATGACATATCCAAATATACAAGAAGGAAAAAAATAGACATAGGGGCTGCTTAAAATGGAGCATATGAAAATTCTCAAAAATGTAAGGCAACAACAAGGCAAAACACTCAAGGAAGTGTGTCAAGAAAAATCATAAACAACCAACATAAACATGTCATAGTGTCCTATGGATTGAATGTGTTATCAATACATTTCAAGTACATATAATATTAAGTTCCCTATGTAATGTATAATCAAGGATAATAGGTATGAGTAAGTACATATGTAAGCTCAAACATGATAGTGTAAAGTGTTCATCAAATTATATAACTTGTGTATATTAATATAATAGAAGATAGATGCCCCCAACATACTGATGACATGAGTAGAGGGAAGGATTAACACCCAAAAGTGTATCATGTATCTATGTATGCCTCTGTGTGTGTGTGTAGCATTAAATGCTATTCTATTCCTCAACATGGAATTAACACATATATGCCAAGGATCCAATAGAACATGTAGGTGCTAAATTATTTCTTGGTTTTTTAAATTTGTTTTTTTTGGTTTTTTTGGAATGTTAAGAGTTAAAATTGATAAATTCATCATCATTTAAATATGTGGGACCATGTGTAAAAATATTTTTTGATTGCATTTTATAATGATGGATTGCCTCTTCTTCAATATACTTGTCTAATGGCCTCCCTGAAGCTAACAGTGTGGGAAGATAATCATATCCATCATGTGGTATATAAATCTTAGTGCCCATAATAAGAAAGGTAACACACATATTTTTAGTATCAAACTTGGATTTCCATTCATCTATCCAATATTTTCCAAGCCTTAATTTCAAATGGGGGTCATAGTCTAGTTTCTATATGGTTGCAGTCACCACACATGTACCACAAGTAATAGGTAACCAAATATATCTATGGGCTTTTGAAATCAATGGAGAGTATATGAGTTATTTTTTAGTATTTCCCACGTGATTGAGGAATGTATTTTCACAAGTTCTATCCCACTTGTTCATATCAAACTAGAGATGGTATAGTAATATGTAACCAAATATATCTGTGGGATTATGGAATCAATGGAGAGTATATGAGTTCATTTTTAGTATTTCCCAAGTGATCAAGGAATGTAGTTCCAAAAATTGTATCCCACTTGTTTATATAAAATTGGAAATGGTGGAAATATATGCCATTAATATTAGCAGTAATAGTAAACTCTTCATGTTTTGGTCACTTTGAAATATAGTTCTCATTCAAAAGATATGAAGGATTTGGACTTTTGATAGGTTATGAAGCTTTTGGAAAATAATCCACATTGTTCACATAATATAGTTTCATTTTAACTATATAAGGTTGGCTCAATTATTTTAACTAAGAGGGGTGAATTGAGTAATAAAAATTTACATATTCATCTGCTACGGTTGTGTTCACCTTATCTAGATTCAATGTTGTTTCTTCTATAAGTAGATTAATCATGTATGTACTAGAACCTGTGGGTTAAAATAAGTTAGGAAAAATATGATAAAGTAAATCAAATTTTAGAGCTCAATTTTTTTCATCTGTCATATAATGAGTGGTATCATCATCACTATCATAGTAATCAAAAACATTCCCATCATTTTGCTCAGTATTGACCAATAAAGGAAGTTCAAATGAAGGAAGCTCTTATGGTTTTAATAGTTCCTTTAGTAATGGTTATTGCTATTGATGTGAATTTATTTGCATTTCAATATGTGTTACCTTATTTTGATTTGGATATGGAGGAGAAATTGTAATTGCGTCACCTATTTCATAAGTGTGTACGTTCTCAATAGGAATGCATTATTTAGGTGGTAGTACGATAGGAATGCATTTAATTTTGGATTATATCATTTTAATTTTTTTGAAAAGATCATTATCGGTAGGAATTGTTAATAATGTCCCATCATGTATGAATTTTACACATCTATAAAGTGTAGATGGGACAACTTCCATGTAATGTATCCAAAATATACCCAAAATCAAATTACAATGCAATGATTGAGACATTACCCTAAAAGTATCAGGAATAGTATTTGGTCCTAATGTTACATCCAATGTAATTTAACCAATTGGAGGAATATGTGAATTATCAAACCCTTCGATACGCATAATCAAATTTTGAATCAAATCATTGATAATGCTCATGATGGTTTAAAAAATGATATTAAAAATGTTTAGGCTCAATCCATTATCAATGAGAATAAAATATTTAACCCTAATTTGGATAAGGATCATATTTAGGGGTTATGGTTAAGGATATATAAATTAAATGGCACAAGGGTGAATATCAGATATATAATAGGATAATTAATATACTAAAATCAAATGTGCCATATGCTGAATTTATTATGCCGAAATAGGCTAATAATGAAAAGTACAACTATCCTATTTATAAAAATGATATAAAAGAAAGTACTTAGCTATTTTTGATGCTAATATAGTTCTTGATCTAGTATAGGCAGAACGAAAGTAGGAAGATAGTTATATTTCAATCATTGAATTCTAGATCTGGTACCTTTAGCTCTATGGACAATTGTGTCATCTTGGGATAGTTATATCTATGTTAGTGTTTGAGCTCAACACTAATGTATTATATAGAATATGTACTCAAAGAATATGAACCCACCTAGATGCTTTTGGGTTTGGCTTTGCCTTTTCTTTGGTGCATTTATATCTAGGTCATGAATTATTGATCCTAGTGAAATGACAAAATCCTAGCTTTGTATACATAATGTGACTTTAGGGAAAAATGGGTTAGTGGGAACATATTGTAGAGATAAACCACAAAAACCTTGATATCAAAGGGCACTACCTACATAGTCAATACTTAGAAGAGGGACTTATACTCATGTAGTTCTCCCCTACGTGTTGGCTTGTGTGTGAATGATGGAATGTGTATAGTAAGTACAACAATGACCTAAATTATAACTTGGAAAATATGACATTATGATTATTCCTTTAGTACTTCAGACCTATAGATGTGTTATACCTATAAATGGTGTGTAAATAGGAAATATTTGATCAATCAAGTTCTTGATAGAGTGTTTTATGATAAGCACCTTGGTCTCTTTGGTATTTTATAGGTGTTGAATGAATGAGCGTTGATATTGTATTTATACCAATCCTATTGGGAGATAATTCACACTAAAACACTTAAGTTGACCATTGTGATACATTTTCATTTTCAAATTAGATGACTTTAGGGCACTAAAAACATGCATTGGGATAGGACAATAATGTTGACACTAGTGTCTAACCCAAATTCTAGTATCCAAAGAGAAGGAAAGTAGGCATAGGCTCTAAACTTGTAGAGGTATAATACAAGTACATTTTAAGCATTCTAATAAAGATGGATATCTATGTCATCAATATAAGGTTGGTCCAACTAAAATATAGACCAAAGGGCATAAAATAGAATAGATGTAAGGATTACAAAGGTAAGGAATTTGTTAAACTAAGAGGAAAAACCAATGTCATGAGTTTTTCAAGTGTACAAGACTAAGGTGCTACATAATCACAAAATATTATCTGTAGTTTCAATGTTAGGCTTCCCTTATTACTCAATAATTAGGGGCATCTCTTCATTATTTGTGTACACTTAAATAGGTTGTATATATTCACAACCTTTCTACCATGTTGAATTATATATCATACAAATGTTTTTCTATTCACTCACACTTTACATTTTATTACATGAAAATGATATTTACTAACAATAACACGAATACATGTTATGGATGTAAACTAGTCTCATTTATTCTATATTTATTTTACATTCTTACTTTACTAAATGATAATTTATGACTTTATTGTGTGTTGTGTGTGGTCATTGTCCTTTTCTATGTAATATATACATTTTCTTGATTGAATGGTATTATCATGCTACTTGTGTGTGGCCCTTAGCCTTATGTGTTTATGCAACATTCGCATGTCCCTTAAATGTGGCCTTTGGGCATAATGTGTGACATATTATGAAAATTATGTGACATTAATTATTTGTTCATTACTTGTTACTTTGGTTCCATGATTCATATCATGCATTATTTATTTTACTTTTACTATTATGCTATGATGAATATCATGCACATGATGCTTATGTGTTTCAATGATATATCTATCTAACACATATTTCATATAAAAATTCAATGTTATATTTAAATACTATGATATAATCCATTCAAAATTTCAATTACTACATGATTAAAATAATTCACATACTATGTAACTTTTATATTGAGCTAAGTCAATTTTAGGCTATCTCCTTCATCTCAAAAGGGAGGCATCATAATGGGATTGTCTTTAAAAGTCAAGTCCTCATGAGAGAATTTAAAATTTATGGAACTATATAGTTTCAAAAATTAAAATGTGATTTATAATTTTAAAATTATAGGGGAATGTGATATGCATGTGCACTCATTCCTATAATTTCTTCATTGCATATACATGTACATGATGTATATACATGGGCATTCCCAAAATAGTTATAATTACAAGTTATAATTTTGTTACAAGTTTAATTATAAATAAATATCAATACAATGAATTATAGGGGGTTATGATATCCATACATGTTCAAGTTACTATATGTCAATTTAAAATTTCCTCAACTTTCAAAGTTACAACATTTTAAATAAAATCTAGATGTGTTTATAGCTGTATGATTCATCTTTAGATTTCAAGTGGGTCATGTTAGAGTCTAGTGACCTCACATCTATGGTTACTTTTTTCTATGTAGTAAGCCATATTTAGTGGTTTCATTCATTTAATTATTTTATAGAGTACTCTACACAGTCAAATGAGAGTTGAAGCATATAGTATTTCCAACTCAAGAACTTTTAATGGTTTCCATATTAAGACTTGATCACTCTCAATTCACCACAAATTCAAATTTTCTCCAAAGTTCCTAAATGAGGAAGAAATCACTTCTGTAATTTAAAATTACAGGTAAATTATATTTCATACCCTTTAAGGTTATACTTTCATTTATCTCTTTTCAAAATTTGAATTTCAGATTTTTAATATTCAAATATGAATAATAACTACTTTTAATGGCATTTTTGACATAAAATTTACACTATGTCATGAGTTCATAGTTCACTTTTATAGATGATATCAATGTTATATGAGAAGTATCCTTATTTAATTAATCTATCACATTTCCTAAGTTAGACATAACTAAATATAACAATGACATTATGTAAATAAGATAATGATGCATAATTAATTTGTTATATATATATATATATATATATATATATATATGAATATATTAAAATATACTATCAAGTTGAGATGAATTATTAAAATTCATTATTAAGACTACATATAATACAAAATATCAATGGACACATCATTTATTTATGCCTACATTTAATATTGCGAACAATGTTTGTAGGATGTCATATGCCATAGGATATCATTAGATTTAATGGATTCCTTTTATGCTTAGTACTATAATTAATAATCATGCCAACATCATTCCTAGACTTAACCTTTATCTCATACTTGAGATAAACAAAAATATATAATATTGTAAAACTTATGTACTTGGACTTGTTAAAAACTATTGATTCTTTGTGAGTAAATTAGCCTCAAAATATTTCCATTTTGTAATGTATCCATTGGCCCGTTAGGATTTTTTTCCAACTAAATATTTTCATAGATCAAAATGTTAATGTCATCTAGTGAAAAATGGGTGGAAATGGAGTTGTATGAAGTTTATATCTCCTTGGTGACTTGTCTATCTTATTCATAAACTAATTTAGGAGGTTACTAGATTATTTGAGATTTGTGATAGGTTTTGTTGACTAATTTTTTATCACATGCCTATAAAGGAGTTGACCCATGCATGAGAACCCAAGAACATCAATTTTGGTCATCTTTCTTATGTTCCTAAGGTGTTAAGACAGTCTAAAGGAAGATCACTAGTTGTCTTGTCTAGGAATTAGTTTTAAGTGTTTTGTTATGTCAAGAAAACATCATGATGGTTATTTTTACTACTTGTTTCAACTTGTGTCAAGTGTACTCCTTATTATTAAAAATGTGTAAAGGTCCATAATAGGACTTAGGGTGATCTTAGTGGTTCAATTCTACTCAATATGAAGATAACTAAATATGGTAGTTTATGATTCATCATAAATCATTGAGTGTGTTGAAGATATGTAGGATATGACTTAATCATAAGTATTAAATATATTGTGAAGGTAGATGATAACCTAATTAAGGTTTTTAAAATGTTTTAGGGCATTTTAATAGGTATTGAAATGCCATATAATATAAACCTTCACTTGAAGCCATACATATTGTCTTAAAGGAGAGTATTTGACCTTAAAGTGATGATATTTGACCTCAAAAAGACATTAAATCCACCATTCATGTCCTCAAAGGCCTTCATGAATTCTATTATGATCTAACCAAACTATTTCATCTGCTAATATTACCCTATTCATATGTCATCACCTTAATTTATCACTAAATTGGCCCCATACATGAGAAAACGTGCCCCTTCATCTCCCTAAATCATACCATATGTTTTCAAACATTGTTTGACCTTTATTTTCCCTTCTCTTGCCTACCAATGGTGATTCATGATCTGAAACATGAGAAAATGCAAGGAATTTTCAAGTTACAAGAGTTTATAAGATTGTATAGATTAGTAAAATATGGATTTGATTATATGGATTTAGGGTCTATTAGGGGAGTTAAACACATGCATTTGATAAAAGAATCTAAGTGTTTAAATGTTATGCCCTTAAATGTTAGTGTGTCTAGGGATATGTGTAGTAGACTTATAGCTTGCATAACCCTTTTGAATATTATTTTACATTTATATATACATTCATATGCCTAGTAGGTCAGATTATGGGTTGTCCATGGCCTTGGTAGACTATATATAAGAGGTAGGGTTAGTTTTTCATCATCTTATCATAGTGTTTATTTCTTATTGTAAGCATTTGGGAGGTTTCCCCCTCAAAATGGCATATCTGTTATTCATATTTTCCACTATAGTTCCATATAATTGTGATATATTGATGTATTTATACTTATTTAGTGAATTAATATCATTCCAAGTGGTATCGCAGCATTGCTTTGGGCCATAATCAAGTCAAAAACCCTATATATTAAAATTTGGCTATATATTGCAAATGGTTAAAATTTATATGCAATATTTTTACTGGAGTTTATAAATCATTCAATTAAGATTACATTAAAAAATAAAATCATTTGGATCTATGTTTCAAAATTCATTTCCATTTTAAGGTTTTTCATAAATTTGCTCTATAGCTTCTAATTTGTTAAATTTTTCAATTTTATTTACTTTTTTAGAAATCTTGGAAAAAATAGTTTGGGTATATTCTTTGATATTTGTGATTTGATTATGACATATTTAAAAAACATCATGGTCAAAGTTGGGTCAATGGGTTAAAATAAGGTTCACCATTAAGCCTTCGCATGGCTAGTCCTAACACTTGTGGATGGGGGAAATGGATTCTAAAACATCTGATATGATTTTTCAAATTTAGTCAAATATACATGGCCTAATGTAAAAATATGTGCAAATCCAAAATCAAATCTTAGAAATGTAAGGGGAGCTTAATGGCATGAATAATTAGTTACAATAGATCATGACACAACTAGATACCGTTTAATCTCATTTACCTCTCAAAAACCCTCCATTTTTTCTTTATGGTCCTCCTCTTTTCAATACTAACACCACCAGGGGGTGAAACTGATGTTACCAAAAATAGAATTTTGTAAGTTTGATGGTAAAGATCCACTCACTTGGATCACTCAAATTGAAAATATATTTGATCTGCACCAAACTCTTAGCTCTCAAAAGGTGGTCTCATAACATCTTTGTATCTAGAACCTAAGCCATTAATTTGATATCATTAGTTGTGTGCTCAAAATAAGAAGACTAGTTCTCTTGTTACATGGTCAGTATTCTCTGATGAACTAATGTCTCACTATCAAGATAATGTTTTAAAAAACTACTTTAACTAGTTAGCCAAATTATGACACATAAGAATATTGAAGGATTATATTCATCAATTTTAGAATCTATCCTTATGTGTGGAGGACATCACTAAGGAAAATATGACTGAATTTTTTCTAGGTGGACTAAAAAATATTATCCAATTAGAGGTTCATATGTTTAACCCCAAAAATGTATCTAAAGCTATACCAAGGGCATGCTCAGTAGAAGAAAAATATATGATAAAACATAATCCTTTCACTAATATCTAGGAATGAACCTTACCAACTCCATCACTACCTCAACCTACCAAATTGACACTAAAAAAAATTAAGGAGAAACATGCCAAAGAGTTATGTTATGGTTGTGATAGAAAATGGAGTAAAAGTCATCATTATGATAAAATGAAATTATTTTACATTGAAGGGGCCAATGAGGATGAAGAAGATGAGGCAACATCTTGTGAGGGTTTTGAAGGGCCTGATGATGAATCTATATATTCTCAACCTACTATCTCTTACCATTCCCTTGTAGGTATTTCTACTCAGAATCTTAAGGTGGTGGGTTTCATTAAGAAAAAGAAGGTCACGGTGTTGATTGACTTAAGTAGTATACACAATTTCATCAATAATAAGTTAGATGCTCATTTAAATTATTTTATCTACCCAACCCTAGAATTTCAATTCATGGCTGCAGATGGTGGTACAATTAATTTTTTTAGAAAATTCCATAGTATTAAGTTAACAATGGGGGAGTAATTTTTAGATTATCCTATGTTTTCTATTCCCATGGGTGGGAATAAAATTATTTTGGGAGTTTAATGACTCACCAAATTGGGTACTATTGAGATGAATTTCCAATAATTGTTCATGCATTTTTATTTTTAAGGTAAGCTAGTGGAACTATGTGGATTAAGATGTAAATATGCATAAGTGGTTAGTTCACATAAAATAACCAATTTGCTGAAAAAATTACTAAAGGATTTATGGCATACTTATTTTCCATTGATGTTTAATAAACTAAGGAGTCTACCCATCCTAATTTACAACAAATATTGTCTGAACATTTAGTTGTTTTTGGCCCCATGACAAAAGGTATTCCTCCTAGCTATACCCATGATCATGCCATTAGACTCATTCTTGGAAGTATGTCACCCAACACCAAACCATATAAATATCCTTATGACTAGAAGAGTGAAATTTAAAAAATGGTACAAGATTGTTGGAGGTAGGAATCATTTGCCATAGCTAAATTGAATAGTCTTGTCCCATAATCATGGTGTGAAAGAAAGATGAAACTTGGAGGATGTGCCTAGATTATAGAGATGTCAACAAGTTCACTATCAAAGATAAGTTTCCTATTGCTATAATTGTTGGTTTGTTAGATGAATTGCATGGTGCTATTTATTTTACCAAATTAGATATTCCCTCTGGGTATCATCAAATCTAGATCCATGAGGAGGACATTCCTAAAATAGCCTTCCATACTCATGAAGCCATTATGAATTTTTGGTCATGCCTTTTGGTCTCATCAATGTACCATCCACCTTTCAGAGTTTGATGAATATGGTTTTTAGGTCAATTTTGAGAAAGTTTATACTTATGTTTTTTGATGACATCCTTTTTTATATAAAATTTTAGGAAGACCACTTACAACATGTGAAACCAATACTCTCAGTTTTTAAACAACATTAATTGTATGCTAAACCATCCAAATGTGATTTTAGAGTTTGAGAACTAGAATATTTGGGTCATATTGTATCACATGAGGAAGTAAAAGTTGATCCTAAAAAAAATCCAAGACATAATGGAGTGGTAGATTCCCAAGACACTTAAGCAACTAAGGTGATTTCTAGGGATAACTAGTTATTATAACAAGTTTGTCAAACACTAAGGTAGTATTTAAGCATTGCTCACTTCCTTATTGAATAAAGATTCCTTGCAATGGATTAATATATCTCCTAAGGCATTTGAACAAATAAAAATGGATTTGTACACCACCCTAGTATTGGCTACTCTAGTTTTTTCTAATTTCTTTTTGGTTAAATTTGATTCATCTAGATATGGTATGGTTGCAATACTCATGCAAGAGCATAGATCCATTGCCTTTAAATATCATCAATTGATGGGTGAAAATTGGCTCAAACCCATGTATAAGAAATAGATGATGGATATTCTACATGCAGTCAAAGAATGGATACCTTATCTATTAGGTCATCATTTTTAGGTAAAGACCTATCATGATAACCTTAAATATATTTTTTGGAATAACGGCTATCCTCTAAAGAACAAAAAAAATGGATGATGAAAATTATAGATTTTGAAATAGTATACAAGAAAGGAAAATAAAATGTGGTGGATGATGCACTATCTGGGTGAGATGAACAAGTTGAGGCATTATTATGTGCCATGACCATTTGGTAGATCGACTGGATCAAAGAAGCAAGGTTAGAATGGGAGAATGACAATATTATCCATGTATTGATTTAGAATCTATAGTAGGGTTCAAATGGGATTGAAAAGTTTACATGGAATGGGAATGCATTAAGGTACAAATATATATTATATCTGTGTTAGAATTATCTTCTCAAAGAAAAAATCCTTCAATAACTTCATGTATCTCCACTTGGTAGTCACTCAGGTTTTTAAAAAAACCTATTAAGAAGGATTTTTTTTGGAAAATACTCAAGGGGGATGTACAAAAATATGTGGTTGAATATAAGATTATCAAAAAAATAAAGGTGAAACCATTAAAACCCCAAGCCTTTTACAACCCTTATCCATCCCTAGTCAATGATGGGAAGAGGTATATATGGATTTCATTACTAGGTTACCAAAATCTGAAGGTAGAAATGTTATCAAGGTTTTTGTGGATAGAATCACAAGTATGCTCATTTTTTTCTTATCTCAACCATTGGTGGTCAATATAGTATCTTTTACCTTCCTCAATATAGTTCCAAAATTTCATGGTACTCCCAAGATTATTGTCGGTGATCGAGACCCCATATTCACTAGTAATTTTTAGATAATATTATTTGCACATTTGGGAACCCAATTGACTCATAGCTCATCCTATCATAATTAATTTGATGGATAAACTAAGGTAATAAACAAGTGTCTATAAGGGTACCTTCATTTCTTTGTATTAGATGAATAGGATAAATGGGTTCAATGACTACCCTTGATTGAATGGTGGTATGACTCTTCAGTGTATAGTTCATCCAAAATGTCTCCTTTTATGGAAATATATGGATACCATCCTCCATACCTTACTTCACCTTTGAAGGCCTACCCAAAGGAGTGTGTGCATGAAGTGGAGGAACACCTTCAACATCAATAAGAAGTCCTTGTTAGTTTACGTGAAAATTTAGCTTTATCCTAGAATCACTTAAAGCAATAGGCATATTAGCATAGGAGTGAGAGGAATTTTAAAATTGGTGATTGGGTCTTTGTTTAATTGTAACCATATAAGAAGATGTCTTTAAAGAAATAAAAAAATGATAATAAGTTATCTCCCAAGTCTTATGGCCCTTATCAAATCTTACAAAAAATTGGTAGTGTGGCCTACAAGCTCAAATTTCTTCCATCCACTCACATTAATATAGTATTTAATGTATCTTACCTTAATAAGGTCATTAGACATAGAGTACCACTAAAACTAAGTTATCACAATTAGATGAAGAAGGGAGGGTTATTCTTGATCCTAAATAAGTCCTTCAAATGTGAACTAAACATCTATGGTCTAGAATGATTCTAAAGCATCTGATCAAATGTAAGAATCTACCTTATAAATATGCTACTTGGGAGGATTAATCCTTCATTAAAAAACATTTGAGATTGTTTCAACATTGAGGAAAACATTGTTTTGAAGGGAAGGGTCATGCTATGCCCTTAACCATTGATGTGTATAGGGATATGTGTAGTCAAATTATGGCTTGTATAACCATTTTTCCTATTATTTTACATTTATCTATGCATTTATATGCTTAATAGGTCAAAATCTATGTTTTATATGGCCTTGGTACACTATATATAGGAGGTAGGGTTAGTTGTTCATCATCATTTCATAGTATTAATTTCTTATTGCAAGCATTTGGGAGGTTGCCCCCTTAAAGTGGCTCATCTATTATTCATATTTTCTTATATATTTTAATATCATTGTGATATAGTTATATATTTATGCTTGTTTAGTCAATTAATATCATTCAATTTATAGATAAAAGAGCCAACAAGTGGTTCACTTCTTCCATCAAGCTCCTTGGTAGCCATAGGGAGCACTTTAGGTTTGTGCTGAATCCATATAAGAGAGAGAAATTGAGGGTTTAGGATATTAGCAAAAATAAGTAGGTCTAATGGCCTTACAATCATGGGAATTAATTTAAAGATTAGTCTTTTTTTATGTATGAAAAAACACTAAGAAGTTAATCAAATTGGTTACCTTACTCATCTATACAAGGCCCAAAAAGGGGTATGGTTTCAATGCATTATTGGATTGTTTGATCAAACTAGTGGTTATTCATGTCTTATCCAGTCCTAAAGGGTCCTTACATGGAATCCTCCACCCTTAGTTCACATGTGTGAGCCTATAGGATAAATATATATATAAGTTTCCATAATCTAAAGATTGAAAGTAGGGTTCCATGGGTGGAAAATGATATTGAGTGCATATATGTGAGGGTGAATAATGTTTTGAGTTTTAGTGATGATATCTTGAAGTTTTCCACATCTCATAAGTTATATTTAAATGTTTAGATTGACCTCTAACTCTCTAAATTGATGCTTTCAAATGAGATGACCTACATGTTTGGGCTTCAGTAAGATAAGGGTAGTGTGTGCATGATAATTGGTTAGAAGTCATTAGAACATAATGAAAGGAAATAAAGGAGTGTTGAAACCATATGAAAATGTCTTTCTAAGAATTCATATCTCATTACAACTCTAAAAAATCAATAAATTACCAACTGGTCCTCCAATACCTTCATAGTTTTTTTTAGTAGAAACTAAGGTTGTTTAGCAGAATTTGAGGTATTTGAAGAGTCCCACATTTCCATTTATTACTAATATGCCTGATTGATGACCTAAAAGTGTTTTTATATATTAGGTATGTGTATAAATATTCCCAAGGTCTTTGTAAGTCACCTTGATTATGAGTTATGCATCCATTTTAAGCCCTCAATAAACCCCTATAATTTAATAATTTCATCATTGTTATTCATCTAATAAATGGTCTCTAAGTTTTAGGTTTGAAGTCCCATATGACTTTAAAACCATCACCCATAGATCAAAACCCTCTACCCAAAACAAAGTCATAGAATCAAGGTCTAAAAACCCTTAAAGGATATCAAGTACCATTGGTACTATGATAAATGGAATTATATAGGTACAAGCTCTATTGAGAGAGCATAACCATCATCTATAGGAAAAAACTTAGATCCACTTTGAAAAGTCCTTCAAAGTCATTGTATGCAAATGAGTCTCAAAAATAAGGAATGTGTATGAATAAATTTATATCTATCTTAAGGATGTGGATTTGAACATAAATAAAGATAGATGGATCTCAAGTATAACATGGACACTAACTTAAGGTTATATTCAATAGACCTATTGATAATTAACATGCATGAATCAATACCTAAAATTATTGATATTCAATGTTTTACCTTAATGTGAGACTGATATACACATAAGGGGAGAATAATAAAACTAATAAGGAAGGAAAAACATGGATGTCATGTCATGAATGGTAAGGAAACCTGTAGGAATGCATAATGAATTGAGTTTGGCACATATAGTCAGTCAAGGTTACCTAAAAAGTGAGAGTGAAAAACTAAAGTGAATGTCAATACAAAAATCAATAATAATGTGAGTCTTAGGGATATGAGGACATTTATAAACCCCTAAATACTTTACATGATGGTTCCCCTAAGCAAGGAAGCTACCCAACCTACGCTAAATACCTAGGACACATAAACCTTAGTATGTGATTGTGTATGTAAGTATTATTGGCAAAGTTAGAGAAGATAAACATTAAGAATATGGTAAAGACTTGAAATATGTTATTTTAACCTTGATCCCACCCTTGGAAGGATCTAAATAATATTTCTTAGGTTACCAATATGAATTATTTTAATTATATACACTAAATAATGATGTTTAAGGAAGGCTACAAGAGAGAAAAAGGTTAACATGATGGTCTAAATAGATAAGAACAAGTGTAGAAGATGGGGACCAGACTAAGCATGTTTCTATGAAAATATGGAGGCTAAAAATTCATCTATATGTGAGTGGAGGTTCCAACACACAGTATGATCCTATAAGGCCTAATCCCTCCCTCAAGTCTAAGACCCGACCTCCACCTCAATAGTAGATCCAAACTTCCAAGTAGATTCAAGATAATGTTAAAGTGTGTGGAGATTTTTTAGACCCATATGGAGGTGTTTGAAGTAGGGGAATTCAAATAAATAGTTTATTTTGGGTTTAATAACATCTCAAGCTATATTGTCTTAAGTTGATAGGTTAATTTATTACTTTCAATAATCATATATTTAACCACCTATAGACTCAAACCCAGGGATATTAGAAGAAGTTGGGAACCCATATGGAATCAATATCCATGGAGTGAATGGGATTTAGGGGGCCAACTCTATGAATGAACTCTAAGACTGTAACTTGAACAAATTACTTGGTAGAGAGATCAAAGCATATCATATTTTACTCATATCTCCATGTACAGTTTACATGGGATCTAAGGCTATTTAGGAGATATGAAGGGATATTTGGGATAAAATTTCATTACAAGAAGTTTTGGTTTTGAGGTCCATAATGAATGAACCATTGTTAAGATGGCAGGCCTCTAAAACCCTTCTCAAACCCTAGTTTAGACCTGATGAATAAAATACACCTCCAAATTAGTTCAAATGAAGTAATTAGGATATGAAAGGGTTTTAATGTTCTTATCTGGTCCCCAATCATTTATATGACCTAATAGTTGGAACATGCAGGGTATGTACTATACAAATTAGGCCTAAAAGAGCCATTATAAGCATAAAGTTGAGAAGAATATTCATATTCCATATAGTCTTGAGGAAGGAGAGGGACCAAAATACCTTAAATTATTACACATTATCCACCTAAAGGGTCCTTCTTGCTTGATAAACACTTGAAGATAGGCCTAGGTGCCTAAATGAGAGACTCCATACACACAAGAAGGGGTAAATGGATTTCTCAAGCTAATACAAATGTTATGAAGTGCCTAAGAAATTATTATCATGTAAGGAATAGTGGATAAGTTCTTCATAACTATAGATTAGGGTCAAAACTTAGGAGCCCTACATTTAAACCTATTGATCTAATACCCTCCTAAGGCAATACCACTTGAAATATAGAGTAGAAGACAAAAGAGGATCAAATGACATATTAAAACTTTATGTGAATATTAGTCATGTTGTTTCAGGTGTGTGATCTACTTTGGTTTATAGGGGAGGAGTCATAATTGGTCATTTTGGCCTAAAAGTATCTCAAGGCTACTCAAAATGGACATTTCTCACTCGAGAGGCAAATTAAAAAGCTCATAACTATACAAAATAGTTTCATGGGTAGATAATCACTTTGGGAGAGTTCAATGACCTTGTCTACAAGAGATCAATAGCATTGGTTTAGAGTTTAGGGTCCTAACCATTATGAACCATTGTTAAGAGTCTAAAACCCTCTTAAACCTCCCTAACACCCTAATAAGAACCCAATTGGGAAGATATTAGAGTAAATTTATCAAAATTCATTTAAATGACCTAGTAATCACTTAGATCATATATCCCAATAAGAGGAGACTTTAGCTATGGTACTAGTTTGTATGAATAGTGTACAAACACCCCAAAAATATAAAACTTTACAAGGTTTTACATAGAAAATGAGGTAAAAGACTCAGTCAAGGGTTTTATATAATTGGAAGAGGTGATATGAGACTTGTTTCACATTATTAAATCATAAATTTTTCACAAATATACCTATAAATTCCTCTATAAGTCCTTACCAAATACATAGTCTTGGAATGCAAGGAGGAGATGAACTAATCATCTAAGTAAATTAAGATTATAGGTGTGAGATCCTTGGAGATACTAATTATTGGTGTATAAGGTTGTTTTAGATGGAAAAAAATCTCACCCAATCAAGTTGAAGGTTTGATCTAACTCTCATATCCATCCAAATATTGAACAGGTAAGAGACTAAACTACTTATCTAGTAAGCCCATGTAGCCAATAAGTGCATATGTTCGTGGGCATAGAAGGATAGTATAGAGTTAATTAACCATCATAAAACCCTTATAACTATATTTTTAGGTGTTTAATATACATATCCATGGCCATTATGGAGGAGTTAGGTATTTTATTGAACATGGCCAACATGTAGGAAAAGGTAGTTAATGATTCACGGAGGAGGCCTAATTAGACATTTTCATTGCTTGTTAACTGATGAGAGGAGAGGTAATTGAATAGGTATTGAGTGAATATTCTCTTCATGTGTAAAACCTTTCAAAAAATAGATTTCAATGTGCCAATAATGATCATTCAAGACATTAGTCAGCCTAAGCAATGCATAGAGGAGTGTGGAGGACTATTGTAACTATTATGTGAGTGGGTTATAACCATTATGTCCTCTTCATGCCACTTATACACCAATATTATATTATCTTTATTTATCTTATTTATATTATTTGGGCCTTAAGGCTTTTATTTTCATCCCTTGGTTGTGTGTAATAAAACTCTACCAAAATGTATCTTGAAAACCTTGAGAACCAATAAAAAAGACTGATTGTAGACTTCTTTGTTAGTAATAGTGTGTTCTAGTTTGTTTAATTATAGAAAATGTGATTTTTATTATCCTTTTTAGGTATTCTCCTTCACCTAGTTGTTATAATGTCATCCTATGTAGGTCATGTGATGTGTTAGATTATGGTAGTTGTATTGAAGAGTAAGTTGGTTGATAGTGCCTCAAGTAGGCCTCTCTTCATTTGAATTCAAGTTTTAGATCTTATACATAACATTTACATGAAACACTTATGTCTAGGAGCTCATCAAGAAGCCAATTTTAGTCAATAGTCTCTATTTGATTCATAAAGTGTTGTTTGAAGATTAGTTGAGAATGGATAGATGAATATTGGTGCATCTCCATCCTTATAATATATTTAATTTCATGTTTTCACTCTATCTCTTTTCAACCCAACATAAGAAGGTAGTATAAAGTGAGATTAAGTTGATGTACCAAGGTATCTATGCCCATAAACTATAGTTTTGGTCCTCCTATAGGTCACCCATAGCCTTTGGACCAATCCCATGTTACCCTAAGCTTGAAGATAATTGAACCATATTCTTATAAGGGTGAAAATTGGAGTGTTAATAGTTATATAACCCATGGTGGGGATAACATTCAAGTGATTTGGATCATGAAATTTTAGTCTTAAGAAACATCAGAGAGCTTCAAGTACTTAATTGGTAGATCTGTAATCAATTTACATGCAAAATGTGGTCACAAGATCTTCCTCAAAAGGTAAGGAGATTGAATTTGTTGAGTTTTCATTGGAATTTTCTAGGATAAAGAGATATCCTAGGTTTAATCCCAACCCTATATCCCCTAACTCTCCTAATTATACTTAAACAAATACAACTGCAAATCCTACACCTCCAATGGATAGGCTTAGACTTCAATCCTTTATTCCCATTAATGGTGGAAGCCCCTTAAAACTCAATCAATTTGATGGAATACCTCTTGATGCTCTTAAAAAACTTCCCTATTTCATATGTGAAAAATTAACTAACCCTATCTATCATATTGTAGATATAGCCAATTTATTCTCAATTCATAATGTGCGCCCCAAAAGAATGTAGCTATGAGACTATTGGCCACTTATTTGAAGGGTAAATCACTTTAGTGGTATAGAGGTTTAACACTTGCATTCATCAATACCTAGGATGAATTTGGGGAACTTTTTTGAAAAGACTTTGAGTATAGGAGTGACCATATCTCTTTAGTAGATAGACTCACCAAAACTAAAATGCCTTCCTAAGAATTTATGGTAGATTTCAACTATAAGTTTAAAAAAACCTAGGATAGGATCCCCATAGTCATCAAAACCACCCCAAATTATGAATTCTTATACTACTTAAGTGCCTTAAATTCTATTATGGAAGTCATAATACAATCCATGAGGGGAAGCACTATACCAAAAGCTTATGAAGTGACCATAAGGGTAGAAAATTGTCTAATGTAAGTAGGTAAGCTCACCCCAAGACACCTCATGCCTTTATTCCTAGAAAATCAACCCCCTATGCCTACCATTTCTCCTTTGCCAACATCAAGCATTCATAATCAAATAGATGTCAATCAAGTAGGCAGATTGGGCAAGATTGAAGGGCTGCTCAAGGCCCAAAATAGTAAATATAGTGGCCTTGGAGAGGAAGCAAATTCCACCCCATATACCTTATCAAGAACCCTACCAAGCCCCCTATCAACCCTACTAGTATAATAGACATCCCTATTATGCCAATCAACAAGGTTAAGGGTAGATCACTCAAGCAAGGCCCTATAATAGTTATAACCCTAATTCTTTTAGTAGTTTTATAGCCCTAGTCCTAAATCAAAATAATTATGATTAAGAGGGTCAATGGCCTACTTAATGGGGGAAATCAAATGATATGTTAATGGATCAAAGTGGTGATGTTTGTCAATCATATTTCATGTATTATGGTCCATCTCCTCTAACACATGATAATCAACCTCCTACACAACATAAGGAAGGTCCTCCTATGTAACATGGAGACACTCCCTTCATGACTCAAGATGAGATGCCAAGTAAACAAAGGAAAAGTGGAATTAGAGCACCATTTTAAACCAACTTTGTTAACATCCAAGAAGGTAACCACTCCTTTGAATAAGTTGTAGTCAATCAAGTTCAAAATATATCCAAGGTAGACAATTTAGTTACAACCCATACAAGGGCTAAGAGAAGGGTAGTTGGTGATGGTTTAGGACTTGAAAGGATAGCCTCTCTACCATCTCAAATATCTCAAGGGAAAATACTCAAAATGAAACTCTTAAGACATCATCAACTCAGAAAATGTAAGATGGGAAAGGGAAAAATCATGGAAGTCATTTCATACCTTAATTCATAAAATAAAAGGTCAATCAACCCTAGTTTATCTCAACATACCATAGAATTGGAGGCAAGTGATAAGCCTATGAGACAAAATAAAAGATCACACAACACCAACATTGAGATCCTTATGAGGAAGGAGTTAACAAATCTTATTGAATCTAACATTATCTTCCCCATCAAACACTCTTCATAGGTGGCAAATATCATGCTTATGAGGAAGAAGAATGGGGAGATAAGGTTGTGTGTATATTTTAGAGATCTCAATAAGGTGTCACTAAGAGATCAGTACCCTTTAACATCCATGGATAAAATTCTTTATAAAGTTATAGGTTCATAAAGGTTTTCATTTATTGATGGGTACTTAGGGTATAATCAGGAGTTATTAAGGGAGGAGGATCAACACAAGACTAACTTCACTATCAAGTGGGGTACTTATGATTATAATAATATGACCTTTTGAATATCTAATGTAGGGGATAACTTTCAAAGGGAAATGGGCATGGCCTTATAAGGGATCATAAATGATATGGTGCTCATTTACCTTGATTACATCATTGTATTCTCCAAGGACCCCAAGGATTATTTGACACATTTGATGTTGGTGTTTAATAGGTATAGGTAGTTTGGGGTCTCTTTGAACCCCAAAAAATATATTTTTGAAATCCATGAGGTTATACTTATAGGACATGTGGTCTTAAAATAAGGCCTCTCTATTGACCTTGAAGGAATAGATGAAATTATTACCTTATCACTACCAAAACACAAGAATGGATTGCAAATTTTCTTTGGAAAAATCAACTTCATTAAAATATTCATACCCAATTTTATAAAATTGGTGAGGCTTCTAACTCACATGCTCAAGAAAAACAAGGAGTTATAATGAATTAAATAAGGTAACATAAGTTTTGAGGCCATCAAGAAGGCCATTGCCAAATATTCCACCCTCATCAACCCTAATTTTACAAAGGATTTATTCATGTATGCCTTCTTTATAGGTAACACTATTTTTATTAAGCTCATGCAATAAAATAGTGAATCCCTTGAATATCCCATAGCCTTCTTTAGCCAAGAGTTAGAGGGGTATGAGGAGAGGTATACATTTTTTGAAAAACATGTACTTGAAGTCATGAGAGGCCTCAATAAGTTTAGACACATAGTGTGTATACACATAATATTTTCAACTCTAATCAATTATTTATGCTTTACATCTTGTAGGAACCCATCAAGACTCAATATCTCTAAGTGTACACCCTAAGGGGTGCAATGATAAAGGGGTGGGTATACCTTTGGTGATTCATAGATTTATTATCCCTTTTTGCCATATTATTACCAATCCAACTAGTTCCTAAAACCTTTCCCTAAGTTTTTTCTCCTCCCTTGCACAATCTTCTAGTCATTTTCCTCTTTTCATATTTAATTTCCTTTCTTTTCACCCTTTTAACCTATTCAAAATACTAGGTCGACTTGGTCAACCTAGTATAGTTTACGAACCCTTTTCTTTCTTTTGGTTTATTAGCCTCCCAAATGACCTAGCGAATTATCCAAAAAATATGATAGGTTGATTGGGTTGACCTAGCATAGATGACATATCAAAATGACTTTAGGGTAAGTTCCACCAATAAATACAATTTAATTTTGGTCATTCGTAAGATATATAATCAAGAGTTATTATTCTCCTATGTTTCTTCACAATCTGCTCTTCCACCATTCTACTTGAGGAGACTTAGCTTAGGTTTATTATTTATGAGAATCTAGTCTTATGGATAGGTCTTGGATGCTTTGGCCTAACAAAGTGATCCATACAAACCAAAACAACCTCTTGTAAAGCCCTATTGGCCAAGGAAGATATTGAGTCTCAATGGGTTCACATTTAGGTAAGTATATTCTAAGTTTATTCTCCTCTCTTTTAGTAGATAAAAGTAGCATATGTGTTAGATTGAATAATATTACTCTTCATATTCCAAGTATTAGGGTGTTATTCATACTTTATTTAAAGTTCCCTATACATGTTTTGATTACTTTTCTTTACTAACCCCCACTTCGTGCCACAAACTTTGGTGTGCACTAGATTAGATTTACTTTTCTTATTATTAGATTAGTGAAATATTAAATAATAGGACTCTTTTAAGGTTATTGTGAGATTATGTTAGACAATAGGATTTAGAACCTTACCTCACATAGTGTGCTTTGAAAAGTGATCCCCCAATTAGATCCTCATATTGCTCATGCTCTTGGTTAACAATTGTATGCTCCCCAATCATAAGTGTAAGTATGCTCTATCCCATTCGATCTAGGATTGATTTATAGACATGATGCATTTCTGATTGCTTACATTCTAGTGAAGCTGATGTGAATCAAACCCTTGAAATATTTTTTAACTTATTTCATTTATATTCATCATTATTTTTATCATATCTTTACTATTCTAGATCAACCTTATCAAATCAATTATTTATCTATGTGCACATGTTTGTAGGAATAGGTAACTAGCTCGATCAGATCGACCCAGTACAGGTTTTTAAAACTTTCAAAATTCTATTTAGACAATTAGATTGACCATCTCAACCCATTACAAGTTTTTTAGGTTTTAAAACTTCTTGTCTAGCCTACTAGGTCAACCAAGCTAACCTAGTGCATTTTCAACACTTTTTAGAAAGTTTTTGTATAGCTTGATTGACCAGCTTGACCTAGTTTACAAGTTTTTTCCAATTTTATCTAAAGCCTCAAATCAAAAATATTCTCATTTTAATCTCTAAATTATTCAATATAGTTTCCATTTCTATGTATCTTTCATTTTTTTACTTTCCTTTCACAATTTGTAGTCTTCAAAACTACCTCCACATAGTCAACTAGGGCAATCCTATGGACCTAGTTCTACATTCTATGTTTTCTAATATAACTAGGTCAACCTGATCAACCTAGTTCACTTTCAAAATTTTCTTCCACAATATAAGTTTTACCATATTATATAATATTATCCATATAGCTTCTCAACTATACCTTGTTTCAAAGTTGTAATTAACCATATATGTTAATCACATCTTTTTTCAGTTGCTTGCATACCTAGAATAGTTCACATAGTCTAATTAGGGGATTTTCAATTAACCACTTAGTTGAAATATTTATATTATTTTACACACATGTAAAAACCACATAAACATCAATGAACATTTAAACATTTAAATACTTAGGTCTACCTACTTGGATTTCATCACCAAGGCGGAAGCCAATTTGATGCTCTAGTCAAGTATAAAGTATGGTTAACGATATATTTTGTCTAAGCACCCATTAAAATTATTGTTATTGTATGTGAAGTGAGGGGGTATGCCCCATTACCAATATTTTATCATTTCTACTATAGTCCTTTTCATCTTAAACTTACCTAAAACTTTCCATAGATTGATATATAGTACCTTGCTTATAGCAAATCTCTCTCTTAGATTTAAAATAATTCTTAATAATCTAATCAACATTCTAGGATGACCAAGTAGTTAGCTTTACTTTCAAGTTATTTTATATATCTTTGATCAATTATGTGTGCAACAGCTTTCATTAGCCAATGTTAGTATAAGATTTTACTTTGTGTGCATCAATTGGATTGGCCAGTGTCAATTCAGTTGATTGTGTGTTTCCTTTATGCACTTAATTTCGAAAATCAACTAAAAATTATGTTGTTTCATCTCCAAGATTTTTATCAATCTTTTCCTCTTCCCTATTCACTATACTAGGTTGACTTGGTTGATCATGTATGTTTTTTGGATTTTGTGCACTACACTTGATCAACCTGGTTGACCTAGTATAGTCTATAAGCCCTGTTTCCTGCACTAAGTCGATTTGGTTGACCTAGTACTATTTCCTACTTTTCCAATTTTTCAATCAAGTTTCCCATTTCTCTAATTTTTCATTTTGTTCATCTCTCTTTAGTTAGAATGAGGTCTCTTATCAAAATATTTTTGGACAACATAATTCCATTTATATATTATATGGGATGTTTATTCCTCCCTTTCTTTTCCTCCCAAGAGAACCATCACTCTTGGGGTACCTCATCTCCTCCTTCATCTATGAAATATAACATGGTGTAAATAACACCTCAAAATGAAGTTGATGGATCCAATCCTTTCTATACTTATCAATACACTTCTCAAAATCTCTAAACCAATGTAGGAGTGACTGATACAAATCTACTTAACAATCCTAGTAATAATCCTCCCCCTAATACTAATTCAGGGAGTGATCCAACCAACACTAACTTACCTCCCGATACAACCCAACTCTTAACTCAAGTCATTCACCAAATGAACATCATGCAAAACTCTAATATAAACCAAACTATGTAACTTCAACAACATTTAATTAATATAACTAATCAACCTCCAACTATTCATCCTCAAGCTAATCCTAATTATATTCTTCCACCTCTTAGGGATGCCTCAGGTAATGTTATTCTTCAACCCATAATGAATAACAAGATGATTCAAAATATTCAAAATGAGCCTTTAGCTCCCTTTATTGTATCCATTGACATTGGTTACATAACTCCAACTATCAAATATGATGGGACTAAAGACCCTTCTTCATTCCTCAAAGCCTTATATAGCCTTTACAAAGAGTGGATCCAAACTAATACATTTACCACAACTAAAATATTAGTCAAAAATTTCACTGGTGATGTATTAGAATGGTATAATCAACTTCCTCAACATTCTATTTGGTAACTTGAAGATTTGGTTAATCCTTTGGTTAAAGAGTTTCAACATAATGATCTTCCTAAAAATTGCCTTAGTCACTTCATAAATGCTAAACAATCTCCTAATGAATCACCTCATGACTTTATTAAAATATGGAAATATTTAGCTCGTAAAGCTGATCAGAATATGATTGATGATAATTTATTCAAACTCTTTATTACCATTTTGACTCCCACTCTTCAATACAAGGTTTGAGCCTTTACTCCTCAAATTCTTAATGAAGCTCTTGACCAAGATAAGCATCAAGAATTTATTATGAAGCAATTCAAACCCAATCATAAAATTCTTAAAGGATCTTTTCAAACATCTAATGTTATCACTAGTAATACTCCCCAAACTAAACCTAGATCTACCAAATCTAATGTTTCTTTACCATCTCAAACATCTCTTTTGATTTAGAAAATGAAACAATTTTTACCACCCTCAAAACCTTTCATTTATCCCAATGCTCCTCCTAAGTGGTATGATCCCAATCTATTCTACTAGTTCCATGCTGACATTGGGAATTCTCATGAATCTTGTAGAGGGATCACTAAGTGTGTAGTTTATTATATGCTTGGTGTCTCATTCAACCTCGAGGCTATGATTAAACTTCACTGTCAAGATTATGCTACCACATATTAAAAACAAAAAACCTTTAAATCCTCTACTTCTAATAATAAAAAATATTCTTCAAATAATAATCAATCAATGTTAAGGATGTTGATGCCATCGATGCTGATTATGACCTATATTATAACAACTCTCAATATGTCAACACTACTAAGGTTAATTATCATCATAAACTAGCTCAAAAATATCCTATTACTAAGCCTAAGAAACCATATTTAGAAGAAAAATTGCTTAAAGATACCACTACCACTCATAATGATTCAAAAGAACCTAAGGAGCAACTTCCTCCTTCTGATCCTCCCACCACATCTATACCTCCTAAATATAATTTGCCTTCTAAACCTCATGCTGGTTTTTATAAATAACATTATATTACTCATAAGAAGTTGGTTCACACTTCACCCTATAATCATACATTTCTTATGCAACAACTTCAAGAAATTGAATATTCATATTCTATAGATGAAGAACCGCCTTTTATCAATTCTTAGCTAACTACTGTCAATACCATTGAGACTATGTGTCCTTCCAAGACTTCCTTCAAATTTCTCAAAGAGGACATGATCAATGATGTAATTATTTTTCATGCCAATGATCTACCTCTCTTTATCAAAGTAGCCATTGATACCACCCTTATTTGAAAAGTTCTAGTTTATGAAGGTTCTGGTATTAATGTCACATCCTTATGGCTCATTCAATAACTTGGTTATAATAAAGATCATCTTAAACAAACCTATCTTACTTGTTGTGGCTTTGATAATACTAATCAAAATCCTCTTAGATACATTTGGCTTCCATTGACCATTGGACCTAAGACTATTAGAACCAAACTTATGGTCCTTGATCTTCCTTTATCCTATAACATTCTTCTTGGTCATCCATGCACTCATCAAATGAGGGACATCACCTCTTCTTATAGTCAGTGTATTATAATCTTACATAATGGAAAATGTTAAAAATATGAAGATGATCCCAACCCATGGAGCATCTAGGTCCCCAATCCTAAGCCTCAATATCAAATTCTTATAATTTCTAAAATCAATAGTGTTCCTTTACATGAGTTCATCAACATGAATCTTGATCTCCATGTTACTCTTATAGATTTTGATGATGATGAGCCCAATGAGTTACAACACACTTTTAATACTAATAATCTACCTCCATATATTTCAAATTGGCTTCCTCCTTCTCTCTTACCTAGAGATCATATTGTTCTTATCATGGATTAGATTACTAATTTTCCCCCTCCATGCAATGCTCAAGAGCCATCTTAGCCTAAAGATGCATTCACTTGCAATGATTTTGGAGTGGCTATATTATTGCAAGATACTCTCATCATGTCCCCTCATACATTTATAAGAATTTGTATTTCATCTTCTAAAACTCCCCTCAATTCTCAATCATGTACGATTTCTCCAACATATGATGACAACTATATCATGGCCCAAGCTCGCTCTAGAAACTTGGATGTCCAACACTATCAAAATATTTTAGCCCAAATTCATGCCTTCAATTAGGATGTACATACCATATCTACACATCATGACTTATATCTTGAGGGTCATGTAGCTCCCACCAATTTTCCACCTACTAATACTCCTTAGGTGGTAGAACAAATTACACCTTCCAAATCTATAGATGCTCCTACATATTCACTACCTCCTATGGATCTTATGACTTCTTTAGATTATTTTCCCATCATTGAATCTATCAATACTTCCATCTCTTCAAATCCATCCTCTTCATATACTTCTAAAATTACACTAGATGACAAGGAAATTGCTATCTATCAGATTCATTCTGAATATGATCACCATGGCAATCAAATTCTAGACCTTGAAGTAGATGTTGAATATTATGGTCCTCTTCGTACCCTTCCTAGTGATGAATCTATTCTTGAGTTACTTCATTCCTAGGAACCTCAACTTCCTCAAAAAAATCATAATCTTGGAAATTTCAAGAATAAAACTCCTTGCTTTAATAACTTTTTGGCTAGCATTGATCCTAAAATAAATCCAATTTCAGCCTTGCCTAATGTACCTTACCATTTTCAAGATGGCAATGCCATGATTATCAAATAAATAACTCATATCAAATATGGTACCCCATCTTCTCATTGACCAATCATGATTTCTATAGAACTCTCACCATCTGAGCATAACAAATTTAGCTTATTCTTTGATAAATATCAATAAGCATTCACTTGCTCCTACCAAGACCTACCTAACATTGACCCTATTATTGTGGTTCATAACATCATCACTTATCCTGATGCTATTCTAGTGCATCAAAATCAATGTAAATTCCCACTTAAAGTTACTAATCTATCATAAGGAAATTATTAAACTAATAGATGCTAAATTCATTAAACCAATAGATTAGTTTGAATGGGTTTCTAACATTTTTTCCATTCAAAAGGTCACTATGGTCATTCACATTTGTATTGATTTCCTCAACCTTAATCTTGTTTCTCCTAAGGACAACTAATTCCCCTTACCTTCAATATATTCCATTGTTGATTCCATAAATGGTTATTAAATGTTATCTCTTATGGATGGCTTCTTTATATATAATCAGATTCACATTGTTCCTGAAGATCAACATAAGACTACTTTCACCATGGAATGGGGCACCTATTATTATGACAAAATTCCCTTCGGCCTTAAAAATACCAAAGCTACCTATCAATGTGTTGTGACTCATATATTTCATGATCTCATCCAAAAAATTGTTTAAAATTATGTGGATGATCTAATTGCTAAATCCAAACATCGTAAGAACCATCTTTCTGATCTTGATATCATCTTTGACCATCTCTTTAAATACAAAGGTAGACTTAATCCTTTCAAATGTTTTTTTGGAGTTACATCCAACAAATTTTTAGGATTTTTAGTCTCTCTCCATGGTATCTATGTTGACCCAACCAAATTAGTGTTATTGTTAACATGCCCATTCCTTGATCTATTCTTGATATTCAAACTTACTTAGGCAAACTTGGGGCAATTTGATGATTTATCCCCAAAATGGCTTATTGCATTCACTCCATTAATTCCCTTCTAAATGAAGGTATAAATTTAGAATGGATGCATCCATATAAAAAAAACTTCGATAATATGAAAGACTCATTACTTCATCTACCTACACTTTGTCCACCTTCCAATGATAAACCATTAATTCTCTATACTTCTTTCATACCTATTTCAGTTGGGGCAATGCTTGCCTAACAAGATGATACAAAAAGAGAGTATTCTATTTACTATATTAGATAAGGCCTCATTGATTATGAGACATGTTATACCAAAGTTGAGCATAATTTCTTCACTATTTATTTTGTGGTTGAAAAGATTTATCATTATAAGCTATACCAAACTACTTATGTCATCATTCATTTTGAACCCCTTTGTTATTTATTATATAAATCCTTTCTTCTTGGAGATAGAATTTTAAAATGTATGGTCTTACTTATAGAATTCAATCTCCACATTATCACACAAAAAGCTATTAAAGGGCAAGTCATAGTTGACCAACTTACCACATCTCCTATTTTAGCCACTTCTTCACTTCAAGATGATCTTCCTGATGATAATATACTTTACATTGAAGGTCTTAATCAAGATATATACCTTAAATATTATTTTCATATCTTTACTACTGATCTTGAAGCCAATAATCTTGAATAATATTCCCCTCCCTCTAGAACTACTAAACCAAAGATAGTTATTGAGGAGCTCTCTGAAATTAATATTGACTTACATGAGGATACTTGGTCCCTCCACTTTGATGGTTATAAATTCCTTCAAGGAGTTGGGGTAGGTTGTATTATCATTATTCCTCTTATTAAGATCACTCCTTTATCTTTTTTATTTACCTTTGATGTCATCAATAGTATGGTCAAGTATGAATCCCTTATCTTAGGCATGAGAACTGCTCTTGATCTAGACATCCAATAACTTCATTCTTTAGGAGATTCTCATCTCATTTTTCATAAAGTTAATAGTAATTATCAATTTAAAATTGAAAACCTTATTACCTATCATAAAATTACAACCACTCTTATTAAGGAATTTATCTCTTTCACTATCGAGCCTATTCCTTGAGACCAAAATTCCATTGTTGATTTTCTTGCCTCCTTAGCTTCTCTCTTTCATCCTCATCAAGTTCTCTCTAATCCTTCCTTTAATATTCAAATCATAGAATATCCATCATCTACTAAATCAACTGATTCACTTATTTTTCACATCAAGGCCATGATTATTCAACAAAACTCTTGGTATCAAGATATCATTCAATACTTAGAAAATCCAACTTATCTTCTTGATCTAGATTCTTGTGAAAATACATGCATTCATAAACAAGCTTTCAATTATGTATTTTGACATAACATCCTTTACTATCATAATGTGAAGGTACATTAATCCATTATGTTATGCAAGATGAGGTTCTTCCTCTTCTTAAACAAGCACATGGGGGCATTTGTAGTGTTCACTATAGAGGACATACTACAACACACAAATGCCTTGCATGGGTTACTTTTGGCCTACTCTTAAAAATGATGTAATTGAATTTTCTAAAAAGTATACTCTTTGTCAACTTCATAATGATCTTATCCATTCACCTCCTATCAAGATTCAAACTATCTAATCTCCTTGGCCATTTTCCACATGGGTATTTGATCTTATTGGTAAAATTCCTCGCTCCCAATATGGACACATTTTTATCATCACCACTACTGAGTACTTTACCAAATGGTTAGAAGACATTCCCCTTCCTAATGTTATAATTCCTACCATTTCCAAGTTCATTCTTAACCAAATTATTTTCTACCTCAATGTTCCTCATACCATCTTTTCAGATAATGGTGGTAATTTAAAAAATAAACATGTTAAAAAACTTTGTCCCAAATTAAAGATAAATCACAAGTTTTCCATGCCTTACCATCCATAATGAAATGGTCAATTTAAGGCCACCAAAAAAATTCTCAAAAAAATTATCCAAGAGACAATTCATAAAACCAATATAGATTAACATATTCTTCTTTACCCTACACTTGGACCTATCAGACTAGCATACTTATTGCCACTAGGTAAAATCCATTTTTGTTAGTCTATGTTTCTGATTCTGTCCTTCCATTAGAATTTGAGCTTCCCTCTCTTTGCATATCTCTTCACAACATTATTCCTGATGAAGAATTATGTGAAGCTTGCCTTCATTCCCTTGATCTTTTTGATGAACATTGTCTTTTTGAATTACAACATAACTACTAATATAAGGATCACATTTCTAGACAACATAACTAACGTGTTAAAATCCACACTTTCAATGTTGGTGATGTTGTCCGTAAATTATATTACACACATGACAAAGAAGGTAAATGTTCCCAAAAATGGTGGGGTTTGGGGCTCGTATTTATTCAAAGACATTCTTGGTCTAAGCACTTATCATCTTCAAACTAATAAAGGCCATGTTTTCAAAAAAAACCACCAACACTTAATTCCTTAGAAATTACTTTGCCTAACATTTCCTTCTTGTCATATTTTCTATCTATATCTTTCTAACATCTTTTTACAGGTTACTTAAGAATGAATCTCTCCCTCTACAATAGTTTCCTTCCTTTCAAAAAACTTTGGTCCTTCCTTTTTGGTCTTTTGGTTTCTTGAATTACCATAGTATTCCTTATCACAATTTCTCTTGGTTTTATCACCCTTTGGCTCTTTCTTTTGTGATTTGATTTGTAAGACCAAGGATAAGACCTAACATCCCTCACAAAACCACCACCATTTAACCATTTCATTTTCTTGTTGTTTTTTACCAATGCTATTTTGGCATCCTTTGGGTTTTTCTTTACGAGTTGCTTTATGAGATGGTTCCCTCACTTTGATTTTCTCTTTCGTATCATCACCCTTGTGGGTCTCTCTTTTATGAGTTACTTTGTAAGACCATGAATAGGACCTAGCCCTCCTCATAAAATTACCATTCTTTTCATGTTCTTGATCTTTGTTTGCAACTTTTGCTTTTACTTCTTTTGTTAGATAAAATCTACATAACAATCTATGTTATCATGTTTTCCTCCATTTACCTATTTCTTATGATAAAGAATCACACTTTTCTAGCATTGTATCCCTTATTTTTGCCCTTTTTCACATTTTTTGTAATTTGAAGCAATTCAAATTGTTCCATATGTCATTCCTCTTAATTTCCTATTTCTTTCATCTCATTATTAGATAAAATAAGGTCAAATTTAAGATAGTAATTTTATTTTACCTTGATTTATGAGATTCTTAGACCCCATGCTCTTTAAATTTCCCCTCTCTTAGTGACCTTGTCCCAAGTTTTCAAATTAAAGTCATCTTTAGCACTCATGTTTGGTTTTATAAATCCATATGGAGGAGGAATAGAAAAAACCATTAAGAAAATTAAAATCTAAATCATTTAAAAAAAAGCCAATGATATATAAAAGGTAACATACAAATCTCAAAAGTAAAATTCACACCAAAAGACATGATTACAAACACATCTCCTATTTCCAATCAAAGCTCAAACTCTATAGTCAGCTTCACATAGAGCCCAAGTCCTTTGGGGTGCTATAGGCCAGTAAATTAGAATAGGTGATTTAAAAAAATCTATGGTGCTACCTATTTTTTCATGTAAGTACCCAATATTCATAGTAGACCGACAACTCTATAAGGGGTCCTGAAGAATGGGGAACACATCATGGAGAGGTAGGTCCATTTTACTTTTCATGCATATAGCCTTCATGGGATGATCTATATACTCCATTTTTATATCCAAGACTTGTGTGGCTAAGAGAAGTTATTCATAGTTATTAAGGTTGAAATTACTCTTATTTTGACAAACCTAATTTAAGTGTCTTGACTTTGATAAAGAGTTCTCTCTACCTTGGTTTTTCATTAATTCTCCCCTCTACCCATTTCATTTACCCCCTTGATAGACAAATTGTGATTCTGAATCTATTTTCCCTCTTCTTCACCTCTTAGAAACATGCTAACACTACTTTGTTTTAGTTTTATCTATCCGTAGAGTGAAACATGTTTGAACCACTTTGGATCATTTTCTTTACATCATTTTACATTTACTATACCTACTTTACCTTCTTTTTACCATTTATCATGATTTTTGTATCTTGATGTTACAGATACTTGAGTTCATACCCTTTTTCCATTATTGAGTGAGATATGGCTTATTATTGCTCACTCGATAATGTTGTTTTCCCTTTTATGCATCCTTTTTCCATTGATGATTGAGATGTGAATTGGTACTGCTCACTCATCAATGTTGTTTTATCATTTTTTTCTTTTTTTTCATCTTTTTTCCATTTGTTTTCATTTTTTTTTACCATCCTATTTGACATGTATCCTTGGTTTGATTTGGTGAGTTTACCTTTCTTACTTTAGGATAACTTGTTTGAGTTTTTTGATCTTTAATAGCCTTGGCTTTTTAGTTACCCAATTTATGCTTATTATTTGATTTTTTCATTTGGTCTAACATAACATCTATCACCCCAGCTTACCAATTTTCCCAAGTATGTCCCAACCTCATAACACCAGCTATCTTGGATTTTCTTGCATTTGTTTGTTTTTTATCTCTAGTTTTGTATTCTTGGGTTTGTCAAAAGTAGTCTTTGTACCCTACACAATCAAAACTAAAAACACAAAAAAAAACCATCATATGATAAAAGGTAAGTTGAGGTATGAATTAAATTTAATTTTAGTTATTTACTTTTTAGATTATTTTCACTTTCAATCATTTACTTTTAGTTATTTCATGCTTTTAAAATACTACAACTTTTTTTAGCATCAACATTGTATGTGTCCTTATGTTCTTTCTTGAAGCACCATCCCTTGTTACACCTTAGTGACACATGATGTGCTTCAAGTGAGGTATATGTATACACATAATATTTTCAAATTTTGTCAATTAATAATGATTTAATCTTGTAGGAACCCATTGAGACTCAATCTCTCTAAGTGCATATCCTAAGGGGTGCATCGAGAAAGGGGTGGGTAGACCTTTGGTACTTTGGTACTTCATATGATTGTTGTCCCTTTTTAACATATTATTACCAATCTAACTAGTTCCTAAAACCTTTCCCTAAGTTATTTCTCCTCTCTTGCACAATCTTCTAGTATTTTTCCTCTGATCATATTTCATTTCCTTACTTGGCACCCTTTTGACCTGTTCAACATATTAGGTCAACTTGGTCAACCTATTATAGTTTACGAACCCTTTTCTCTCTTTTGGTTTGTTAGCCACCTGGTTGACCTGGCACAAACCTAGTGAGTTAGTCTAAAAATGTTCTAGGTTGACCAGGTTGACCTAACACAACAAATATATCTGAATAATTTTAGGGTAAGTTTTACCTATATATATATATATAAGGTTATTTGGTCATTATTAAGATATGTAATCAATAATTATTATTTTTCATGCTTCTTCACAATCTGATCTTCCACCTTTCTACTTGAGAACACTTAGCTTAGGTTTATTATTTTGGAGAATATCATCTTGTGGATAGTTCTTAGATTATTTGGCCTAAAAAAGTGATCCTTACAAACCACAACAACCTCTTGTGAAGCCCCATTGGCTAAGGGAGAGATTGAGTCTCAACAGTTTCACATTCAGGTAAGTATATTATAACTTTGTTCTCCTCTCTTGTAGTAGATAAAAGTAGCATAAGTGTTGGATTAAATAATATTACTCTTAATATTCCATGTATTAAGGTCTTACTCATACTTAGTTTATTTGAAGTTCTCTATACATGTTTTGATTGCTTTTATTTACTAACTCCCACTTTGTGCCATAAGTTTTGGTATGCACTAGATTATAATTAATTTTATTATTATTAGATTAGTGAAATATTAAATCATAAGACTCTTTTAGGGTTATTTTTTGATTATGTTAGAATTTAGGCTTTATAACCCTACTTCACATGGTGTGTTGTGACAATTGATCCCCTAATTGGGTCTAGCAAAGCTTCACATTAGTCATGCTCCTACTTAACAATTGTATGCTCCCCAATAAGAATTGTAAGTGTGATCTATCCTATCCAATATAGGACTAATTTATGGATAAGATGCATTTATGAATGAATACATGGTGTTGTTCCCAAAATCTATCACTTATTTTTGGGGACAACATATCAACTATTTTGGTCCTGTAGGCCAAAATTCTCTCTTCCCTTCTCAAAAAATATTCTGAGTGCTCTAATTCTTCAATTATTCAAGCTTTTTTAGTTAAGGGACTTGTAGGTTCAACAGGTTCAATGACTTCAATAAGTGAGCTCTCACAAAGGAACAAGTTCCAAACATAGGCAATTTAAAGGTTGGTTCAACGTCGAGGTTCAACCAAAAGGTCCATCAACAGGATTCAAACAAATGGAATGAACCATTGAACCATTAAACCCTGCCTCCAAAGGTTCAAAGGTTTAATGACATCGGTAGACTTAAAGAGTTAAGCACTTCAACAAGCTCAAAGTTTAACCACTTCATAAAGTTCAATGACTTCAAAAGACTTAAATGAAAGAAGACTTTGAAGAAGAAAGATTGAACCATTGAATCATTGAACCTTGAAACAAAAAGGTTCAAAGGTTCAAGGTTCAATGAGTTTAATAAAGTTTGACAGACTTAAAATAACAAAGAATGAACCATTGAACCATTGAACCTTGAACCAACATATTTTAAAGTTCAAAGGTTCAACGAGTTCAACAGAAAAGAAAAGGATCCAGAAAGTTTGAAGGACCAAAATATTCTGATAAAGAGAATAAACTATTGAACTTTGAACCAAAATGGTTCAAAGTTCAAAGGTTTAAAGGTTCAAGGAATTTCAAAGTTTGAAGGGAAGCTTCGAAGGAAGGAAGTGGAAGATTCCAGAGACAAGTTTGAAGAGATGGTTCAACTAAAGAGGAAAGAAGTGATTAAACCAAAGAAGTGATTGAACCAAGGAGCCGATAGGACCGCTCAAACCATTGAACCATTGAACTAATGCACCTCAAAGGTTCAAAGGTTCAAGGTTCAAATTAGTTCAAGTGACTAGTGACATCCTCGCAAACATCAAATTCAAGGTAATAAAATGCCCATTTATTTTCAAATATGGCATATAACCTTAAAACAAACTTAGCAACCAGTTGAAGAAGAAGCCAAAAGAGCCAGTAAAAAGGGAAGAGATAGCCTGAGAGCTCAGATCATGAGGAAAAGATAAAATGCATTAAGAGAAGAGGAAACAAGAGGGAAAGACCAAAAATATCTGTGTAAGAGTTATTTCTAGTTGGTGAAATAGTCCATCAGGTGGACATTAGAGAGTGCAAGCACTGAAGGATGTGGCCTATTTTTCTCCATAGATTAAAGGTAAAGTAGACAGCTATGTAAATATCAAGAAGAGGACCAAGTGGCCTATACTTTGGAGGAGACATTTGAGATGAATTAACATGCCATAGTTAAGGTTGATGCCTTGTTCCAGTATGGCCCCTTAATATAAATGAAAATGCATTCAAGGCGTTGAATGTAGCACGGGCCATTCCATGAAACAAAGCACCCAAGTCTTTCTTGGAGTGTTATATATTGTAATCTCTTATTTTATGCAAGGGAGATCTTTTTATTATCAGAAGCAAAACTCTGCCCAAATTTCAAGGAATTATTGAGACTTTGAGCTTAGACTGTTAATCATATTTCGTTATTTGAATGAAAAAGCAAGTGACCTTTTATATTTTATGATAGAATAGCTTGTGTTGTTGAGGAAATTGTTCTTATGTCTATTTCTTGAATGCATTCTTGTCTATTTAATTAAATAAGTAGACCTAGTAGAAGTAACTAGGAAGGTGTCCTAAAGCTGACTATGGAGAGACTTTGTGCTACCACAATTGTCTTTAGTGTGTTTATTTTCTATTTCTATGTAAAGGATCTTGGGATGACCTTGTGCCCCCATTATCCTTTGTATTTTACTCTTTGGCAGTTGAGGTGGAGACTTTGTGCTACACCTCATTCTACTAGTTATTGCACCCTATTACATTTACTTATCACTATCGAAAAGAACTCCTATTGTTTGCTGTAGACCACTTCTAAAAGAAGAGAAGTGCCTTCTATCATTTCACCAGGATTTCTCCTTTATTAGTGAACATCATCTCTAAAAAAAGAGAGATGGATGGTGTTGTCCTACCCATGAGTGTTTTTTTTATCTTATTTGTAGTAATTTAATATATTATAGCACCTCATATTTATATGGAACCTCCCCTTAATGAAAGAAGAGATTTGTCCCCTTTTGATGTGGTAAACCTGCACATTTGGCTGATCAATCTCCTTATGCTATAGTTGAAACAACCTATTTTGCCCATCAGTTAGCTGGTGAAAAAATATTCACCCAACACATGGTATCTAAAAATAAAATATTTGTCATGGTGGTTCACCCTAACATTATGGATTTCATCCTTAATAGAGACTTGAGTGAAAAGAGAGTTGATTGGGTGACCAAGTGCATGTATTATGACATATAAGTGAAGGTTATCAAGTTGTTTAGTGGTATGTGACTATGTGAAAACCTTGTAAAAGATGTGAAGGAAGATGAAAAAGTGGTTTTGGTATTCCAATATGACCAACAAGGAACTACAACTACATCTCCTTCTAGATGGACCCAAGACATGTTCAAATTACTCTAAACAAGAGAATGCCAAATTGGATTAGATAGGAAAAGAGGGAGGTAATTCAAACTAAAATCCATTCCTTATATCTTAGTTGATTGGGTGATCTTCAAGAAAGACCTTGATGGCATGCTTTTGAGATGTGTAGAGAATAGTCAAGTTGAAAAATGTTTAGGATAGTTTCATGATGGGCCTACAGGAGGACACTTTGCAACCAAGACCACAACATTAAAAAACATAAAATTAGGCTATTTTTGGCCAAGTTTGTTTAGGGACTCCCATGCTTGGGTTAGGAAGTTTCCAAAATGTGCTATGTTCATTGGCAAACAAAGACTATCTACCTTACCTCTAAAGCATTTATTCAAGTTGAGCATCCCTCCATGCAATGGGGCCTATAATTTATAGGTATGATTCATCCCCCATATAGTTCTAGGCATAAGTGAGTTTTGACAACTAGTGATTACTTTACTAGGTGGGTGGAGGTATTTATACTCAAGGAGGCAAATGAGAATTTAATTTTGGAGTTTTATGATAGCCTAGTAATTAGATTTAGGGTTCCTTACACCATCATATCAGATAATACATTGGCATTCAATAGTGAAAAGGTGATTGAGTGGGATCTTAATCATGGTATTTAACTTAGTTCTTCATCTAATCACTATCTATATGGCAGTCAACTCGCAGAGTCCACCAATAAGAATATATTTAGAATCATAAAAAGGATAATGGAGGATAACCAAAGGGGGTGTCACACAAAGTTAAGGACTACCTTATGGGCATATAGTATTACTCCCAAGAGGTATACTAGTCACTCACCATATATTTTTGTTTATGTCAAAGAAGATATAATCATACTTCTCATAACTCTACTCCTCCCTATGATTATACATTAGCTCACATATAGACTACCAACCCTAGTTATCCTACTTTGAGACATCTTCAACTTGATTGGACCTCTCTCACATCATATTCTTGCCCTCCATACATCCCTAGTCCACATTGGCCCTTTTATACATAATACAAGCCTTTTAGAGACCCCTTTGGGGCTCTTATTGAGGATCTTACAACACAAGGCTCTGATACCAACTGTCAGGATCCTCCTTCGAGCACAATTGATTACCTTTGTATAAGCAACTAAACATGGAATTAAACTATAAATAATAAGTAACTAGAAATCAGAAACAACAAAGAATAGGAGATACAAGAAACAACCAATCTTGTATTAAACTCTTCCAAAAGGAAATACAATGAAGAAATCTCTCTCTTCTCACACCTCTCAAATGTACAGATCTCTTTCCCTCAAGAGTTCTCTCTCTCTCAATTACAACCAATTCAATCCTTGAATTGTTTACACCTTTCTTCTTCTTACAATGCTATGAGGATCTAACCCTATTATATAGAACTAGGATTCATGAGCCATGCATTCTCCACCGTTAGATGCACCTCTTAATAAAAGGTTTAAATCTGTCCTACCAAAAATAGAAACGCAGACTCAAGACTAATAGTTAATCTTTACATGCAAACTCACTGTTCTCCAAAAATAGAATTTTGGGAATGCACAGATGACCAACGTCGGTCACTATCTGTCTGCATATGACCATTGTTGGTTGATCCCTAACTGACATTAGTAGCTTCTGGTTGATACCTGACTGATGTCAGTGATTATGTAACTCCAACAACCTCTGCATTTGCTCATCTGGTGAAGATTTTAGCTCCACAACTCAATAATCTCCCACTTGGAGATAAAAAGCTGCACCTATACTTGTACAACAACATCCTCTAGCTTGTTTCTCCATCTTCAAGTTCAATCTTAAAGACCAACAAAAGTTGAATGAAGATTCAACTTCTCCTTTGTTACCAGCTTTGTTAACATATCTGTAGGGTTCTCATCCATATGGATCTTTTCCAACTTCAACTGTCCATCCTTCAATACATGTCTAATGAAGTGGGACCTAAGCTATATATGTTTGGTTCTTGAATGAAAGGCTGAATTCTTTGCCAAATGAATTGCACTTTGACTATCACTGTATAATCTGTAACTCTTTTGCTCCTTTTCCAAATCTTCCATGAACTGAGTCATCCAAATCATTTACTTGCTAGCCTCTATGACTGCAATGTATTCTGTCTCTGTAGTAGACATGGCAACAACCTTTTACAACTTTAAAATCTAGCTAACTGTCGTTCCACCAATAGTGAACACATATCCTATGGTGCTTCTCCTGCCATCCAAATCACCTACCATATCTAAATCTACATACCCATGTAGAGAAGTGTTTGACCCTCCATAGCATAAATGCCTACTGTTGGTCCCTCTCAGATATCTGAGAATCCACTAAACTGCTTTCCAGTGTTCCTTTCCTAGATTGGCCATAAACTTGCTGACAACTCCCACTACTTGGGCAATATCAGGTCTAGTACATACCATTGCATACATCAAGCTCCCAACTACTGAAGCATATGGAACTCTACTCATGTACTCAACCTCATCATGTGATTTAGGACACTATTCTTTGCTCAACTTGAAGTGTCTAGCCATAGGTGTGCTTATCAATTTTGCATGCTGCATATTGAACCTCGCTAACACCTTATTCACATAATCCTCTTGAGATAAAATCAAACTATGATTTTTCTTGTCTCTCTTAATACTCATGCCAAGGATTTTCTTTACTACTCCTAAATCCTTCATGGCAAATGTGTGAGCTAATTTTACCTTAAGCTCAGTAATATCCTACATGTGTGAACCTGCAACAAGCATATCATCTACATACAGTAACAAGATAATATAACTACCATTATCTAATCTATTAAAATAAACACAATGGTCAGATTGATATTTACTAAAGCCATGCTCTATCATAAACCTGTCAAACCTCAAATACCATTATCTTGGAGCTTGCTTAAGACCATATAAGCTTTTCTTCAACCTGCACACAAGTTTCTCCTTACCTTTGACCTCAAAACCTTCTAGCTGATCCATACATATCTCTTCATCCAAATATCCATGAAGGAATGTTGTCTTAACATCAAGCTGCTCAAGATGCAAATCCTCAATAGCAACTAAAGATAATACAGTCTGAATAGAAGTCATCTTTACTACAGGAAAAAAAATTTCACCAAAATCAATACCTGGTTTTTGTGTAAATCTCTTTACTACCAACCTGGCCTTATGTCTCATTTGTCCATTCTCTCCTTCTTTTAACCTATATATCCATTTGTTGTTTAGTTCTTTCTTTCCATCTGACAACTCTACCAAATCCCATGTTTGGTTCTCTTCCAAGGAATCAATTTGCTCATTCATGCCATGCTCCCACTGTTTCCTAGATTCTACCTGCATTGCCTCATCAAAACTTTTTGGTTCTCCACTATCAGTGAGAAACAAGTAGTATAAAGAAGGGGAATAATGAATTGGAGGTTTACTTACCCTTTCAAACCTCCTTATGGGTGTTTGAGACTAATTCACAGCTTGCTGTCCACCCAAATTTCTTTCTGTCAGTGACCGATCTCGATCATCTCTGGTTGATGTCGGTCTGCACCTAATCAATGTTAGTTCTACTTGATCGATGTCAATTTCTTCCTGATTGACATCAGTTTCTATGTGACTAACATCAATTTATACCTAACTAATGTTGGTATCTCTATTTTCCTGTGAGTGATGATTTTTACCCTCAAGCTCATTTTAGATCATAACCTCATCCAAATCACTATTGCCCTGCTCAAAATTGTTTAGCCTCTTGAGCTGATCACTATACATCACCTTCTCATTGAAAACTACATCACAACTTCTAATAATTTTGTTAGTTTCTAAATTCTAGAATCAAAATCTGAAATCTCCAGAACCATAACCAATGAAAGTGCACCACATAGATTTAGCATCCATCTTCTTTCTATTTTCTTTATCAATGTGCACAAAAGCTTCAAAACCAAAAACTCTAAGAAATGAAAGATCTACCATTTTACCTATCCAAGCCTCTTCTAGAATTCCACCATCAAGTGTAGTAGAAGGTCCTCTGTTAATTAGGTAAACCACAGTATCTATAGCTTCTACCCAAAACTGTAAGGGCAAACTAGCATGCAACCTCATAGTTTGTGCACACTCCATTATTGTTCTATTCATCCTTTCAACAACTCCATTTTGCTGAGGTGTCCTTGGAACCATCCTTTCCCTGCGTATTCCACTCATAGAATAGTAACTATTGAATTTATTGCTGTAGTACTCACCACCATTGTCAGATCTAAGGCACTTTAATCTCAACCTTGTTTCATTCTCAACCAAATATTTCCATTTCTTAAATGTGTCAAAAACATCAAATTTCTTCTTTATGCAATAAACCCATACCTTTCTTATAGCATCATCAATGAAAGAAACATAATACCATGATCCTCCAATAGAAGCTACCTGAGCTAGTCCCCACACGTCTATGTGAACAAGCTCCAATTTGTGCTTCTTATTTGTTGACCCAGTTTTGAGAAACCTCACTTTCTTCTATTTTCCAAAAATACAATGCTCACAGAAATCTAGATCTATGCTTTTCAAATCTAAAATCTTACCTTTTAACTTAAAAACATTCATTTCCTTCTCACTCATGTGACCAAGCCTATAGTGCCACATCTTTGCATCTACATCTGAAGTAGATAAAATAAAAGGAGAATGATTAGTAATACAAGTAGAAAGATAAAGTGTATCTACTCTCTTACCTCTGGCTAATACAACTGCACCCTTGGAAACTTTCCAAAATTTAGCTGTGAGAGTTATTGTGCAACCCTCATCACCCAACTTTCCTATAGAAATTAGATTATGCTTTAGGACGGGTACATGCATGACATCCTTCAACACTCATGTGTTGCCATTCTACAATTTCAGCTACACTTTTCCTTTGCCATCAATTAGACAAGGCTTATCATCCCCTAAATAAACTTTTCTAAAATCTCTATGGACATAATCATTGAAAAATTCTCTATTTGGGGTTGCATGGAAAGAGGCACCAGAATCTAAAACCTATGATTCTACTTTATTATCCAAATAAAATATAAGAACATCCTGTGCAACAATACCTGCAACTTTTGCTTCTTTTTTATCTTTCAACCAACAAGCTTTTTTTGCATGCCCTTTCTTTCCACAATTCTAGTAGGTTATTCTTCTTCCATTTCTAGATTTGGATCTACTTCTCATCTTTGAATTTGACCTTGATCTCCCTTGCTTGCCCTTCTCTCTTTGCCTTCCCTTGCTTTCAATACTTAAAGCATTACCTGATGTTTCCTCTGTGCTTTTCTTGTGAATTTCTTCATTCAAGATTACACTAACAACATCATCAACTTTCAAGATATTTGAAGCAGATGCAGTATTACTAACTGCCATTACCAAACTATGCCAACTTTTAGGTAAAGAGCATAAGAATAAGAGAGCCTTAATTTCATCATAAAAAACTATTTTGACTGAATTTAACTAATTTACTATTGCATGGAAATCATTAAGATGACTAGATACTGATCCATCTTCCTGCATTTGCAAATTAAATAATTGCTTCATAAGATATACATTATTCAAAGCTGAGGGCTTTTCATATAAATTTGCCAAAGTATCCATTAACTCTACCATTTTCTTTGCCTGTGATAAGTTGGAAATCACAGAAGATGCCAGGCTCAACCTTATAGATCTAAGAGCCTTTCTATCAAGAACATTCCATTCTTTATCTCGCATAGCTGTGGGCTTGTTTAAAACCCCACCCAATGATAAGTACAGATCTTTCTGATATAGATAATCTTCTATCTGCATCCTCCATAATTGATAATTCTTGCCATTGAATTTCTCCATTCATAGCTTACTTTCTTCTGCCATTGCTTTACTCCCACTCAATCAGAAACCCCTGAGAGTGAACCTGTAATCAACAAACACTAACCTGCTCTGATGAACCTTGTTAGTGAGCCAAGCTCTGATACCACTTGTCAAGATCTTACAGCACAAAGCTCTGATACCAGTTTTTAGGATCCTCCTTAGAGAAAAATTGATTACCTTTGTATAAGCAACTAAACACGAAATTAAACCAGAAATAATAAGTAACTAAAAATTAGAAACAACAAATAATATAAGATACAAGAAAAACCCAATCTTGTATTAAACTCTTCTAGAAGGAAATACAATGAATAAATCTCTCTCTTCTCACACCTCTCAGATGTACAGATCTCTTTCCCTTAAGAGTTCTATCTCTCTCAATTACAACCAATTCAATCCTTGAATTGTCTACACCTTTATTCTTCTTACAATGCTATGAGGATCTAACCCTATTATATATAACTAGGATTCATGAGCCATGCATTCTCCACCATTAGATGCACCTCTTAATCAAAGGTTCAAATCTATCCTACCAAAAATAGAAACACAGACTCAAGACTAATAATTAATCTTTACATGCAAACTCACTGTTCTCCAAAAATAGAATTTTGGGAACACACAGATGACCAATGTCAGTCTCTATCTATCTACATATGACTGATGTCAGCCGATCCCTAACCAATGTCAGCAACTTTTGGTCAATACCTGACCAATGTCAGTAACTGTGTAACTCTAGCAACCTCTGCATTTGCTCATCTGGTGAAGCTTTTAGCTCCACAACTCAATAATTTGACCTAGGTCATAGCTTGTGTGAATGAAAGCTATGGCCTAGGATACATGTTTCCTTCACTAAATCCATAGCCTAGGATGTGACCTAGGTAGAACATGTTTAAAAGGGTCAATTTGAAGCCAAATGATAAAAAATGGCTAGTTTTAGGTCATTTAGTGGATTTGGGTGGGGATATATGCCTCTTTCTCATTCATTTTGAGTCTCTTCTTCTCATTTTACATCCTTTCTTGATTATTCTTCCATTTCTTGACTCTCATGCCTTATTGAATCTCTCTTAATTCATTCTTGGTACTCTTGAGCTTGATTAGGGATAGAGGATCCCATATGCTACTACACACTTATTTGGAGACTCCATTATTGCTCTCAGTTGTTCCTACTTCCTTGTGGCTTGATCTCAAGCTTCTACATTTAGAATTTCACCTAATTTGTGTACTTGGGTGGAGATCTTACACCGTTTAAAGTTCTCACTTCACCTCCTCCATAGCTCTTGGCTCTTGGTTTAGACTTTAGCTTACACATAGCTTGGCCTTCCTCTTACAATACTTCCTAGCTTAGATTCCTAGTTGGTAAAAAATATACACTTCATCTTTGAGCTTGATCTGAGGGTACTTTACTATGTAAAGTAAAACTCGATTATTTTTTAGTACTGTATATGTTAGGGTTTAAACTATTTTAGTGAAATAGTTATTTTTTATATTACTTAGAGTAGTTTCTAAAGTTTTTTGCATGTGTATATGAGTAAACAATACTTTCATTGATTAAAATATTCCTTTATTGAATAACATTGTTCTCTTTAAAAACCTTCCTCATTATATTATATATATACATGCTCAAGACAAACTAGAAAACTTGTTTAAACATTCTCTCTCTCTCTCTCTCTCTCATTAAACTAGAATACTTCATTGTTAAAAAACAATAGTATTAGTTTGGAAAGATAGCTCAAAGCTAAAATAAGCATCCTTTTGAACTTTTGATTGAAAATGTCTTTATTTATTAAAAAGTATTTCATTTGGCCTCAAAGTGACTTACCTTCTAGATTTACATTTCAATTTTTGTCTCTCTCCATTTGGTATTCTTGTTCTCACTTTGTTTATGCAATTAGTAGTCTAGTCTTACCTACTTGCCTCATTGTGGTTGGACCCATTAGAGTAACTTGCATACTTTGTGTTCTTATTCATGATATCCCTAACCTAGTTTGTAAGTCTATCTATATCTTAGTGTAAGACAAAAAACTAGATAGCCACTATAGATCTCCTATATCCCATAGAACCTCTAACCCTTTTAGCCTCTTATTGGTTTACTTTAGCATCTTACCAAACACTGGTGGTTCCATTTAGATTCTTGGAGATACATTCTAAAATACTTGATGGTGGTGGTCCTCACCATGGTGATATTTCTCCACCATCATCCCCCTCACTCTACCTTGGTTATCTACTAGGTTTAGCCCTAGCTGGCCTAGGCTATACCCATCTCCCTTACCCCACTAAAGCCTATCTACCTAGATGATGATATGATCCCTATGGACCTTAGAGATCCTCTTATCCTAAGTAGGGATATACTCTAATATCCTTTAACCATACTATAGACCTATAGGGATCTTGGATATATCTTGATAATATGTTTGGATCTAAGGTGGTTCAAATAGGCCCCACCCTCTCTATAAACTATGCAACCAATACTACACCCTCCTCTAGTGTAGGCTATACCTCACTACCATATGATATCCTCAATCATGTTAGTGGGAGCCTCTCATAGGCATAGGATATGAGTAGACTAGGTTGTGTCAATCTGCTCGACCCTATGTGCTATATGTGGTCTAGCGTTTGGTATAATCCATGTAAAATATATTGGCCCCAAGCAAATCTCTATCCTCCCTCAACTCATTAGACAAATATTATCCATGAAATTTTTAGTTATCCTATACTTTGGTTGGCATAGAGCCTCCCAACCATAGTCCCTATTATCACTATCCAAAGAGTGGGTACCCTTAGCAATAACTATGTGATCTGCACTCCATCATTATATTTATACAGGTGGGGTCCCACCAAGTAGAGCTCTATTATTTTTATGTCTTACACCAATAGTAACTCTATCTCTCTACTTGTTGACTCCACCTTGTAGAGTTAGTATATATCCTCAATGTTGAGGATAGCCTCTAGCTTAGGCCCCAACTAGAAAAAATGCCTCTTGAGTACCCACACAGTCACCAATGTGTTCACTAGGTCTCTAGATTAATGTAATGAGGGTATGCATACTAGCCACCAAAGTCCTACACTTTGTAGGTGATCTTGGTCTACCGCTGGTAAAGTATTTTCCTCCTTGGCCAACCATGCTAGAACTCTCTCCTTATTGGCCACCTCATATGGCCCATCTCATTGTGTTGGTCTCTCTCTCACCCGTGAAGGTCTTCCCTCCTCTAGTAGGTTGAATCTAGTGCATGTTTGCACAAGCAAGCAAACAAGGAAAATGGATTAGTCTAGTGGCCAAAAAATGAGTAAGAGCAAGTAAAAAACTAGTTAAATACTATATATATATATATATATATATATATATCTTTTTTATCTTTCTTTCTTCTTCCAACCCCTTTTGGGACCTCTCAAGCTCCTTAAGGGACTATTTGGGCCCTTTTCAACCCAAGGCCATGGATTTATAGTAAAATCCATGGCCTGGATAGGCCAAGTTGTGGCCTACATTGTGACACCCTAGGGAGCCTTAGGGATCCTTGGTTTTCCCTCTACAAAGCTCCGTTTGGACCCCTATTGGTCCCAATTTCTCCATATCAATGAGACCATCATTTTGAATCCTATTTTACCTGATTTATCTATAAAATCATTTGAAATGAGTCAAAATGTGTTTAAGGCCTCCCAAACCCAAGAAAAATTAATAAATTTGACAAAATTCATTCATAGGACTTACCTGGAACATCTTATGCATCTATGATGCTCTCCCATGTCCTTGTATGCTCTACTTAGGATTTGGTTGATTGTGGGCTCTCCTTTGGCTCTCATAGAGTGAAAATAAGAGTGAAAATTACCCCTTTTCTCTCCTTTTTCCTCTTTTAGCCCCTTTTTCTTGATTTTTAGGCTCTTTTTGGGTGTATTACCTATTTTTATGTTTTAGATCATGAAACCTCCATATTAGAGGTTTTGGCACATTCTGAGCATATTGGTGGCCTCTATTTTTTAATCAAAGGCTTCTTTTGGCCCACTCTAGCCCCTTTTTGGTTCTTAATACCCCTTTTGAGTCACTATTGACCTTCTAGGCCCATGTCCCATATCATGAGCACCTCGAGATAGAAGTTACTTGATGTGATTCTTTTAGTTAGTTATTTCTCTAATTTTTTGTAGTTGATCTATTATAACTCCCTCCCTCTCTTATTAATCATGGTTATAGGTAAGGTTGGGAGTTGGATATCATAGTTTGAGACTTGCTCTAGTCTTGTTGATTGGTCTTCATCTCCTCCAAACTTCCCCCAACTTTCCATTATTACCTCTCACCATAGCAGTATTGGTTAACCATTATGATTGTGGCATGGTTTCATCATTTGTTTCCCTCATGTAATTAGCTTACATCACTTCAATTTGAGATGGCCTTTCTATAGTTATTTGTCTTACATCCTCAACCCCCATTATGGTGCACCTATTAGTGGTGATTCACACTAATGGCAGTAGTTGGGGAAACCTAAGACTAGTAGCTACATCTTGGGTTATCGATGAACATTGGGGCTATGAGTTTATTAAAGCTAGTTTCTTCTTTACCAGTGAGATGAATAATGCTACCAAGTATCACACAATCATTGACACCTTGATCAATACCTATGAGTTAGGCACATGCTATGTGTCATTATTTTATGACTCACTCTTATCTATGTCTCAATTCACTGGTGTCCCAGTTGTCCTTAGCTCTAGGTTGCTCTCCCTTTTTAAGGTAGCATGTGATTTTCTCTCTTTCTTCAAGGACATCCAATTCACCCATATCCCTTATAAGGAGAACATTAGGGCTGATTCCCTAGTGAATTCCATTCTAGATAGTATTTTATTTGATATCACTTATGTTCCTTCTTTGTAAGAGTTAGAGCTAGAGCTAGAGCTACAGCTAGAGTTGGATTTTGGATTACGCAACATTTGCACTCTCACCCATGAATCACACCATCAACTTCTTCTACCACCATCCTTATATGGTAAGTTTAGGTAATTTTTCCTTTTATATTTTTAGTTATTGTTTTCCTTTAATTTGGTGTGGATTTAGGTACTACACAACACTCATTTTTTGTTTGAATTTTGATTGCTTGTACCTCAGGGGCATATGTAATCACACTTCTTATGACCCTAATTTTCCTTATGATTATACATCAGCTCATGTATATACTAGCAACCCTATTCATCCTATTTTGAGATATTCACCACCTTCTTGGACCTCTTCTACATCATTTTCTTGCCCTCCATATATCCCTAGTCCACATTATCCCTTTTTCACATAAGACAAGTCTTTTAGAGACCTCTCGGGGGCTCCTAAGAGCCTGTTGACCAACCCAAGACTTTGTTTAACCCATGCGATAACTTATGTGAAGGAAAACCATGGCCTAATCTACATGTTTCCTTCACCAAAGCCATGGCCTACATAGAACATGTTTAAAAGGGCCAATTTGAATCTAAGTAATAAAATGGCTAGTTTTAGGTTATTTGATAGATTTGGGTGGGATATATTCCTCTTTCTCATTAATTTTGAGTCTATTATTCTAATTTTACATCCTCTCTTGATTCTTCTTCCCTCTCTTGACTCTCATGCCTTCTTGAATCTCTCTTGATTCATTTTTGGTACTCTTGAGCTTGATTAGGGACAGAGGAGCCCATATGCTACTACACATTTGTTTGGAGACTCCATTATTGCTCTTAGTTCTTCTTATTTCCTTATGGCTTGATACCAAGATTATATATTTAGAATTGTACTTGATTTGTGTACTTGGGTGGAGATCTTACACCATTTCAAGTTCTCGCTTCACTTCCTCCTTTGCTCTTGGCTCTTAGTTTGGACTTCAACTTGCACATAGCTTGTTCTTCTTCCTACATTTCTTCCTAGATTAGATTCCTGGTTGGTAGAACATATGAACTTCATATTTGAGCTTTATCTGAGGTAAATTTAATATGAAAAGTCAAAATCCATTGTTTTGTGTAGTGTACATGCTAGGGTTTAAACTATTTTAGAGAAATAGTTATTTTGTGCATTGCTTATAGTATTTTCTAAAGATTCTTGCATGTGTATATGAGTAAATAGTACTTTCATTTCTTGAATTATTCCTTTGTTTCATATCATTGATCTCTTTGGAAACCTTCCTCATTACATATTAGAGATATACATGCTTAATACAAACTATAAAACTTAAAAATTCTCTCTCTCTCTTGCTAAACTAAAAAATTGCATTGTTAGAAAACAATATTATTAGTTTGGAAAGATAGCTCAAATATAGAAAAGGAATGCTCTTAAACTCTTGATTAAAAATGCCTTTATTGCTTGAAACATATTTCATCTAGCCTTAAAGTTCCTTAGCTTCTATATTTACATTTCAATTGTTATCTCTCTCTATTTGGTATTATTTTCTTGCTTTATTTATACAATCAATAGTCTAGTCTTATCTACTTGCCTCACTATGGTTGGACCCATTATAGTAACTTGCATACTTTTTATTCCTATTCATGTTAGCCCAAACCTAGTTTAAAATTATATCTATGGCTTGGTTCAAGCTAGCAAACCAAATAGCCACTATAGATCTCTTATAGCCCATAGAACCCCTGAGCCTTCTAGCCTCTTAGTGGTTTGCTTTAGATCCATACCAAACACTAGTGGTTCCATTTAGATTCTTGGAGCAAGGCTTCCTATATCACTTGAGTTACCAGCCTTAGAACTTACACACCAACTTGAAATTGAGTAGAGTGATGTAATGAAAGTGAGGATGAATGAGTTAAGGGATCTAGAAGAGATAAGGGTTGACATTATGCATGGCATGTGGTCCAACCAAGATCAATTTAAAATATCATTTGATAAGAGAGCCTCTTCAAAGACCTTTTAACAAGGTGACATTGTACTTAAGTGGGATGGGGACCATGCCAAGATAGGTAAGAATTCAAAATTTATAATCTTTAGAGTGGGCCATATATCATTACTAGCTATAAGGAGAGAAATGACTTCTAATTATAAAAACTTAGTGGTGAGGAACTCCCTATCCATGTCAATGGGATGTTCCTCAAGTATTTTTATTAGAATTAAAAAACACTCTTGTATATAGTAGCTAGTTTCCTTCCTCCAAGTGCTGAAACACATGCTTTGTTAGTTATTTGTTTATTATATATGGTTTATGTTATGTGTGTTCGTTATTTTTTATTTCTTGTTGTGTTTCTTGTTGAGTTTGTTTCAAACTGATTTAACAATTTTTGGAATATTAGAGTCCTATTCCTATTTTACTTAACGGTATAGACTAATAAAATTAGTAAATAAATATGCAATAATTAAGCTACTAATTTGTATAATTTGAATATAATTTTAACCTTTTTAAAAATAGTAATAAGGGAAAGAAAATAAGACTTAGCTGGAAACTGACTGAGATGGCTATTATAGAGTTTGAAATTCACTGTGTAAGATTGGGACACTATCACAAATCAAGATTTATAATTCATTTATTGATTTCTCAAGAGAACCAAAATAAGACACCCTAGGTTATGACATTATGGTCCTCTTTTGCTGATATTATCCAAAAGACCTAAGTTTTTTGGGTTTTGTTCACTATGTCCATTTGAACCTATCTATGAAATTTTAACTATTGAATGTTTGGAAAACTCCATGTAGAGCTGATTTAGCCTTCAAAACCTAGAATCCATTATGATTTTGACAAAATTTGGGTAAGAGTAGGGGGTTAGTGTGTACAAGATGCAATGAGTGTGTATCCACACCCCTTGTGTGGGCATGCTACATATATACCAATACTTCGAAGAGGGATCAAGCCATATGTAGTTCTCCCACTTGATGTGATTTATGAAATTATGTTGATGAAGATGCAAATGATAAAAATGGGTATGATTGAGGTATTTAGGGACTGAAGTATGGATTTGAATAAGCTTTTGGCTATATTAAATGGTTGTATGTAGAAAATAGGGAAGTATGCCTAAGTAGCCTTGCTTATATCCTTGCTTGCTTTGTGATATTTTCCAACCCCCCTCTAAATGAACTTTGAATGGGATTTTATAGGGATCTATTTGTCATGGATTTAATGTGCTCATATTAGGCTAACAAAAAGGGGATAGGAACTAGAAAAAAATGATTGTTTAAGGAAAAATACACTTGTATAAGAGCACCAAAAGTAGACACTAGAGGGCCTGGTGCTATAATCCAAGTTGGGCACTATAGTCCTAAGATAATAAGACCTAGGGGATAGATTTTTCATGGAAAGAGTAGTTTAGTTGAGTTAGGATCAGGTTTGGAAGGCTAAAGATGATTTGGAATCAGTGAAAAGATGCCTATGAGGGTCATGAAAGTAAGCAAGAGGGACTTATGGTTTGGGTGTCATTAACCACAATCAAACTAATTACATTCACCCCCCTTTATTCTAGTGATGCAATAAAATGAAATACTAGGATAAAGGAAAAATGGAAAGGGTACCTAAACTTTCCTACAAGGGTGAAGCTCGTGAAGCTATGTGATGCTGGATCTGGGTAGATAAAACATGTTGTAAAGTGTAAATCTATAAAACAAAACAAATAGTAGATCACTTATTACTAGATATGCTATATCTAAAATAAGAATGTAAAAAGCTAGGTAAGAGAGAGAGGAAGAGAAAGGAATGAATACACCTCACTAAGTATGTGAACTACTACAAAACCTATTGTGATTCTAAGTAATGTCAGATGATGCTGAGTAATATTGGATGATGTTGGACTAGGAGTAATATCATAAATGGATCTAAGTGCTCAATTCCTCGAAAGTGGCTCAAGAATGCAAAGGCTAGCTCTTTGGTTCTATCATTACCCATTGTGTGAAACTATGTGATTATGTGTGTGCGAATGGATGTTTGGACTATGTGTCCAATCCCTTTGAGTAGGTGTCTCAAGAATACAAAGGTTGGCCTTTTGGGTCCATTATTTCCCCATGAAGTGAAGCTATAAAGTGATATTGGTATGAATGTGTGTCATATAGGATAGATCCTGAAGCCCATGAATTCTCTATAATCTAAAAATATGGCATGGATAGTTGAATGTGTATTATAAATTAGTCTACTCTTGGCCATTCTAAAAGGTTGAGATTAGGCTTGTATAAAATCCACTCCAAAACTAGGCTATAGGCTTATATGGAAGCCACTCAAAAATGTGGAGGTTAAACTTGTATGAAAGTCAATCCAAAATGATGCCAACCACCTGCAGATAGAATAAGGCACATAATTGCTGAGAATGCCTAGTTTATATGCTAAACTTAAAAAGAAAAGATGATAAATGTGCCATGCACATTTCCCTCAATCACTTGTGTCTAAAACATGGATTTTTATTTAGAAGTTATACCAACTACCTAATCTAAAAATGGAAGTGAGATCCATCATGCCATGTAAGATGCCCACTATATCTAGATTCTCTAAGAAAATTATATTGAAATTGATGTACCTAAAATGGTCTAAATATGTAAAATTATAGTTGAACCTACTTTTCTACTTGTGTCTAGAAAATCTAATGTTTATACTATTTGGATAAGAGAAACAAAAATGGATGCCCTGCTATTTGATGCTATAGTCCAATCTTGGTACTACTATCTTAGGCTAATTATAATGATTATTCTATAATTTTCACTATCTGCCTAGTCTGGTCTACTTGGTTTGAAGTCTAGTTGTTGTTTTGGGTGTCCTAAAAGCTAAATTTTTTACCATTAGGATGTTTTATCCTTGTGACAAAAACCCCTATTTATTTCCCCCTCTTCTGAGGGTAGGAATGAAGACCCTTCAATGACTACCCTGAGAAGAAAGGGCCCTACAAGTATGTTATGTTACAAAGATACATGATATAGTAATGATAATTGACAAGATATATCAAGATATATAATGGTTTATAATGAGATGTTTTTTAGATCAATAGGGGTATGCCTAGATAGATATAACAATGTAGTAACATGTGTAATGTATTGGAATAAAAATGGAAGTCTGGTTAGTTATAAGTTGTTAGTTGCTAGCTATTAAGGAGGGATAGAGCATGATGTCCATCATGACATCCAAGAAAGAAAAATAATTCATGATGTGAATCATGGCATTACAATCAATTGAAAAATCAAACAAGTAACAAGCACATAAGGCAATAATTAATAAGCATACATGAGTGGCTAAGGGGCCAATCAAACAAGGGACATGGGTACATGTCACTTAAACTAGAAAGCAAACATATAAGGCATGTTAAAATGCCACATAAAAATATAACTAGAAATAAGAAAGGTTAATATGAAAGCCTCAATCACATAAAAGAGTACAGGTAAAGGACATTGGCAAATGTCCTAAGGTACACACAAGAATAGAAGCAAAGAACATTGGTAAATGTTCTAAGGCACATAGAAGAGACAAAATAAGAACTGATAAATGTAATCACATCTAGATATGCAAATAAAGAAAGGAAATCATGTAAATACTAAAAATACAATTGCATCTAACTATCAAATCAAGAAGTGAAAGTATGCAAGACATGAAACACAAGACTAGGTATAAGTTAAGAAATACATAAGTGTTATATACTAGTGAGATGTTAATAGAGTAATATGTGTAATCTAGTAGGTAATGTACATCAAAATGATAACTAGAGTATGTGGTGTAGGAATGACATAACCTAGATGGTGTATTCATGTATAAGATGCCCCTAATGGGTATGTATATCGATGTGTGTTTCAAATGTAGAAGTAATATTCCCCCTCAATGGGTAGAGTGAAGTGATCAAGGATATGCAAGTCATTACACACACTCAAATAAGATCAAGTGAAGCATGGCAATGTAGTTAAATTGATAAACAATAACATAGAACAATAAATGTAAGTCTAGCATGGTATTAGAAATGTAAAACATGGATAATGCATATAATTGAAATGTTTTTGAATTTTTAAATATTTGAATGTTTTCATATTTTGAATGTTGTAAATATTTGAATGTTTTTGGATTTCTTGATATAAATTATATACAATCAAGCATAAAGGAGACTATGCATAATACATATTGAGAAACTATGTACAAGTAAGTATCAAAAAACTATGTGTAAGTAATTTGAAGGGAAGCTATATAAAAGCATATGAATAAAGAAATATGTACAAAATGACATAAAAGACTAGGCTAGAGGGGTTAAAGGGTTTAAGGATGGAGCCTTTTGGGATGGAGATGGAGAAAGGGATCATGACCATCATCAAATGCCTCAAGATCATCATCATAAGTACTATTATATGCCATAAACTTTGTATACATGGTGTTATCCTATCGAAGGTGAATTTAAGGTAGCTCTCATGGTGAAGATGTCGATTCTCTTTTGGGATGTTTATCTCTAGTAATAGACATATTTTATGGAAGTGGTGAAGCTAGTGCTAGTGGTGATGTAATCTGAATAATACCCTAAACCTGTAATTTATTCAATTTTTACTGTAAAGTTGTATATGAATTTGCATCATGCCCTATGATCCTATGAAAAAGACAAAATGGGTGACCATCATAATGTGATAATATACTAATATATCTATGTCATACTATATGTAGTGTGATTAATCTATGATCAAGTTACATCTATAGCATAATCTATGGATGATGTTGTGTACTGTCTACTTGAATCTGAATGACTGGCTCTATATCCATAGAGGTAACCATGTGAATTGTATGTGCCAAGTGATTTATTTGTGCCTAAAAATATGGAGTATATCTTGAGAGTGTAGTGTGAGATGATATGAATGATGTAGGATGTGTAATGAGAGCTCTAAAGTCATCTTGATATTCTCTTGGGCCAACTAGTGTAAAGCTCAATCCACACAAGTAATCATCTATAAGTTTGGGTGTTGTATCATCATCTAAAGTAGCCTTGGAATATATATTGACATCATGTACATATGGTAACTTAGAATTTACCACAAAGGGTAATTGTGATATGGGAGTCTCATCAATTATAGAAGTAGAAGATGGTGGTACTAAGAAAGTATCTATAGCTATCAGAGTAATTGTAATTGTAGAATCAATTGGTACTATTGGAACTACTATTATTGAATTTATAATTATAATAGGTGTAAGAACCATGATTAATGGAGTAGTTAGAATGGCTAAAGCTACTATGACTGGATAAATATCTGGAGCTAAGGGCACAAATATAAGTGGAGGAGTACGAGATGTGCTAGTATCTTCAACCCCATATGTATGTATTTGATCAAGAGAAATGAATTGAGGTGGTGACTGAACTATGATATGACATGTCCCATCTGGTGAAATAGTCATAAATGACTCTATAATTTGATAATATTTGAATGGCTAGTTATCTACTGGACATGTGTATAGGTATCCTTCATGGAGAAATTTAACACATCAATGAAGAGTATAAGGAACTACCCCCATGGTGTGTATCAAAGGTCATCCAAGTAAAATATTTAATGACGAGGACTTGGCATGACCTAGAACTATGTAGAGAGAGTTTTTGGCCCTACCATTATATCCAAGGCAATGGTGCCCAATGTCTATCGTGGTATATCATCAAAACCTCTAATATTCTTATATGATTTTTTCATGGATGCCATATCTATGCCAATGGTTTGTAAGAATTTAATATTACATATATTATGTTTGGAACCACTATCAATTAGAACTCTCTTAACTATGTTAGTTTTGACTTGAACTTGTATGAATAGTTGTAAATTTTGATCAATAACTATCTGAGATGGCATGTCCTCATGATCAAAAGAAATAGTATATTATATAGTTTTTAACATTTTGACCACTAATTCAAAATAAGAAGGCTCTAAATTAATGGGCATAGAAGTCTAAGTGAGTGCTTGATAAAGAATGTCTTTGAACACATTGTCTTTTTGAAGTAGTTCTAAAATGGAAATCTTAGCTAGTGTGTTTCTTAACTGATCAATAATATCATATACCTTGTGTGGATCTACTTATGCAGTTGGGTTGGGCATAAGATGGGAAGGAATAGGAGGATATTAGGGATCTTAAATAGGTGGGGGAGGCATGGCAACATATTGAGTAACAACTCTAATCACATAATCTACTATATGTATAGGACTAGTAGTAGCTATAAGAGGAGAATGAAGATAATCGATAGGTTAAGGTGGTGGAGGGACAAAGGGTATCAATTGGGATATTTAGTGATGGCTAGTGACTTGGGGAAGAATAAAATGGACCATGAAACATAACTCTACATGGGATAAAGGCTTCAAGGGAGGTGAGGGAAGAGGTATCTTAAAATGTTTAATAAGAACTCTCTTAATATCATCCCATATTATGAAAAGTAAGCATGAAATGCAAAGAATAAAGCTTTGTACTAACATAGGGTAAACTTCATCATTCATGTCCATTATAAGACTGAGTATGGTTTCCTAATTATTTGCTTAAAATGCAAGAAATATTTAAAAATAAATGAGATCCATTTTTGAAATCTAATTGTAGATGTAAGGTGATACCTCAAGAAGAAAATAGGAGCTAGTACATGCAACTAGGGTTTTGAATGAAATTATTTTTCAAATTGCTAAGGGATTTTAAAATTTGATGTAAATTTTTGAATTAAATATGCAAGTAATAAATCAAAAAATTCTTGATTTGAAAAGACCTAGTGCATGCAACTAGGGTTTTGTAGAAAATATTTAAAAAAAAATACTATGGAATTTTAAAATTTAAGGTGAATTTATGATTTAAATATGTAAGTAAAAAATTAGAAAATTATTGGAAAATTCTTGATTTGAAAGGACCTAGAGCATGCAACTAGGGTTTTGCATATTTTTTTAAAAATTACTATAGACTTTTAAAATTTAAGGTGAATTTTTAATTTAAATATGCAAGTAAAAAAATCATAAAAATATAGAAAAAATACCAAGACCTAATATGGGAACCTAGGGTTTGAAAGATTTTTTTTTCTAGATTCCTACAAAATTTTATAATTTAATGCTATTTTTAATTTTATTATGTAGGTAAAAAATTAGAAAAAATAGAAAAAATACTAGGAGAATATCATGACCTAATATGGGCAACTAGGGTTAGAAATAAAATTATTTTAACATTACTATGAAATTTTAAAATTTTATATAGTTTTTTATTTTAATAGGAAGATAAAAAATTAGAAAAAAATAGGAAAAATTAGTAGGAAATTTACCCTAGGGTTTATATGCATAAATGAAGTAAGTCAAGCTCAAAAAATGATTTAAATTTTTTGGGAATATTGGATTCCTATTCCTAATTTAGTTAAGGGTCTAAAGTAATAATATTAGTAAATAAACATGTAATAATTGAATTACTAATTATATAATTTGACTATAATTTTAACCTTTCTAAAAATAGTAATAGGGGGAGAAAATAAGACTTAGTTGGAAACTGACTGAGACAATTGTTATAAGGTTTGTAATTCACTATGTAGAACTAGGACACTATCACAAATTAGGATATAGACTTCATTTATTGATTGAATAGGAGCATCTAAATAAGATACCCTAGGGTCTATCACTATAGTCTTCTTCTATTTATGTTGTCCAAGGGACCTAAGATTTGTGGGTTTTATTTGTTGTGTCTGTGTGAGCTTTCCTATGAAATTTCAATTGTTGGATGTCCATATAACTATTTGTATAGATGATTTAGCCTTAAAACCCTAGACTTAATTATTATTTTGATAAAATTTGGGAAAGGGGGGGGTTATTATGTGTAATATGCACTAAACGTGTATCCACACCCCTTGTGTGGGCACACTGACTATATACCAATACTTAGAAGAGGGATCAAACCATATGTGGCTCTCTCACTTGTTGTGATTTGTGAAATTGTGTGTATGAAGATGCAAACTCTAAAACTAGGTATGCTTGAGGTAGCTAGGGCCTAGTGTAAGGATTTGAATAAGCTTATGGTTGTATTAGATGGCTATATGTAGAGAATAGTGAAGTATGCTTGAGTAATCTTGCTTGTATCTTTAATTGATTTGTGATATTTACCAACCCCCCTCTAAATAAACTTTGAATGGGATTTTATATGGATTTTTTGGTCATGGATTGGATGTGCTCTCATTAGGCTTACAACAAGAGGGATAGGAACTAGAAGAAACTGACCATTGGAAGAAAAAATACACTTGGATAGGAGCACTAAAAGTGGACAATAGAGGTCCCAAAGTTATAGTCCAAGTTAGGTGCTATATTATTGAGATAAAAATATCTAGGGGGATATATTTTTCATGGAAAAATAAGTCTAGCTGAGGTGGGATTAGGTCTAGAAGGCTACAAATGATTGGGAATAAGTGAAAATATGCCTATGAGGGTCATGAAAGCAAGCAAAATGGACCTATGTGTTAGGTTTCATTAGCCACACTCAAGTTACAAATTTTCACATTTTATATGATTACGCAATCCTTAAGGTTTGCAAGGTATGAGTCATGAAGTGATAGTGTAGTTAAAGAGTTTTCACCTAAGCATGAGTGATAGCCAAAGAGATCCTAGGTCCTCTTAACGAGTAAGTAAGTCAAGCATTTATATTCACTAGTAATGTTGACTAATTTCTACTCCTAATACTATAAAAGATTCAACCAATGCATGAGAATCCAAAAACATCACTTTTGGTTATTCTTCTTATGTTATTGAGGTGTTAAGATAGTCCAAAGGAAGATCACTAGTTGTCTTGTCTAGGTAATAGTTTTAAGTGTTTTGTCATGTCAAGAAAGCATCATAGAGGTTGTCTTTACTCCATGTTTAAACTTATTTAAATTGTATTATTTATGAATAAACATGTGTAAAGGTCCATAATAGGCCTTAGGGTAATCTTAATGGTTAAAGTCTACTCAATATAAAGAAAACTAAATATGGTAGCCTATAACTCATCATGAATCTATTCAGTGTGTTGAAGATATGTAGGGTATGGCTTAATCATAAGTATTAAGGACATTTTTAATGTATATGATAACATAATTGAGGTATTTAACATATTCTAGGGCCTTTTAATAGGTATTGAAATGCCATCCAATTGGAACCTTCATTTGACCTTAAAGTGATGATATTTGACCTCAAAAATCCACTAAAACCACATTAACATCTTCAAAATCCTTCATGAATTCCATTATTCCCTAGCCAAACTATTTTTCATGCTAATATTTCCCTCTTCATAAGTTAAACACCTTCATTTATCACTATATGGTCCCCACACATGTGAAAACATGCCCCTTTAGCTCCCGAAATCATACCATATGTTTTAAAACATTTTATTACCCCTATTTTCCCTCCTCTTTCCTATAAATGGTGATTCATGATCTAAAACATGAGAAGATTCAAGGAATTTATAGGTTGAAAAAGTTTATAGGGTTGTACAGTTATATATATATATATATATAATTTGATAAGATGGAGTTAGGGGTATATGAGGGGAGTTCAACATAGGAATATGATAAAATAATATAGGTGTTTTAAATCCAAAATATCAAAAAACCAATTTACTTCCTCCATCGAGCTTCTTGGCATCCATGGGGAACACTTTAGGTTTATACTCAGTTCATATAACTAGTGGTTTATCATGTATTATATATTCCTATAGGGTCCTTACATGGTATCCTCTACTTTGGGTTCACATGTGTGAGCCTATAGGAACAATAAATATATAAGCTTCCACTATCTGTAGACTGCAAGTAGGGTTCCATGGATGGAAAAAGGGTATTTAGTGCATATATTTAAAGATGAATAGTGTTTTGAGTTTTAGTCATGATGTCTTGAAGTTTTTGACATCTCCTTAGTTAAATTCGAATGGTCACATGGACCTCCTAATATCTCAAATGATGATTTTAAATGAGATGGTTTACATGTTTGGGCTTCACTAAGATAAGGGAAATGTGTGTATGATAATGGCTTAAAAGTCATTAAAACACAATGAAAGGTAGTAGAGTAGTATTGAAACCATATGAAAATTTCCTTATATTAAGTATTCAAATCTCATTATAGCCCTTATAGACCAAGAAACTTCCAACTGGCCCTCTAATACCTTCATAGTCATGTTTATCAAAATTTGTGGTATTCAAAGAGTCTTGGGTCTCCTTTTCTCACTATATATGTCTAATTAACGACCTCCAAGTGTTTTTATCTATTAGGTATGTGTATATATATCATCAAAGTTTTTTTATGTCACCTTGATTATGAGCCAAGCATCTATTTTAATCCCTCAAGCAATCCCTATCATCTCATCATCTCATCACTATCATTCATCTAATAAATGGTCTATGAGTTATAGGTTTGAAGTCCCATGTGACTTTATAACCATCACCCATAGGTTAGAACCCTTTACCCAAAACAAAGGACTAGAAACAAGGTTTAAAAACCCTTAAATTCTATCAGTTACCATTGGTACTATGATAAATGGACTTACATAGGTATAAGCCCTGTTGAGAGAGCATAACCATCATCTATAGGAAACAAAATAGATCTGCTTTATAAATTCCTTAAAATTAATTATATGTAGATGAGTCTCAAACATAAGGAAGGTATATGACTAAGAATATGTATGTCTTAAAGACATGGATTTGAACATAAGTAAGGACATAGGGATCTCAAGTATAACATGAAAACTCTCTTCTAACTTAGGGATCTATTCAGTAGACCTATTAATAGTCAACACACATGAATTAGTACCTACAGTTATTAAGAGTCTATGTAATACCTTAAATATGAGACATATATGCACATAATTGGAGTATGATCAAACTAATAATTAAGATAAAACATGGATGTCATGTCACCAAGGGAAAGGAAACCTATAGGAGTGCACAGAGAACTAAGTTGGACAAATTTGGTCAATTAGGGTTACCTAAAAAGTGAGGGTACTAAACTAAAGTGAATATAAATTCCAATATCAAGCATAAAGGGAGACTTATGGAGATGAAGACATGTATAAACCCATCAATAATTTACATGATGATCCCATGAGCAAGGAAGTTGCCCGACCTAAGCTAAATACCCAAGACATACATACTTCAGTATGTGACTATGTATGCAAGTATTGTTAGAAGAGTTAGAGAAGATAAACCTTAGGGATATGGTCAAGACTTGAAATATGGTATTTTAACCCTTATAACACCCATATAATTAGATAAAAGAGATTTCTTAGGTTACTAATATCAATTTTTCAATCCCATACACTAGACAATGATGCTTAAGGCAAACTATAAGAGAGAGAAAGGTTGGCATGATGGTTTGAAAAGATAAGAACAAGTGTAGAATATGGGAACTAGAATGAGGATAATGATAGGGTTATATGGATGCTATAAATTCACTTAAAATATAGTGGAGGTTATAATACCTAGTCTGAGCCTATAAGGCCTAAGCCCTCCCTCAGGTTTAAGTCCCTACTTCCATCTCAATAGTAGATCCAAACTTTTGAGTAGAATCAAGATAATTTTGAAGTGTACAAAGATGTTTTAGACACTAAAGGATGTGTTTGAAGTAGGGTAATGTAAAGAGATAGTTTATTTTGGGTTTAGTCCCCTTTCAATCTCCATTGCCTTAAGCAGACAAGTCAAGTTATCACTTTCAAGACTCATATATTTCACCACATAGGGACTCAAACCTAGGGATCTTAGAGGAAGTTGGGAACCCCTATGGAATCAATATCCATGGATAAGTGAATGTGATTTAGGGGCCCAACTCTATGAAATAATGTTAAGACTATAACCTTCACAAACTACCTGACAGAGAGTTCAAAGCATACCATATTTTTTTGATATATCCACATAAAATTTTCATGGGACCCAAGGCTATTTAGGATATATGAAGGGGCATATTAGATAAAATTTCATGACAAGAAGTTTTGGTTTGGAGGTTCATACTATATGAAGCATTGTTAAGATGGTGGACCTCCAAAACCCTTCTTAAAACTTGATTCAGACTTGATGAAGAAAATACACCTATAAATTCATTAAAATAAATTAATTAGGATATGAAAGGGTCTTAATGGTCTTCTAATGTACCATAAAAACTTATATGACCTACTCATTAGCATGTATAGGGTGTGCACTATACAATTTAGGCCTAAAAGAACCACTATAAGCCTATATGCATAAAGTTGAAAGGAATATAAATTTTACATATATTATTGAGGAAGGAGAGGGACCCAAAGACCTCAAATTACTACACATTATCCACCTACATGGTCCTTCATGCCTGATAAACACTTGTAGATAGGCCTAGGTACCTAAATGAGAGACTGCATGCACATAAGAAGGGGTAAATGGCCTACTCAAGCTAATAAAAATCCTCTAATGGCCTTAAGGGGTGATTTTAATGTTAGTAATAGTGGATAAGTGCTTCATAACTCTATCTTAGGGTCAAAACATAAGAAAACTACATTCAAACCTATTGATCTAGTACCCTCCTAAGGAAATGCCAATTGAAAGCTAGAGCAAAAGACAAAAGAGGATCAAATGACATATTAAACCTTTATGAAAAAAATTTCATGTTTTTTTAGGTGTGTGGGACACTTTGGTTTATAGGGGAGGAATCACAATTGGTCATTTTAGCCTAAAAGTGTCTCAAGGCTACTCAAAATGTACATTTCTCACCTGATAGGCAACTTAGCAATCTCATAAATGTACAAAATAGTTGTATGGGGTGCTGAGCACTTTGGGAGAGTTGAGGGACCTCGTCTAAAAGAGATCAGTGGCATTAGTTTAGAGGTTTGGGTCCTAACCTTTATTAATCATTGCTAAGAGTTCAAGACCCTCTTAAACCTCCCTAAAAACCTAATAAGAACTTTATTTAGAAGATATTGGATAAAATGCATCCAAATGCATTGAAATGACCTAGTAATCACTTGGATAACATATCCCACTTAGAGGTGACTTTAGCTATGGTACTGGTTTGTAAGAATAGTGTATAGACACACCCAAAAAATTTAACTTTATAATTTTTTATGCAAAAAATGAGGTTCAAGACTCAGTCAAGGGTTTTAGATCATTGGAAGAGGTGATATGAGACTTGTTTCACCTTTTCAAATCATAATATGTTCACAACTTTTCCTAGAAATGCCTCTGAAACTCCTTATCAAATAGACAGTCTTGGAATACAAGGAGGAGATGACCTAGTCATCTAAGTAAAGTCATATTATAGGTGTGAGCTGATTTTAGAGCCTAAGTATTGGTGTATAAGGTTGTTTTATATTGGAAACACAATCACTTAGTTAGATTGAAGGTTTGATCTATCTCTCATAGCCATCCAAATAGTGAATAGGTAAGATATTAGAATACTTGTCTAGTAATCCCATTTAGCCAACAAGTGCATATGTTCATGGGTGTAGAATCTAAGTATGGAGTTAATGAACCATAATAAAACCCATGAAACTATCTCCTAAGTTGAGAAATCTCCATATGCATGGACATTATGGAAGAGTTAGGCATTTTTTTGAATATGGCCAACATGTAGGAAAAGGAAACTACTTAATGCTTCATAGAGAAGGCCTAATTGGACCTTTTAAATGTTTGGTAACTAATTATAGGAGAGTAAATTTACCAAGTATGGAGTAAATATGCTCTTTATGGGTCAAACATTGCTAAAAATAGACCCCAATGCCCTAATGATGATCATTCAAGACACTAGTCAACCTAAGCAATGCACAGAGGAGTGTGGAGGGCTATTGTAGTTTATATGTGAGTGGGTCATGACCATTAAGTCCTCTTCACCACTTATATGCCAATATTATCTTCTCTCTCTTATTCACATTTCTATAAATTCAAGCCTTAAGGCCTTTGTTTATATCCCTCGGCTGGGTGTAGTAAAACTTTGCCAAATTATGTCTTGAGAACCTTGAGAATCAATAAAGAAAGGACTAATTATAGAATTCTTTATTAGTATTAGTGTGTTATGGTTTTTTGACTTGCATAAAGTGTGATGTTTATTCTCCTTTTTAGGTCTTATCCTTTAGCTAGTTATTATAATGTCATCCTATCTAGGTCTAGTGATGTGTTAGAGTGTGCTAGTTGTATTGAAGAGTGAACTAATTGATACTGCCTCAAGTAGGCCTCTTTTCCATTGCCTTCAAGATGTAGACCTTTGTCATAGCCTTTAAATCAAACACTTATTTATATGATTTCATTAAGAAGCCTTTTTTACTAATTAGTCTTTATTTGATTCATAAAGTGTTGTTTGAAGACTAGTTGAGAGTGGATAGATGAATATTGGTGCATCACCATCCTTAGAATAGATTTCCTTTCATGTTTTCACTCTATCTCTTTTCACCCCAACATAAATAGGTCTTATAAATCAATCTTAATTTTTTTTTACCAGGTGAGATATCCCCATAACCTAGAGGTTAGGTCCTCTATAGGTCACCCATAGCCTTTGGACTAATCCATGTTACCCCAAGCTTGAAGATAATTAAACCATATTCTTCTAAGGGTACAACTTGGAGTGTTAACAAGTTGTGCACATTGGTCCTATTTGGATGAAATGTGTTCACCCAAATCTAAATTTCTTTTATTTTTTGTGCTATTGGGGTCCTTGGTGATATCATATTAGTTTACAACTTTATTTAATTCCTCCAAAAAATATAATTCTTTATTTTTTGTTAGTGTTACCATCAACCACCCTAGAGTAAATGAAAATTAAGTTTCAAAATATGAGATTTCATTCCAAATAGAATAAATCTATGTCTTGACTATATTATTATGTTGGGCATTTTATGCCAATGGTTTTGTAGTATGTTCCAACTTAAATTCTTCCACGCCATCTTCTCATATATTTTACTTTTTTTATTCTGATGGAGTTCAATGTTTGAGAAATTTTTTAAATGTTTCATGTAGGCATTTTTACAATGGACACTTTGGATCTAATTCATATTTTGGATGTGTTTGATTGATATTATGTATCACCTTGTGAATAGCTTCTTCTAGAGTAACAATTTTTACATCCAATCTTAAATTGCACTTTTTAAAAAAATGGTACTCAAATGTTGTTTTTGTATAGGAAATAATTTTTTGAGATGGATGTTGCTACCTTGGTGTGTGGATTGTATCATAGTTGAGGTCCATTTGATATTATTTATCTTTTGGTGTTTGGCCAAAATGGTTTTTATTTGCGTGATGGAGTATTTTTGGATAAGAAATTGGGTAGGAATAGTGGATAGTGTGAGCATTGTGGTGACTTGATGTGGAATGAGAAAGTATATAGGGATTTATTTTTGGGTAATACATGGTGGAGTTTGGGATGCCAACATTATTGAAACCCATGTGGAAACCTTTTATTTTGATTTCTATGCAGTTTCTACTACCATTTTATTATTTTCAATCTCTACTTTTGATGCAACTTATTTTGTCACTTTTTTATTTTCCTTTTCTACTTTTTTGGTGGATTCAATTACAACCTTATTATTTTATTTTATTTCATATTCAATGACTTATACTATCTCTTTCTTTTATTTTTCTTCCTTTTCTATCTTTAAGTTATCCTTTTCATCTTTTTTATTTTTTTATTTTCTCTTTTTCCATTTTCTATTTCTAAAATCTCTCTCTTTCTTATCTCTCTTTTTATATTTTTATCTATCTATTTTTTCCTCTTGTTTTTTTTATTTTTTTATTTTTTATTATATATATATATATATATGTATATATATATATATATGTATATATATATATATATGTATATATATATATATATATGTATATATATATATATGTATATATATATATATATGTATATATATATATGTATATATATATATATATATATGTATATATATATATATATATGTATATATATATATATATATATATATATATATATATATATATATAATTTTTAGTCTATAGTGCCTCCTTGGCTTTATGCTTTGACGTGACTTTTTTTTTTATTGTTCTTGTATTGCTTGTTTATCACTTTCTTCTTCTTCCTTTATTTTACGTATTATTCCTTCTCTTGTTGTTTTCATTTCTCTTCAATTTTTCATGTTTATTCTATATGGATTAATTTCAATTTTATGAGTGTTTCTAATACATCCTATTATGCCTTGGCCAATGCTATTTATGTGCATGTCTCTAGAGTTTTTATTATTTTATTATTTTAGTTTTCTTTTTTGTTCTTCCCCTTTATCTATGGTATCTTCTTATATTTCCAAAGCTACCATAGTTTTTTAATCCTAAATTTCCTCTTCTTTCTTTTTTTGTGTGTTTGATACGTCAATTAATTCTTTTTCCTTGATTGGAGCTGATTTAGGGATATAAAATTGTAAGTTTTTTTATTTTTGTTTTTGTATCTGAGGAAGATGCATCTCTGATGATTTTTATTTTTGATGTGTGTTATATTTTTGTGCCTTTAATATGTGTAAAACTGCTACCTGTTTCTCATGTGTCACCACTTACTAACTATTTTTATTTATCAGGTGGGGATATTTGGATGTTTTGCATTTGTTTGAAGGTAAGCACTTCTCCTATTTTGAAATATTATACCTCAAATTTGAATGAGATGATATGAATCCATAGAATTATAATATTTGGATCTTCCATTTGGTTTGTTTATTATTATTATTCCTAAATTTGGATGCCTCTTTAGGGTTTAACTTATGTTTTGGTTAGAAGTTCTTCTAAATTTTCATTAATTTGGGGCAATATGGGATTATGAAAGGCTTTAGTGAATGAGTGGATGATAGAGATTAATGTAGACATATTCATATAAGATTTCATATGGGGGTGGGGGGAAGACAATGGTACACAACTCAAAATCATGGATGTAAATTAAGTCAACATGGGATCCCCAAAAAAAAGATTCTTGACTTTTTTTGATAATTTATTGGGAAATGTGGAATAGTGAGGTGAATTTTTTCTTGGGTTATCTCCCCATGCTAGCAGGGCTAGAATTTGGTCTTATGGAAATATGGAATCTATGTGGATTTTGACTTTATCCCCTAGGATTGGTTTGGGCCCATTGAACTAGTCCCTCTATGATCAATAGTGTATTGGTATAATACATGACTAAAAAAATGATTAAAGAGCAACATATCTTTCTTGATTTTGTAATATGTAGTCTCGAAACATCATCTTTATTGGTTAAATATATCTTTCATGCTACTACCTTGACCATGTACCAAAGTACAACATTTTTTTCATAGATATTATGGTGATACCTATTATATTTTATATTACCTCTAAGATTTTTTTTGCCATTTTCCCTTTTAGTAGAACCATTCTTATCATAGTTTTTTTTATTATGTCCTTTGTAAATCAACCCCATTACTCATTAAATATCTTCTGATATGATGTTATGTGGTTATCCAAAAATAAAATACCACTATGGAGATGACTACCTAGGATTTTGATAACATTGTTGTATAGATAAAAGAACATGAATCTAGTGCATACATCCAATTTGATCTACAGAATGGAGATGGACTTGGTAATCCACTCACATTTATTAATCTTTGGAACTTGTTGAATGAGCTCATGTAGGTTGTGTCCATATTTGTTTGATCAATTTTGGTGATATTCAAATGGATGTATCAAAATATATCCTCTAAGTTTAGTACTTTATATGGGATGTATGAAAAATATACTTTGGGGCCTAAATTGAGGGACTTGAGTAGGACATGCTTAGATTTTGGAATCAATAGCTCCTTTTGATCAATGATTAATGGGGATGTTATTTTTATGTATTGTTAGTTTGACTAATAAGATATTTATTTTCCACATAATGATTTTCACAGAGTTTGGCCGCTTGAAATTTTGATGTGGATCGAGAGGAGTGATGATATCCATTTATAGAATTTATTTCCATCACCCTTTATTTCTTATTTTCAAATCATATGTATTTTAAAATATTTCCAAATCTATTAGGAATCATAAATATAACTTTACAATGAGTTGTCATGTACTTTTAGCCTATTAAATGATATTTTTTATTTAAGTTTATTGACATTTTTCATTGTTTCTTGGGTCCTTTCTCTATGCCTCAAATGTTTATTCATTTATTATATTCCTTCTCCATTATGTTTATTAATGTGTTTTTTAATGAGTATCCTTATATTTTCCTAGGTATTTATAGATGGTCAACTGACCCATTTATCTTAGAAATTTGGCATAATATGTCATGACATTCTTACTTGGCTTGCCCATCCTAGCTCGATTCACTTGATGGGATTTGAAGGACTAATGCTACTCTCCCTAAGGTTTTTTTTATGTATTATATTTATTTTTTTGATCCAAAAGATGTCACTTTATGATTTTTAACTTGGAATTTTAATGGTTCTTCCTTTCCACAAATCATCTACGAGTTTTCAACTTGGGATTTTTCTTTCTTTTTCTTTCCACAAGCCATCATTTTCTAGTTTTAATCTTGAAGTTCTTAAAAATTTTGTAGCTTCTTTTATTTTCAAAAGCATTCTTAACATTATGTGGTATTATATATTTCTGTATGGGATCCATTGACATAGCCTCAAAACTCTACTCCTACTAATGTTTTTATTTTTACCACCTCAATCAATAAAATTCTTTTGATGATATATAGGCCTAGCCATCTAATTTTAAATTTTCCTAGTTTCTTATATTAACTATAATACACTAAGACATAATATATCTCATGAAATTCATTTTATTTGTAATTTATATCATGCCTATATTTTTGGCATCTCTTCTCCTTTGTCTAGTTATAAGCAACTATATAACATTTCTCATCTAGTTGTTTTCATTAGATCAATCATTCATAGAGTTAGTGGTATTTGGCAGATCTGAATGCTACTGCCAATCTTAAACTTGGTACCATGAATTCAATTATGAATATGTATTCTAATACATATGATAATTATAATTAATAATACTTTATTATCCATTTATATGTTTTATGGTATACCTAGAGTACCATAAGTATTTTCAAGTCCTAATCTATGGCATTTATATTACATGTTTTTGTTACTACTTTTACATAACTTTATTAAAAGATTGTATCATGTAATTGGCCTATGGATGGTAGGGGTAATTTTTTTGTGATTAATCAAAAAGTGTTTAAGGATTTCATAATTTTTTGAATTTATAAAGTGTTTCCCCTTATCATTAGTGATGATTAGTGTACATCCAAACTGCTTAATGATATTTTCATATATTATTTTTGTTGTTATTTTTTTGGTGGCATATTTTTTACACATCTCCTCAGTCCATCACATAAAATATTGTGATAATAAACTAGGATTGAATTTTCTTTTTTTTGGCTTAATTGGTCCAATGAAATCTATGCCCCATTTATCAAATCATGCTAAAGTAATTACTAGTCTCAACAACATTTCATCCTTGCATTTAGATTTCTCATTCTTAAAAGAATTTAAAATTATTGTGCATAAATTTAGGCATCATTTAAAAAGGTTATTTACCATAATCCAAACAATATTACTTTCCTCATGGTTCCTTATATTGCATTATATCCTCCCAAAATTATTTCATGGGATTCTCTAAGTATGTTTTACCACTCATGTTGAAATACCACACGTCTTGGGATTTAATCACAACCATTTTATAATTAACCATAAATTAATAAAATATTTTATGATAAACCTTTTATTAAGAATTTTTTAATATTCTTCTAGGAAAACTCATGTTGCCAAAAATTGGGTAATTATATCCAAGTATTTGGGAATTATTTCAACTCTAAATAGATGGGAACTTGGGAATTCATCATCAATTGGTCCTTTATCTTATACATTTTATATTTGAGATAAATAATCTAGGCCATTGTTAAGTTTCCCTAGTTTTATAATTATACTGAAATCATATTCTTTAAATAACATTAGTTACCTACATATTCAACATAGAAGTACTAGTTCATTCAAAATATATTTGGATAAATCATGACCAGTGTAGAAAATGAATGTATTTTAAAGTAGATAGTGCCTAAAAAATTGAAGTGAAAACACCAAAAAAAATTATTCTAATCTATAGTCAAATAATTTTATTTTTTTCTAGCTAGTTTGTGGATTATAAATGATATTAGATTATCCTTTGAGTTTTATAATACCATTCCAATCACTATCCCATGCATCAAAATGAATGTGGAAATGAAATTTAGAGTCTTGTAGACACTATAAATATGTACACCATAATTTTGAATGTCAAATTATCCCTCAAGCACCTTGGGAACCACTCGAGACCATTCTAACCCTCTAAACCCTAAACTAAGCTCACTCATAGTTAGTTTAACTTAATTTAATAAACCTTTCCTTTTATCCATTTTTACTCTTCATCACTTGACCAACAAACATCAAGGTAACCATCAATGATCACCCTAACTACTAACGGTCAAGGTCTACCTCCATAACCAAAAGCATGTAAACCATCTACTGTAATTTTCTAATTATAGCTTATCTAAATCCTATTATGAGCCTTTTCATGGATAATTTATAATTAGGTAGCTTAATTGAACCTTCAATTTTAGTTCTTGATTTTGCCTATAAGAAGAGAGGAGCTAGGAGGTGAAATACATTTATAATTATCATCAAGAGCTTGTGCATCCAAGAGTTTCTTTCTTGCATGTCAATTTCCATAAAAAATCTAGCATTCTAGAAATCATATTAGAGATTCAATTTACTACTCTCTCTACATCAAGATTTTAGGTACCATTACTCTAACAGAATCACTCTAGATTCTACCAATAGGTTAACCACTTCAACCATATACTCAATCAACTTTTGCTAAGATAAGTAATTGATTATTAGTATTAATTTACTTTATTTCCATTTCAAAACCAACCCAGGCCTTACCCACCTTTAGGAATCCATCTTTTAGATCTCATCAATTAGCAATTTATCAACCCAGATCCTCACATAATAACTATCGATGGTTGTGTCAACCATCAATGGTCTACCCAAGTGTTGATGATCACCTTAACCATCCATGGTCATCCCAACCAATGACGGTCACTTTGGCATCAAAAACCAATAAGATAATTTCACCCACCTACATATACTCAAATCTAATTTTATATGTTCATTGAAACATTCTATCACACTCAAAGGGACCCTTATGTCTTTACTTGGGTTATTTTTTGCTTGTATTCTCTCCATTGTTTTCTCATTAGCAAAATCAAAAGTTTTTTTTGAGATTAAAATTAAGTGCATACATTGATTGATTGAAATTTTAATTCTAATCTATTGTAGTTTCATTCTTTGTTGTACACACCTAAACTAAACCACTTTCACCAATTAAACATCAAACATGCTTAAGACAAGGTCTAACTAGGATTTCATCACCTAGAGATAACCTTACCCTTTCCTAGAAATCCTACTTGGAGGTTATTGCCAAAGGGAGAACCAACTCAGATCTCTAGTTAAGTATAATCTTTGGATATAAATATATTTTGGATAAACACCTGACACCTTTATTGCTATAGTATGTGAAGTGAGGGGGCCGGCCCCAATACCAAGCCATGTATGTATTCCAATACATATATCTTTTGAGCACCTAAACACAACTTGAAACCAACCTTAGATTTCTTCTTTAGTGCCCACTTTACAAACTAGTTTCAGTCACACATCTTCTTAAGGCATAAGCCAAAAGTGATATTAATTAGATCTCTAGGGATTAACATAACTTTTAGAGGGTGATTTGACTTCTTTGATCATTTTCTTATCTTCTCTTTGTTTGAGAGTAATGTTGTTTATGCTTTCTTTCTCTTTTATCTCATATGGTTCTCACTGGCTAGCATTACATTTCTAAACTAATAGACTCTCCTCACCCCTCAAGAAGTATTACATTCCATCTAGATGTCCCTCAAGTAGATGTATATTTTAATACTTTCCTAGACAATAATCTTGTGGCCTTGCAATACTATCTTAAAACCACATTTTACCATATTCTAGCTCTAACCCCATCAATAAATCCACCTTACAGAATGCCTCCCCATCTCATGGGGAGTACCTCGATCACCATAATTAATACTCAACTATTAACCACCCAAGATTCCTCATCAACCAAAAACCCCTTTTAGACTACCACTACCCTTATACCTTCTATTCCTAACAACCACTCCTCCATAATAGGAGTACTTACCTTTAGCACTACCATCCTTCCTTTAGCTACCTTCAACCTATCAACCACCACTCTAATTTTAATTATTATAATGTCCATACCTTCTACCTTTCCACCAATAAGTACAAGGGTGACCACCCTTCCATTAGTCACCAACCCAACTACTACTCCTATCTAACAAAAACCCCTTAGACAAACAATTAGATACATCCATAATCCATAAGGACATGTACCCACTACCCAAAAACCTACCTTTACCTACCCTTATGCATCTTCCACCCAACCATTGACCTCTATTTACCCATATGTGGAAACTACCCAACCTTCTACCCACTATCCATATGTCTCTCAACTACCTTAGTAATATGCATCTTACAACACTTTGGGTACATAAAACCAAGAATAACTAATGGAGATGCTTATGGATAGGATGACCACCTTAGAGTCATCTATATCAAGTGCTCACAACATCTTATCATATGACCAAATTTGTAATGAGCCTATCCATCCATCCATCCATACCTATCAAGTTATATCCTTCACAATGGGAACTTCCTAAGTTCTCTAAGTTTCAAAGTAAGGAGGATCCCCAATATTACCTTAGGGAATTTAGGCATGATTTTTATCTCATCACTTATGATGATGCCCTTCTCCTCCATACCTTCTCCATGTCTCTAGCTGGTCTGGCTTTGGATTGGTATAGTGCCTTACCTAAACATTTCATCTTCTCTTTCACCCAAATGGCTCAAACCTTTTTGGACCATTTTTTGATCAATATCTCCAATAAAGTGTTCATCACCAACCTTTAATATATTTGACACTTTGAGGATGAATCCATTATTGATTTTATGGATCATTGACAGAGCTTGATTAACCAAATTTCCTTTTCCATACCTCAACCTAAACTCATAGAGCTATTTATTTGGGCTTGTACTAATCATATCTCCTATAACCTACATGTTCAAAATTTTTGAACCTTTGATTAAGTTTTTACCATGTTTCATAAGTTGGGAAACTAAGCCATCGATCAAAGAAATCTTAAACTCAAAAACAAGAACTCAACGTATAAAATCAATGAGGCTTCTTCCTCCAAGTTGAGTACCCAACCCAATACCAACACTAATAAAAAGGGAACCATAAATGTGGTTTTCCTAAAATCTTCTCTTACACATTCTATCAACCAATCCAATTCATCTAGTTCCTCAAAATAAAACTTGAGGAACCAGACCCATAACAACTAGAAGTAATTCATTACACTTGGAGAATCCTATGCTTCTATCTTAAAGAATTTGTTGAAAACTAATATCATTCAACTACTTCTTATCAAAACACCCCAATAATTTTATTCCTATCATCCCACACCTATTTGGTACAATGAGAATGATTTATGTGCCATTCATTGAGTGATAGGACATGATGTCAATAGGTGCAACACTTTCAAGAGCCTTGTCCAATCCCTCATTGATAAGGGGGAGCTTACATTAGATAACCACAATGCACCATCAAACTAAGACCTTAATATATTTAGGCAACCTTTATTAAACCATGCTCCTACCAATAATGAGAGTAATAATATCAAGTTCTATCATGATACCCATACAATTAACATGGTCTTTGATGCATTCATTTTTTAGCCACCTAGTATGCAATCTTTTGATCCTCTACCTCTTGCATCCATTGAGGTAATAAATTCACCTTCCCTTCCTTTGAACACATAAACCAAGGAAATAACATCCCCATCCCTCTACTTATTGAGGTAGTGGAGCCATTAGCCACCCTTTTAACTAATATACTAGAATAACTAACCACTATTGACTCACCTTCACCTTTTATTACCGAGCAGATTAATTTCCTTTCAAAGATAATTCTTGAGGAAAATAACCCCATGTCTACTCCTCCGATAGAGGAACCATATATTTTAACCCTACATCCTTTGATTGAGGAAGAGGATAGGGTTACCATCCCTATGTCTCTTCCTAGAGGCCTATCTTTTAGGTCCACTCTTCAGGGAATAAAACCAACCTATAAACCCTTCTCTATGTTAGTACATAAATTATAATTTATCTCCAACCCTGACATGGATTGAGCCACCTTATGGTAGTAATTAGGTCTCACTTAAATTACTCAATTAGAGCTCCCAACCCTTTCTCACTTTGACTACCTTGGCCCTTACCATATCTACCTAAACTACCAAACCCTCTAGCGAACCAAGTAAGACCTCCACCAAATCAACCAACCCCTAACCATTTATATTAACCAAGAACCAAGTATTTAGGACCTTTCCTATCATCTTAATTAGGTCCACCAAGAATATTGGTTTCCTCCCCACATTGAGCCTTACTCACCTATCTATCAAAGTAGATTTAATCCCTTCAAACCCACCAACCAAATGCTAGACCAAATCAACTAAAGAGGGGAATCCACACAAAGGATAGAAGGTCCATATTTCAAATCCTTCAACCTTTCCTTCCATATTCGGACCTCATCTATCTACCTTAAATAGGATACCAATTACCTCTACCAAAACCCCACTACCTCTCTTGGTTATGCCTTTATAGTTACTCTCTGATGTACCTATTTTCACTATACCAATAATACCTAAGTTACCTACCTTTCAATCTTCAACCTTTAGCTCATTAAAATCCTCACCTAGAATAAATCCATCCACCAAATGTACCACTTTACCGAAATCGCCCACTACCAAACCTATTTCCAAAAAACCTCCTACCTTAACCACTAGATAAAAAATTGCTAAACCTTTACCACCTTTAGCCGAGTCCTACTTGACCATTCTACATAAGTTATTATCTAATTATTGTTTATCCTTACCTCCCATCATGCCCTTTGACCCTTTGGCTTCAAATCCCATTTGGTATAATGACCACCATTTTTTTCCTATCATAGGACACCTAGCCATGATAAGGAGAATTATAAATCTTTCCAAACCATCATCCACTAGATTTATAATGAGTATGATTTGTTAAGAGATAAAAATCTTGTGAGCCCTATACCAACTCAACTACTGACCATATATACCCAACACTCACCTACTCCTATATCCTCACCTTGGAGTGAAGATGAATATGACCTATCCTCCTTATCAATCTCTCCTTCTATCCATACTATCAACATGGTCACAAGAGCATACCATAAGGATAAGGGGAAGGATAAGGTGTCCGTTCTTTAGACATACCCCTCTTCAAACTCCAAACCAACCTAAACCTAGCCATCTTCATCTTTGACTAAATCCAAGGTGTCTATCTAAGGTGCCTCCCAATCTAACCCCTCAAAGTCCATCAAGAGAGTTATCCTCAAACAACTTCATTAGACCCCAGTGAAGATGAGCTTGTATGATTTGATCTCTACCTCTCCCAATTATGACCAAGAACTAATAGAAGATTTGTAATCTATTGAGGTCTAGCTCGAGGGCCCCCAACATCTAGACACCTTTTTTGGTGCCCTTCAAATTTCCAACCTTGTTACCTTTAAGAATTTGAAAATAACCTCCATTCATCCCAAGGAACCAGATTTTCCTCTCTTTATCATTTCTTACTTTAACCAAAACCACATCAAATAGGTCATGATTGATGGAGGAGCTAACATAAATATAATCTCCTCTCACACCTACAACTAACTCAACTTGTTAGATAATGCCATGTCTAAATCCTCAGCCATCCTTTTCTCTTTTAATGATACCATGGCCACTACCTTGGTAACTATCATCCTTCATATCCATGTAAGACCCTATACACTCCCTAAATTATTGTATGTTGTAAAAGGTGAATTCTAGTACAACATCTTATTTGGATGACCTTGGATTCATTCTATGGGTTACATTCCCTCTACCCTCCACTGGTACATCAAGTTTGAGTATGAGGGCTAGGTCATCACCATCTAAGATAACCTAAGTACTTTCTCAACATGAAACATGACCTACCACCCCATTTATGTCCTCATACAGCCATCTAGCATAACCTTGATGGCTACAAACCAACCTTCAACAACTAAAATAGATATCCTATCCCCTTCCATTGATGAGGAATAAACTAGTTCCTTTATACCTTCAAACCAAATCCCCACCATAGACCCTTTAGAATCCATATTCCATCATCTTTCACTAGGGGAGTATTTCCTTTTAGCTCTTAACACTTTTCCTACTCCTCATGAGTATAGGCAACTTACCAACCAACTAGGATATGAACCTAATGTTAGAACTACCATTCCCTTTTGACCTCCACACTGTTAGACCTACTTTGTCTATGAGGGACTTGACAAATCCCTCAGTGCTCTTACCATCTCTTTTACACCTTGACCATTCACCACTGGTTTCTCTTACCTCAATAAACTAAGTTTTACTAAGACATACCTCCATTAGTATGCTTATAAGGGTTTCGATCTTGGATGATATAAACACAACCCACATGAGTTGATCTCCATTGAGATTAGGAAACCTCATAAAAATCACAAACTTGGTTTCATATTGACTAATAAGAAGAAATCCAAATAACCCACCATTGTTATTATTGAGGAGGATGCCCCTTCTTCATCGAACTCACCTCTACTTGCATGTGAGGATGATGAGTTCATCCCATCTACCTTTTATTTTCATCAACATGATCAACCTAGGACCCTTGACTTATCATAAAGAGGGGAAACCATAACCATCCCATTGACCCATCCTAAATTGATAAGAGAAAACTCTCCCACCATTAACACTATTCAGTGTTAGGATGATGATTCTATCCTCACCTACCTTGGTACCCTAGATTCTTCAATCCACAAATCCCTTCCTCTTAAAACCTCAACCATTTTGAATGACTCCACTATGGATATCAACTTGGGTACTCTATATAACCCCCACTTAGTCAAAATTGGCCAATCATTGAATATCAAGGAAATTTAGGACTTCCCCTGTTTCCTCTAAGACCATAACATAGAATTCACTTGGTTTTACAGTGATATGCCTAGGATTGGCCCTGCCATTGCTACCTATAACATACTCACTCATCATGATGCCAATCTTGTCAAGCAAAAGCTTTGATGCATTCATCCTTGCATATCCATTCTTATCAAAGAAGAGCTTTATCATATTTTATTTGTCAACTTCATCCAACCTATTGACTACCCTTAATGGGTCTTGAATGTCATACCTATCACCAAATCCAAAGGGGGACTATGCATTTTTGTGGACTTTCATGGCCTCAACCTTACCTGCCCTAAATATGACTTCCCTCTACTTAGTATTGACCAAATTATTGATCTTAAAAATAGACATGATATTTTATCTCTCATGGATGGATTTTTAGGTTACAATTTGATCTTAATCATACCTAAATATCAACACAAAATTGCCTTTACCACCCCTTAGGGACCCTTCTACTATAGATTTATGTCTTTTGGGTTAAAGAGTGTTGGTGCAACTTACCAACATGCCATGACCTATATCTTCCTTGATATTATCCATAATATCATAGAGGACTATGTGGATGACCTTCTTGAAAAATATCAACTTTGAAAGGATCACTTAGTCATTCTTAAGATCATCTTTAAACACCTTATCCACTATCATGTTCACCTTAATCCAAAGAAGTGCATCTTTGGGGTCTTGTCATGAAAGATGTTAAGTTTTACTATCTCCCTTCATGAAATCAAAGTATATTACACAAAAATCAAATAAATCCTAGGCATGCTCCCTCCTACCAACCTTAATCAACTCTAAAGCTTACAAAGGAAGCTTTAGTCCATTCATCATTTCATTTCCCAACTTTTGGACTGGTGCCAACCTTTCCACCACCTTCTAAATAAGGATGTCTCTTTTAAATGGAATAGTGATTGTCAAAAGGCCTTTGATTCACTCAAAGAGTACCTTTTGTCACCACCTATCCTTATCCCCCCCAAAGATGACCAAAATTTTTACCTATATATCTCTACCATTGATTATTCCCTAGGGGGTAATGCTAGCTTATCGAGATGAACAACATAGAGAGTAAGCTATATACTATATTATCTATATGCTTGTAGAATATGAGAATTGATACACTCATACTAAGAAATTTTGCTTAGCTTTAGTCTTCATGGCCACCAAACATTTTCACTACCTTCTTAACCATAAAACCTATGTCATATTTAACACTGACCCACTCAAGTACATTCACTCAAAGCCATATAAAAATTAGCATATGGACAAGTGGATCATGCTCTAAGTAGAATTTGACCTTGAGTTCCTCTAGTAGAAGTTAATCAAGGGGTAAGTCATTATTGACCAATTGGCTGAAGCATCATTAGTATATAATCAACCTCCTCTTCTTGAGTTCCCTGATGAGTCCATCATGGCCCTATCTCAAGCAAATTTCACTTGTTAAGTCATCATGTTATTTGATGGATCAAAATGTCAACATGGTGGGGGACCATGTATCATCGTTATCCCCTTTGATAGTAAACCTCTTCATTTGTCCTTCAATATTGACTTTGAATGTACTAACAATGTGGTTGAGTACAAATCCCTAGTGATAGGCCTTTACATTGCCTTAGCCCTAAGATTCAAAATAATCAATATATTTGGTGACTCCTAACTTGTAATCAATCAAATAAATGGCTCTTATTAGTGTAATAATGATGTTTTGTAGTAGTATAAACAACTAGTTAATGAACTCCTAACATCATTTGAGCACTACCACATCCAATTAACCCCATGATCTACCAACAAGTTTATCAATACCATGACCTCCCTTACCTCAAAAATACACTCTACACCTTTAAACTCTAAGTTGTATATCATTATTCATAAGCTTACCTAACCATCTTATGTCAAACCAAAGTCCCCCACCATTTTCAATGTGGAAGAAACATAACCTGACCTTTGGTATCAATAAACCTTTGACTATATTAACCTTGGCATAATCCCTTCTAGCCTCTCTAAGAATGCTTGAAGAGAATTTATTCAAATTACCCCACGTTATACCATTATGGGAGGAATTATTTATAAACATAGCTTTGATGACCTCCTCTTCCATTTCCTATAGAGTTATGAAGCCTCTCATGTTATCAAAGAAATGCATAATGGTATGTGTGGGGGCCATTTTAATATCCTCATTGTAGCTAATTACATCCCTTGTCTTAGTTATTACTATCCCACCCTTAACCAAGACTCTATGATTATGTAAAAAATTGTGTTAAATGTCAATAACATGCTAATTTAGATCACACACCTGGCTATAGCCTTCATGTTTCCACCAATTTTTGTCCCTTTTCATAATGGGGTCTAAACTTTATTGGGGAAATTAATCCCCATTCCTCGTAGTGACACCATTATATCATCACCACCACCAATTAATTTACCAAGTGGGTAAAGGTTATCCATTTAGTCTCAACCAAAATAGAGAATATTGTCAACTTTATAAACCATCACATCATCTACTACTTTAGTGTTCCTCATAACATTATCACTGACAATGGTAAATCCTTTAAGAACAAGCATGTCTAGGGTCTATATGATGCATTAAAAATCAATTTAAGCTTCTCCTCACCCTATCACCCTTAAGATAATGGACAAGTAGAATCATATTACAAAACTCTTTATAACATCCTAACTAAAATGGTTAACAAATTAGATTGGGATTGGCATTTGCACATCCCATTTTCTTTATGGGCATATCATACCAACATTAGAACCTCTATGAGTGCCACCCTATTTTTTATTGTATATAGAGTAGAGGTTATCATGCCTCTTGAAATCCAAATACCCTCTCTTCACATATCTTTGTAAGATCTCATTTCAGAGGGCAATTATCATCAATACCATTTAGCCTAACTAGAGCTACTTGATGAGCATCATCTAGTAGCCCTCACCCATCTTCATGTCTATGAAGAGCATATAAAATGTGCCTATAAAAAACACCTTAAAGTGGGATAATTCAATATTAGAGACCTCATCTTAAAGGAAAATCAACATGTCATTAATAAGGAAAAAATAAAGTAGGGCAAGTTTGCTTTCAATTGGATTGGACCTTATATCATAACCCACAAGTATGGATTAAGAAATTACTGGTTGTCTTCACTCAAAGGCCATCTAAAACTTGAGCCCCATAATGCTTCACATCTACAACCATTATTTTATTAAAAAAAGGATTGAGTTTACCTTTTGTTTAATTTAAGCTCATCCCTTGTTATCTACCCACAGTCATCTCCCTACTTTAGGGGAAATCTATTAAACATGAATAATTTTATTATCCATCACAATCACATCATAATATTGAAAAATGGGTACCATGGCTCTACCCATGGCATGGTTCTCATGGTACTATCCACCCCTTTTTATGATGGATCCCCATGATCATTGTCACATAAACCTCTTTACACCTAACCAACCCTCTTATGTTCCTAGTTTTTCCTCCATGAAGGTGACCCACCTAAACAAGTCTATGTCAAACACAATCAAATCAAAATGAAAAAATTCCTATCACTAGAAATCATGTGTCATTCCTAGCATTTATAGATTACTCCTTTGAAGGATAGCTATTGAAAACCTCTTCAAAATTTCCAAAACATAAGGTGGACTACTCACTCAAAGGACAATAATCAAAATCATTTAAACAAAGCACAAACACTTATACCACTCCCTCAAAGGATGGTTGAGTAATCATTTATCATAAGCATAGCAATTTTTTGGATGTTTCCCACATTGATCATCTTATCATATATAATAATTAGTAGAAGACCCATTATCACAATCAAAACAAAAGCAAAATAATATTGGAAGCCACAATCAGCTCTCAAACAACACAATAAGGTGGAATCTACAATCATCTTCCATAAGTATACTTCTTGCATTTATCAGTTTAAATAGCTTGGAATAGTCTTATTTATATTAACTCTCTAGATAGCTATATAGGAGGCATGCTAGTCTCACAAATAGATTCCATTTTCACCCATCCCTCCTATATACAAGGGATTTTTGAGCTTAATTGACACTATGTGGTTAATACACCTTTTTAGACAAATAATAGGTGCTCATGTGAAGCATTAAAAGGGCTTATGTTCACTAATTCAATCCATTTTTTGTTTTTGTTTTAGTCCTTATTAATGAAGAAGCATCATGCCCTCTTCTTTCCCTATCATGACTAGTTGATATTTTGATTATGGTGATCACCTCTAGATTATATTCTCTATTCTATGATCTATTTTTGTTAATTAAACTATCTCATGCATTTTATCATAAACATTAACAACAAATAACCATAAACATAACCATAACCATCTACACTATTGTGCCATACATTATAATCACATTTATATGCAATAAAGTCAACATTAACATGTCTAAAAATAATGACATTCAACATACTCATTAAAAATTAGTATGTCACAAACATAACCTATTCTACCCCAACCCACCCCTATTAATTGTACCCCCTTACCTCTAACAACCCTCACCTACCAAAAGTTTTGACACCTACCATAGCTTAGCCAACCAATACCTTGCTACCTCCTATATTAGACACCTACCCCACCCCAAATTTTTTTAAACCATATCAGCCTAGCTTATGCTTGGCACTTTACCCCTTCATCACCACATTATCCCTATTTGACAAATTGATCTAAGACAAAACTTGAAACTTTTAATGATAACCTTCCCTAACCACATCAACCAACTCATCACCTCACTATTGGTCCATTTTGACCCAATTAACATGCTTTTTGTGATACTTTTTGCTTGGTCTCTTGACCATGGTGATAGTATTACCATGTTGACCACCTTTGGAATTTGTAACACCTCATGCTTATCAAACCTAAATGTGTATTTTAGGAGAACTTCCTACCTTGGATACCCATGACACTTGACCTATTTATGTTTTTCATAGGAGCACTTCCTACCTTAGATACCCATCAAAAACACTAACTTGATCTAGGAGACTAATAAGTATACCCAGCTACCTCACCTACATGTGGTCATGTAGTATAGGGTCACTTTTCCCTTTGAATGACCTTTATTATTATCAACCATGCCACCCTTGTCTTTTCTTGATCCTAACTATTACACCTTTTATCATATTTTACACATTTATTTTCACTCTAGTGCCCAACCTATCACCCACCTTAATGATGCTCTACATTCACATCACCATCACCAATCTTGTCAAACCCACACCTAATTATATTTTACCTCATCACCTCCCAATTTGAAGGGGAACACTTCCTCCCATACTCAAGGAAATTAGTAGACTTTTGACCAATTAGTTTTTATTTTACAGCTAGTTTATTCCAAGTTACATAATAAAAAGGGGTAACATATAGACACTGGAAATATGAAAACCATAATTTTGAATGTCAAAGTATCCCTCAGCCACCTTGGGACCCTTTCAAGACCAATATAACCCTCTAAACCCTAAACCAAGCTCACACATAGTTAGTTTAACTTAATTGACTCAATATTTCTTTTTAGCCCATTTTATCTCTCAACACTCGACCACTAATGGTCAAGGTAACCATCGATGGTCACCATGAATACTGACTGTTAGGGTCCACCTCCCTAACCAAAATTATGCAAACCATCCACTTTGATTTTCTAATTATAAATTTTCTAAATATTATTGTGATCCTTTGTATGGATAATTTATAATTAGGAAGCCTAGTTGAACCTTCACTTCTAACTCTTGCTTGTAAATATAAGAAGAGAGGAGTTGGGAGATCAAATTTATCTACAATTATCATTAAGATCTTATGTATCTAGGAGTTTTTTTCTTGTAGGTCAATCACCATCAACAATCTAGCATTCTAACAATCATATTAGACAGATAATTTACCACTACTCTCTACCAAGATTTTAGGTACCATTATTCTATTGAAATCAATTTAGATTCCACCAATAGGATAAATACCTCAACCATCTACTCAATCAACTTCTAGTAAGATAATTATTTAATTTTTAATATTCATTTACTTTGTTTCCATTTCACAACCAACCCATACATTACCCACCTCTCAAAATCCATCTTTTGGATCTCATCAATTAGTAATTTATCAACCTAGATCCTCACATATTAACCATTGATGGTTGTGTCAACCATTGACAGTCTACACAACCACTGATGGTCAGCTTAACTACTAATAGTCACCTTAACTTCTTATGGTCATCCTAACCATCGACAGTCATTATGGCATAAAAAACTAGTAAGCTAATTTTACCTACCTACACCCAATCAAACCTAATTTTCTATGTTCCTTCTTATTCATAGTCCCCTTTCTAATTTTTTGAAGCATACTCCAACCCTTTAGCACTAGTATTAATTATTTCATTACTAATTAAATCATTTTTAGTCTATTTTCTTAGCAAGCATTCTTGTATTTAGTTTTAGTACATTTTGATTCATTGATGCAAGTATCCTTCTTTTCTATTTATAAGATTAATTGTCTAAAATGTGTGGATTGACAACACCTAAATACACTCTTGCTTCCAGGATCTAGCTATCACTAGGAAATCCACTCAACTATTTGTCTAATAAACAAGTTTGCTTTAGTGCTTTCTTATCTACAGGTCATCCTCCCAAGACAAAGAAGAGCTCTTCACAATCTTCTGATTTCAATGTGCACACTTTTGATTAGGTTTTTTAACCATACCCGTACTTAGTTTCTTCTTTTCCTCCTTCCCATAAAAATCAATAAATTCATTGAAACAAGTCTATAAATATTAATATTGGGGAATTTAGAATTCTTGTTTACAATATTTAAAATCCATCTTGGCACTCTATATTCCAGTCAATTAATTATTATTTTTCTTCAATAGTTCCTCTAATGGTGCACTAATCGTACTATAACCTCTTACCACTTTTTGATCATATCTTGTATATCTTAACATTTTGTAGACCTATTTTCATGTTTTTGGTGATATAAAATTTATAATTATAGATGTTTTGAGAGGATAAATCGTCAAGCCTTCCTTGTAAGTCATGTGACCTGACAATGTTCCAAAAGGTGTCAAAAATATGCATTTATTTAGATTTAACATGATTATATACATGAATGAACCCCCTTATGTATCAAATATTATTTCTGGTTTATCTTGTTTTTAAAATTGAACCTAGGATATCTTGAGTATCTGTTTGGGAAATAATATGCTTCTCTCCTTGTAATATTCTCCAAAAATTCTTATGTGAATGGTGTGGGGAAGGGGTCATGGATAAAAGATTTATTTAATTATCTATAATCCACACATATTCTTATTTCACCAATATTTTTAGTTTTCACTACCATTGTGCTAATATAATATGCATTATATACTGACTATATGATAATTGTGACTAACATGTATAAGATTTTAGTCTTAAATTTTATCTTCATGTAAGGGTTTAATCAATAGGGCCTTTTCCCAATCGATTTGGATTCTATTTTTAGCTGAATTTCCATAGTCACCAACTTAGGCTTAGTGCCACAAAAGTCTTTTATTTCTTTTTTGAAAATATATCTTCATATTCTTTTAGTAATTACACCATGTTTAGGACTATAGTTTTTTCGAGTAATCTCTAATTTTAGCACATTTAGAATATAATTTATGAACTATATTTTCTTGGCGGATTTTTAATGGTTGATAAAAATAATTGGGTCTTATTTTCATCAGTTTTAACCAATTATCTTACCCATTCTTAGACATTATAATGCACATATATTAGATTGTTCTCTTTTTCATTTTTAGGTTCTTGTTTTTCCATTTTATAACATCTTGCTGGAATATTTTGATATACCTTATCAAGGATGTGCATGGATTTTTGATGTTCTATCTCTTTTATTGTTGGATTATTCCTCATATATATTCATTCTAAATTTTTATGGATTTTCTATTCACTCTTTTCTTTGTTTTTTGATGATTTTCAAATTGAGCTATTATGTCTTCATTAGATGATACTAGAAAATTTTAGATTTTTTTAAGAGCTTGACATACTCTTCTATCTAGATCCCAAAATTTAAATGTGCAAAAAATGTATTGAAGGATCTAATCCCTTTTCTTTGTATCTCCTTGTATTTATTGATGCATATTCCATACCCATGGTATATGTCTTAAATTTTAATAAAAATATTGTGCCTAGAGTTTGGGGTTAGTTTCTTCAATTTATCTCCAATATTATTCACATTTATTGATATTTTGACATGAACTTCCTTTTACTTTGTAATAGATAAGATCCTTGAACTTCCCTTATTTTTTAATGCACTATGTCTCAATGATAATGATAATGGTGGTCCAATTATTAATATTTTCCTTTTGTGCTATCCACCATCTTGTGGCATTTACAACTAATGTATCATATAGTACTTCCATTTTTTCCCTTTTAATGGGGACTAATTTTCCATTTTTGTTAAATATGATGTGGTATTAGTAGTTATTGAGAATTTAGGTAATTTACTATGTTATGCCCCTTTACCCAAAAAAATTTCCCTTTTAAAAGGTTTTTGTGGGATTTATATGGTATTAATACTTCACATATTTCTCTTAGACATTTTGATTTATTTTTTGTGATATCTCAATTATTTTTTATAGTATATATGGGTAATGTTACTATGTATTACTTCCTTTCCAACTATATATATATATATATATATATATATATATATATATTTGTTTGTTTCCTTATGGTTTACATTTTTTCATTATAGTGGGATAACTTATTTGGCATATGGTATACTACATACTTATTATTTTTGTGGTAATGTCCCTTTCTGTTGTGCTATTGTCATGTTCTATGAAGTGTTTGGTTTATGTGTTATGAAGTATTTAACTCACAACATAATTGACTTATTTTGTGGTATAGCTAAGGTGTTATGTATTATAATTCATCAATTCTATCATGTGAAATATATGTCTTGCCATATTTTTATGTGTTTTATGGCACAATTAATTATTACTTCTTCTACGGTAATTTTTTTAATAATATAAAATTGATTATAAAGTATGAGCATCAGTGATGTAAAGAATAGTTATAGAGTTCTCAAAATAAAGTAGCTAGTTATGGGGTCATCTTCCCATCATATCAAACCATATTAATCGATAATACAAAATAAAAAATAGCCCCGCGTAGGTAGGCTAACAAATAGTATCAAGAGAAAACAAAACATAGAAACATCCCAGAGCCACCACCTTGAAGGTGGCACATTATAATTTAAACATATAGTGCACTCCAAATAGTAGTGCTTTCCATTTAAAATTATTCATTTGAGTCCAAGTTAATAGGTCCCTTAACATAGTCTTTATTACCATCAGGTCCCATCTAGATCTATCCTGTAACCAACTATGGGGAATACCTGCCAACTCTATTCACCAAAGTTTTCATATTATTCATTATAACATATTCCAAGACATAATACACATTTATCTAACCTCACCTTTCTATAATTTTTTATTGAACACATTCACAATATCATCAATCAGCATCTAGAAATCCTTCTATGCATCTTCATCCTATATCATCAGGGTAGAGCTTGGGGGAGAGGAAATTATCACATCATGTTTTTGAAAGGAACAAGGGGTAATATTCAAGTTAAGAGGGTAAAAATATTCCTTTGATTATTTAATAATATAACTACCTAGTTCATATTTATGCACATCCCTTACCATACATTCATTTTTCAACAACCAGCTATTCACCCCATTCTTATCAGAGTTTGAAGAATTCACCCATTCCTGCATAGGGTTATCTGCTTGGTAAAAATATGATTCATTTATATAGCCCCACTCATGCTTAGTTATGTTTATTTTAGTAGCCAACTGATGGTAGACCACCTACTCTAGGTGTGGGCTTAACTTGGGATATCTGCCATAGTCAATCAAGTAGTCAAGAAAATTTGAACATTCCAGTTCTTAGAAACTATTCTAGCTGATCTTGTAACACTTTCAGTTGAAGGAAAATATATAATGAAACAAGATGAAGGATGAATTCCACTAAGAAGTTAGTAATAATTGTATCCTTGTACTGGAATACCTCTAAGTTCTTTTGATTCCATAAAGACCATAAAATCTTAGTTGAAAAGATAAGCCAAAGTTTATGAAAGAAAGGATGAACTTTAACTTTATCACAATTATAACCAAAATAAATATTTAACCAACCAATGTCATAGTCAAAGACCACATTCTAACACTTAAGATAAATTTTCCATAGGTTAGACACATATGGACAAGAAAAAAAGACATGTTCAATAGTTTCAATCTCATTACAAAATGAACAAAAAGGTTGAGAATAACCACATTTACTCAAAATAGATCCAACAACTATCTTATTGTACATTAACAACCACCAGAAATAGGATTATTTTAGTTCAAGGTAAGAGGCCTAAATAAAATTAAATCTAAAAAACCAAGCACTCAAAGGATCATAAATAGACCAAATGTGGTTAAGGGTGAGGAAGGGGACTTTAGAAAAGGATAGCTTGTTGTATAAAATTTGATTGGAAAACTCAAATTGAGTGTGGCCCTTTATCCACTTCACACTATCTTATAACTCACCCTCCTCATTCATAAACACCACATTATTCTTCCCCTATAATATTTTTTGAATAAGATTGAATATTTTGCATTGGGTGGCAAGAAATTAGAATCTGAATCTAATTTTTTACCATGATGCCCAACTAGAATGTGAATAGAGATCCTTAAACTCTCTCAACCATTTATTAAACCATTAAAAGGTAGAACAACCCATGATGAGGTCAAGCATTATTTTTTTAATAGACAAGTTCCACCATATAGATCTATACCCCTGACAACATGTCCTAAACTAATTGAAAATGTGATTAGCTATGATGAAAGGTTTAAAAACATCCCATGCTGACCAAATGGATGCAAAGATAGGTGAACCAACCACTTTGATAGAAAAGGGACCAATGAGTAGATCTGTAATGTTAGTCCTTCCCAAAATGGTTTTCATTTATGAAAGCCCTTTAAGATATTATTCCTGACCAACAGTTTATAGGGATCATCTCCTTTGAATTTTCTTGTGATCCATTTCATAGATAGGGTTATACCTTGTATCCTAAGATCTTTTATACCTAGGCCCCCAATTATTTTTGGCTTTGAGTAGAACTGCCAAGAGACTACATGCATTTTCTTCCCTCCTTTCCCATCAGACCAAAGGAAGTATTTAATGATCATATGGATCATATTAATATGATATTTTCTAAAGATATAACAAGAGTCATAATAATACTATATGAGGAGATTACCTTTTGACATAATTTAATCCACCCAGGTAAGGCAAATAGGTGTCCTTACCACTTAACAATTCTTTTATAGATTTTTTCAAATATCCATTCCCACATGAGTTTGAAAGAAGGTGTAAGTACAAAAGGGATACCCAAATATCTAACCATTTCATCCAATCCTTTCCATATCCAACCAAAATTTGATATCCAATTATAAGGGTTCTCTTTCCATCCCAACATAAATGATTTATGTATTGCCACCTTGGACCTAGAGGTAGAACAATATATATCCAATCTAGCAATAACCTATGTCAAGTTATTCTGCTCTAGTTTGACAAATAGGGTAATGACATCAACAAATAGGACATAAATAAGGACTTCATCATTAGGTAGAGATATTCCTCTGAATGGTGGTTTAATATCATAGAATCTAAGAAGATAATGTAATGCTTTGGTAACCAAAATAAAAAGCAAAGGATTAAAAGGACATCCTTATTTGATGGAGCATTAAAGATCCAAGGATTCAATAAATTCCCTATTAAATTCAATAAAAATTGAAGCATATTTGAAGATGAAATTAATCATTCTATAGAACTTATCTTGGAAACCAAAGGATCTTAACACTCTCTTGAAGGGCCATTCAATTCTATCAACTAAATCATACCTGTACCCTGATTAAAGTCTTAGGCCTAGTACATCCCTTCCTATCTCATGATCAAGTTATCCAAGATGTATCTACCTTAAATAAAGCCAATTTAAGTCTTTGAAATAATAGAGGGTAGTAGAGAGGAGATTATCTTTGCTAGAATCTTTGCCAAAATCTTCTAGGATATATTGAAGAGGGTGATTGGTCTCCATTTTTTAACCAAAGAGTGGTTACCATCCTTAGGGATGAGTTTAATTACCCATTTATTGATGTCTAGGCCAAGGGTGATAGCATAAATTACTTCTTTAAATACCTCTTATAAGTATTTAACCAACCACTCCTTATTGGATTTGTAAAATTTAGTAGGGAAACCATCCATTCTAGGTGCTTTATCACTCTTGAGCGAGTCAATGGTAGTTTTTATTTCATACAAAATAATATTGGCATCAAGGAAATTCACTTTCACTTGTGACACCTTTTTTGGAATACAAGCATTACAGATCATCCTATTTTGCTCAATGAGATCATTAGAGCCATCAGAAAGGAACAAACTAGAGTAGAACTCATAGAAAGCTTCTTTTATACTGGAAGAATCCTACATAATTTATCCATGAACCTTGATAACATTTATTTTTATTAATTTATGCTTATATTTCAATAATCTAAAGAAAAACTTAGAACTTCTATCACCAAGTTTTAGCCAGGTTAGTCTTGAGTAGATCTGTGGCCCCAAGCATGGTAATTCTAGGACTACCTAACTTGATGTTTTAAGAGATTAAGATCTTTAATAAGTTTACCATTAGATGGGTCAAGTTGGAGAGAGAATTCAACATGTATTATATTTTCTTGAGTAACCCTCGTAGTTTTTTTGTGAATTTTAGCCTTAATCTATCCATAAGTTTTAACAAAGTTTATGGAGACTTACATGCAAGAATTCCATTGATAAATTCTAGAGATCGAACTATAGGAAAATTTCCCATTATTTCAAAAATACTGAAGACCATCCATACACACTCGGTTATCCAAGTGGGATACATTAAAATTATAAATTCCTTTGAAAGATGAGGTATATTTATTTTCCTCAAGGTTCAACAAGAATGCCATTTCAATGGGATGGTGATCTAAATTTGTATAGGGAAAGATAGTAACCACATTACCATCCCTATTAGGGGTCATAATGAGTGAGTCCCTATTAAAGTAGAATATATCAAGTCTAGAGTATTTTCTTCTATTATTACTCTAATTATTGTATCAGGTAAACTAGATTCCTTTACTTTGATTTTTACCTTTTTGAAGTGGGTCTAAAATTCTATGCATTCTCTTGAATTTAGATTCAAAGAAAAGTTCATTACCTTTCCAAGCCTGATGGTCACCTCCAATTTTATCCTCTTTTTCTTCTACCATGTTAAAATATCTTCCAAAGATATAATGTACTTTTTTTAGATTAGTATCTAGCTAATTTCATAGATAAAAATGATCTCTATAATCAATAGGAGCATATAAGTTACACAATCTTAAGCATTAATTTTTAGTTTCTATTAGGACACAAACAACACTATTACAAGGGTCTTGAGACATATTGTTCAATAATACATTCCTTCAGTTCATGGTTGACTAAGATATAATCCCTTCCTTTTCCTACTTAATGATTAGTGGAAAAATGAGGAGCATTAGGCCAAATAAAATTAAGGACTAAGGACAACTAGGATCCCATAACCTTAATTTCTAAAAGACATAGAAACTCCATGTTTTCTCTTGAATGTTTGAAATATATCATAATGGGTTTTCTATCAAGGTACTCTAAGCCCCTAATATTCCAACTTAAAATCCACATAAAATAGGGGGAAGAGGGGGTCAATTAGATTGACCATGGGGGTTACCCCCACTATTGTATAGTCTTTTGAATCAGTTTGAAACTTTATTTTCCTTACCCTTTTCTTAAAAATAAGGGTCATGGCCATCGAGAGGGGATTTTATGTGGTATTGTATATGATACCCACAACATAGTCTCATATTTATATGATATTTTAAAATGTGTCTTTGTACTCATATATGATTGAATGGTACTCTATTTTCTATTCCTTAGTGGAATAATAGTCTTGTTCATTCATTTATTCATCATGAGATGCAATACTTGTGTGTTCCTAATTAATTATTTTTAAGTACAATAGTTTATAAACTCTTGTTTCTGGTGTGCCTTATACCCATGCTTCTATATTATGTTTGGTATCAGACTTAAATTATTCATTTTATAACCCAATTTTTACTTATTCATTGGGTCAAAATCCCTATCAAAATGGGATACTTTATAAATGGCATAAATGCCTTGGATATCATCAAAATATTATTCTTCTTCTTTATTTTTGATACTTCTTCAGTCCAATCAACACTCATGCTTATTTATAATGAGACATGGGCCTTAATCCCATTCCATTCAAGGGTTATATAATCATAATCACAATTGAAGATACCATTAAAATCCACAAACCACTTGTGTTAAGATTATTGACTATGACATATTTTTTCAAAAAGCATTCCATTAATATAAAATCTATCATTTTGGTTATTTCCATAAAATTCACTTACACCCTTTTTAAAACTCCTATTGGATATTTCAAGCTATCATATACCATATTAATATCATAATCCACTAGATGTAATAGGTTTTCCTAATCCCATTTTCTTTATGGCATAACATTCACATTGAACCCCTAATTTAGCAATGCTTTTGCAAACTCTTTACCTTTGACCTTGACATCTAGGTATACCACTAAGTTTTTCCATGATTTCTTTTATAATAAATGTTTTATTTTTATTTTTAGTTTTCTCCATTATTTACACATGTTATTTTTTTCATGCTTATTCTAATAATTAAATTTTTTTTGAAGTTTTTCTAAAAAGGACTGCTCATTTATCATTTTTATTATTTTCATTAACCCATATCATATCTTCTTCATTGAAGTATGTTTAATTTTATTATTTATTCTATTATGATTTTTGAATTATTTTTTTGGTCTATTATATTTTTTTATCATGGGTTTTAGGGTTGGGGTAGGTTTCTCTATTAATCTCATCACTTGATACATCTCCCCAATTTTTTTTATTTTAGGTTCTTTCTAGGACCAATTCATATTAGTATAACTAATCTCCCATTATTCATGGTTGTCTTAGTGATAGTTTCTTTAGAGTATTATTGTTTCAAATTTATCTTGGTTATTATTTTTATTTTAATATCTTTGAGATAATTCTATTTTTTTGATGATTCTATTTTTCTCTTTATTTTCCCTATTCCTTATTTTCCCATGGTACTTTTTTTAGGTGTTGAGCTCCTTTTGTGGCATCATTTAGGGCATATGTCTTTATGTTATAGGTTTTTAAAAATTGGCCAAATTTGGGATAAATTTAGAAGTCATGTGTGTCATTCTCATGAAAAATAAAGCCTTTTATTTGTCTGGCATGATACAAGTCCTTGTGAGATGACCTTATTTTTTGCATTTGTAGAAAGTAGGGGCCTATTTTTGGTCCTCCTTTTTCTTTGATAATTTCTCCCCTAATAACCTTGAAATAATTGATAATTATTTCCTTAGTACCCTTAATATCAATGACCTCCTCCTTGATAATTATTTCCATTATATTTCCCTTGGTAAGCTTTATGATATCCTAGTATATAGTTATTACCTTGACAACCCCCATAATATCCTCTTTGATATCCACCATAATAACCTCCTTTGTAATTTTTGAAGTTTTGTTCAAAAAGTTTAATTATGTTTTGTAGTGTCATAGGTAGTTGCTAGGGGGTTTGTACATGCTATGTGGGATCTAGGTTTGTTGTTATTGAAGGAGGACTTGGTAATTTTGGTTATTTTTCTACTGTGGTAGCTCTTTCTTTTTATTTATCCTTATAATTAATTAGTAAATAAAATTACCTATAAATTAATGTAAACTTGAAATCTGATCTAGAAAGATAAATAAAATTAACTAGTGTAAAAAATATAGCGATATATAAAATTTATAGAAGTTATAAATTACTAAAAATATCAATTAGGGTTAGGGTTAGAGAGATGTCCTTGGAAGTTGATTTATTTAGACTATGTTATTCATTCATTAATTGTGATTATCTAAATCTTATTATAAAAACCTAAAAATATAATGTTAATTTAAAATAGTACCTTGATGTATTCTAGGACAAGTGATTAATATCTAAATAAGATTGTAGTACACCATTATCCACTATTGTAACTCTATATGTGTTTGAATTTATGTTAAATCTAGATTTCCATATTTGTTTGCCTCTTTATAAATATTCTCTATTTTTTTGTGGATCCTATTTGGATGTGTGGATCACCTAAAAAATTAAAACCCTCAATTATAAAAGGATAAAAACAAGACTAAATTCCTAGGGGAAAAAAAGTGGGGAAGTGGGATATGGTCAAGCTATCCTCAAAATGGATATCAGGTCAATGTAGTTCTCATTTTTGGAATGATCATATGAATGCAACTAGGAAAAAATATTATTATGCTTGAAAAATGATGGCCTCAACCTATAATATAATAATTTAAAACTAGCCAATTGTGAATGTATCATTAAAATAGAATTATAATAGTGCTCTTTGATGAATATATGGATGTTTTTAAAATTCCTTTTGCAAGAAAATGCTAGATAGATTAAATTGAGGTTTCAAGTGAGACACTTGATGTGCTATTATAGAATAATATTTGAATTATTTATAATAAATAGCCTATTTTCATGCATAAGAAATTGTTAATAAGTATATCATTTAAAAAAATAATTCATTAGATAAATTTAGACAAGTTTACACTAATGGAATGCATCCCTATCTACATTGTGTGCACTTATATACAATTGACATAGGCTTATTAAAATAGAATGGTAGATAAGTATCTATTGATTAAGAATGAATAGAAATAAATTAGGCAAGTATATAATATGTTATCAATAATTGAAAGACTCTTAAGGCTTTCATATAGATAAATGGTTATCAGAATGGTGATTTAGACAAACAAGTTAAATATGTCAAAGACCGATATTGTCAAGAATTTATTGATTATATTTTAGTGTTTACATGTGCACCCCATTTATGATTATGATGAATAAATTAATAGACTATAGGAAATGCAATACTTGAGTGTGTATACACACTATATTTGTCATGACGATGTCGACACCCTTTAATGAGGTATGTGGATAAGTGTTGAATTAAGAGTGATCAAGTCTTAATTTGAATAAAAAGTGTATATTATTGAGTTATAAATATCTATGCTCTAAAACTCATAGAGTACTATGTAGTGTGTGAATAAATGGGAAACAATAAAATGGTTCACTAAAGAATAACCGAAACACTGAACATCACTTAGATTTCATGTGACCCAATAATTGAATTAAAAGAGAAGATGTGGGAAGAATTATATGGCTCCCTAAAGTGAAACCAAGATGTAATAATAACTAATATTAATTGTGGCTAATTTATGAAAGATGAATTGTTTCACTGTATACAGATCTAGATTCAAACTATAAATTATTTAAACTTCATACTTTATTATTGAAAGAAAAGAGAAAATGTATTTTTTGAAAATTAGTATCTTGGTCATGTTCATGTATTTCATTCCCCATATACTATAGAGTGAAAAATGTGATATTTTGAAAACTATTTAAAGCCTTATAATTATCTTTGCACAAGTGTGTTTATGATCAAGTAGCTAAATGAATGGAATGCATAGGCCGAATGCCCCCAAAATCTAAAATATCTAATTTTTGCACATTGTAAATTATTATATATGAAAATGTATTGATTGTATAATCCCATTTTGATGCCCCCATATTGAGATGAGGAAAATTTCCTAAAAATCACTTGTCTCAAAAGAAAAGGTGAGAGCGTTTGTGAAAGATAGACAAGCATGTAATAGCATTTGCATATATTGAGTTTCTATTGAAATATTATATGTGTAACATTGAAGCATTTACAAAAAAAATATTGCATGTAAAACTTGTGATTGTTGTTGTAGAATAGGATTACAAAACAAGTTAGCTCATGTGTTAGTCAATAAATCTCAAAATAGGTATAAAGAAATAACATGTTAAGCTTACTCCCTCAAGGGGTGGTGATAATTAATTTAAAGAGATAATTATGAAATTAAGATGATGTAATACATTCCAAGTAGATTTTCTCCATCAAAAGTGGTTAATAAGCATGATTTTCCTCAGATTTGGTGCTTTAAGTCTTTGTCAATGAGGAGTATCATGAGCCTATGTCATCTCTTATTTCACTAATGGATTTGTTTCATAATTCAAGCTTGTTTGAAGATATTTATTCATGATAACATCAAAAAATCAAGAACTTGATGAAGATATTTTTTCATAATAATTCTACATAAAAAACCTTAAAAATGATGGTCTTGGCTCACTTATTTTTATCTTTCTAAAAATGTTTAGTATCAACCATGACTATCCATTTTGAGATCAAGATGTGTATCCATGGACTAATTAAATCTTGGATAGATAAGTAATAAAGAATGTAATAAATATTTATAATAATGGGGAATTGATGAGGAAAGGAAGAGCTTAATCCTAATATTCATCTCATTAATGGCTTATGGATAACAACTCTATGATGATGTCATGGGATGATGCAAACTCAGATAATGAATTTTTAGTAAATATATACTCAACAACTTTCATGAAATTTCCACTTAAGTTCTAAATTTGGTTTTAATTTATTTAAGTGACTTTAATTAGTTTTCTACAACTCTTTGAAAAGTTTTTGCACTTTTAATAATCCTAGTCAGAAATGTAATTTTACTAAGTCATAATTTGACTAGAGTATAATCAAAAGAAAATTTTAGTTGCATATGAGGTAATACCCCAATTAGGGTATTATAGAAACATGCATGTGATATGTGTGGCCAAATTAGAAGATTTCAATGGTGCAAGATGTCATTTTATGTGGTCATAATTTGACTTGAAGTGATTTTACAAAATATAATAATTACATAAAATGCAATATCACTTTAGAGATACATGAGCACAAATCAGCACACGTATGTGATAATTTAGAATGATTTAGACTATTTTAGTGATTTTGGTCTAGATTGTACACTACCATGAAATATCATTTGGATTGGCAATTTTAACACAATAGTGATAGGAATTGTATGTCTACATTTTTCCTTGTTTGAGAAGGCATGGAGAAACATTTGGTCGAAGCAACATCTTTTTAAAGAATAAAAAGGTCGCTATAGTCAAAACAAATAAATTTTTCCCTATTGTTCGCTAAATTTTGGATGATTTATAGAGAAACAAGGTTACAAAAATTCCCCAAACATCATTTGGGCAGCCCATTATGCCCCCTTAAGGGGAGGACAATTTTTTTTAATAGGTTGGCCCTTGATCAAAAGATTTAATAATCATGTTAATTTCAAAGAAGGCTAAAAATGGAGCAATTAGAAGAAAGCATAAGGAAAAATGGATAAAAGAGGCAAAAATAATAGCCCAAGAAAGATAAAATGGAACAACTATGGGTTTGGGGGTGAATTTTTTGAAAATTTTACTATATTTTGATCCTTGGGGGTAAAAATAGTTCATTTACACCCACTATAGAGCTTTGAGATTTACACATGAGAGAGCTAAGAAAGATGGCCAATATCCTACACCACATCACCTTGGATAGTGCATGTGAGAGTATAAGAGATTATTGGAGAGTGAACCATTAGTAAGTATTTTTTAGTATTTAATTTTTTCATTTATGGCATTCATTATGAGTAAGAAGTATGTCGCATCTTGATTTCTCTTTAAGCTAATTTACATGATTATCCATGTATTATTGGTTGATTTAATTGATTAATTACAATTTAATTAAGCTATAAGTCATAAGTTATTTATGGGACAATTGTATGCTACTTAAATTACATGATTAAATTATTGAGTTAGTTGTATTTGTATATTCTTTATATTATGATCATGTTGTTAATTTATATAATAATATTTTATGGTTATATGATGATATTACAAGTTAACTACCTTCTTTTCATGAGGTGGATGTAGGATATAACCATCCCTTAGATCATGATGGAGGGAGATCATCATTGAAGAGGATGACATAGATGGAGGTGTTTGGGGATGACTAAGGAACAATTAGAAACCCACACACACACACCATGATAGTTAGCATTCTTTATATATATTTTTTGAATTGTTAGTTATAGTATGTTATTTTGTTATATAAATTTAGATGATTGATTATTTTATTTAGTTGTGATTTATTTTTAGTTTAATGCTTATGTGGATCTAATTGTGTGATTGCATTATGGCTATAATACATATATTGAGTGCATAATATTGATTTATGATCAGGTCATGTTATTGTATTCATGATTACTAATGTTATTACTCATTGTAAATCTGTATGTTTAGTATTTACCTAATTCTACCTCTAAACTAATTGGAGTGTTTTTAAATGTCTTAATACATTAAATAATTATTATGATATTTGGGAAATATCATTGTTTTGGCTTAATGACTTTGTGTATAAAAGATAGTTAAAGATATTTGGGATAGTCTATATAGTGGAAATGACAAAAAATTATGTTTTTATAATATCATTATGTTTTATGTTGGGATAATTTTTTTTTGATTTGTTATTATATTCAAAAGCTTGTTATTGAATTTACACTAGTTACCTTACTATTCAAAGTCATGATAATGTTGATATTTGATAAATAACTACCTAAACTATCCTACGAACTAACCCCTAGCTAATGTTTGAATGCATAGAAATTAGTATGGTGTTAAGAAGACTTGTGATTGATAGTTATCTTTAGTAATGATAATACTTGATAATGATAAGTTAGTGCATGGGGGTCAATGAACATGAATGTTTTGTTATGGATATTAAAATGATTATTAAAATGATTGGGAAATTTTGGGAATGATTTAGGGTTTCTAACCAAAGTTGAATTGAGTTAAGTGTCATTTAAATCTTAAGTTAGTTTGGAATTTGAGGAGATTGCATGATGAATGTGGTGATGGATTGTAGTTTTTTTTAGGTATGGTTGCATTGAACTCGTTATGTATTGTTTTGTCCAATTATTTCTCTATCATGGATTTGGGAGAGATGGGTGGAGAAAAAATCATGGAGGAGAAAGTGTAATTTGGGTAAATGGAGAAAAAAATAAAAATAAGAGGAGATACATATGGGAAAGAGGGTAGTAGGTAGAGAAAGAGAATAAGGAATTGGTGAGCTAAGAAAAAAGAAAAGCTATTTTTGAGGCATTAAAATATTATCTACATTGGTGAAGTTATTTCATTACATATTATTGAACATAAAAAATTCTATGTATAATTGTCTTGTCATGTGTTTTGGTGATTTATTAGTTATATATTTAAAATGGATACAGATTTAGCACTGTGGATGGCTTGGCCATCCATAGAACTAAATATATATCCCCTAAATCCTTAAAATGGAGGATTAATATTATGTGTAAATTAATACAGTTGATTTTAGCTTTAGTTTGGGTATGATCACTATAAAACTCAAGCTATGATGTTATAAAATTTCCATAGTCAATTTTTTATATACAAGGTTGTCTATGTTTTGTTTGTTCATTTCAAAAACCCTTAAGTTAATAAAGAGATAGACTATATATATTAGTGTCAAATATTGAGTTAATAAATGTGGTGGTGATTATACCTAAACCTTGAATGTATACTTTTATAATAGGGCAATGAATATATCTTTGAAACCCTATAATGGTAAACATAAATGTTGACCCTTTTTACCATAGGCAAAAATGGGTCAACCCCCTATAGTTAAAATCTTGTATAGGGGCCTTTTATAATGTCATAGGGTATGTTGTAGATCATTTGATGTCATTTCATATGCCGTTATAGCTTTGGTCATATTTTAGCTTAGTCAGTGTGTCATTTGGTGTATTAGGGGTCATTTTAGATTCATATATGCAAATGGCAAGTTTTCATGGTGTTCGAGTAGTTATAATATCAAGTCCATAAAATCCTAGTTTACACTTGGGAAATATTTCAACTTTTGGCTCAGTGTTAAAATTATTCCTAGGTATTCAGGTTTTATGTCTTTACAAAAAATCCCAAAATAAGTTGTTCACAAGCATAAGTTTCAAAGGCATAATTCTCTCAGAGAAATTATTTTGGGTATTTGGCAAAGTATTAGAGTTATTTTAGATAAATTTTGTACAACAAAAGTATAAGGAAAAATTCTTTCAAGGAAATTATCTTGAAGGCAAAAGAAAAGTCTATTTTCTTTTAGAATTTTTTTCTAGTAGAAAAGGCCTACATACATAATTCTTTTAGATAAAATTTCTAAAATAAAATGTCCTTGTTAAAATCTTAAAGATATTTCCATTGGGAAAAATTTCTAAGATAATATGCCTAATGTAAAGCTAAAATGGAATTGAATGGTTTTGGAAAAAATATTTGTCCAAGCCTTCAAAATTGATCCAAGCAAGATCTCACAATGTTCATATGCTTGTACAGACATATACCAAATTGACAAAAATCTTGAAAAATCCTTAGGATCTTGAAAGATTGAATCAAAATGACTTGGGCAAGTAAAGGGACCAGACCGTCATCAGGACATCATGAAAAACCAAACTAGATAACATGTTTGTGTATTTTATAAATGAGCTCAAGAAGCCTCATGTGACCATCATACTATTCACGATCAATGTACTTAGTTCCAAGATCATTATTTTCAAGTTTCATATCTCAATGAATCTTCTATCTCAAGATCTAAGCCTTCAAAGTTTAGCATGCCAAGTCTAAGGGTCTAGACCATCCTACACATCACATGAAAACACACTGGTAAGCTTGTTTATGTATTTAATAAATTTACTTCATAAATCCTCATGAGATAAAAATATGTAGTGCCATTGAGTTCTTCATGCCAGGAACATGATCTGTAAGTTTCACATCCACATGAGTTTTCTAGCTCAAGTTATGGAGTTTCAAAGTTGGTCACATAGAGTAAGACATTCATACAAGTATCAAATTCAAGCCTTAACAAATATAAATCTAGGTTTAAATTATTAATGATAGGTATGTGAATTTCATCTAAAACACACAAGTTATCTCACTTAAACATTTTTGAAACACATGTAGAAAGATCCTAGAACCAACGAATCAAGTGGGCATAATATTTTTAATATCAAAAACATCTCATACAAATTTGGTGCCTCCAAGATCTTTTCACTTCTAGATCCAAGCCTTCAAATTTGGTAAAAAAATAGGAGATGTTCACATAGATGTTGACTTTAAGCTATGGCAAAAACCATTAGGGTCTTAAATTTGATGGTCATGTGGATGTCAAATGACGATCACATGAATGTCAAATTTAATCCATGAGAATTAATTGTTGAAGTTTAAATATCTTAGTGATGGTCATATAGATGTCAAATAAGTTCATTTAGATGTCAAATACGGGCATGCTAACATCAATTTTAAGCTCATGAGCTATCCATTTGATTTTAAATGGTGGGTCTAGGTAAATATGATGATTAGCATTGAATCATACCAATGATCCAATGACATAAGTTTAAATGATATGGAAGTGGGCCCAATGATATTTAAGGCTAGCATTCACTAATACATCTGGATACAATGATATGAGATGAGTTAAAGGGTCAAGGATCTGAGAGGCCACCATGTGGCATAAACAAATAAAATTCTAGGCTGATAATAGGATCCTAAGATCAACATGTGATTGATAAGTGGTGTTAGTGCCCAAAATTGCATGGGGGAAATTGGGCCCTTATCTATATCAAATTTTATGTCATTAGCCTAATTTTCATCTCTATGCATTCCTTTGGAAGGTAAAGTTCATGTTCATAATTTGTTAGGTCCTGTATCTTGTCTTTGCTTGGTGAAGGTGTTTTTTCACGTAGACTTTTCGAGGCTTTTTCATGAATGAAATATCCAATGAAAATGGGTATTAGGTTTTTTGTCTCAAACAAAAGGTCTGAAAACTTATTTTATTCACACATTTTATCCACTATAAAATTTTTGAAGGAATTCAATGACTTATCTTTTTCAGGATATGTGTTTTTTGAAAGATCTGAAGGGCTATTTCATTTGTTTTGGGTCATTTATTTTGGACCTTTTGTTTGTTGTAAATTTTTTGAAGGGAACTTTACCTTTGGGAATTTTGATCAAACAAAAAGCTTGAAAAAAATCCTTTGTTTTGGGAAAGATTTTAAGTCCTATTTGTTTCAAACTTTTTATCTACAAAAAAAAGTCTGAAGGGTACTTGCCCTTCATGCATTTTGCCTGCATAAAAATCTTGAAGGAATTTTAAGGTTCAACCAAAGTTACTTTCTATAACTCTCAAAGGGTAATTTTACCTTTGAAAAATTCCTGAAAGGCACTTTTGAATGGAAAAGGACATAAACAAAAATCTTGAAGGGAACTTTTCCAAACAAAGTGTCCCAAATAATTTCCTTGAAGGGTATGTTTCTTGGGGAAATGGTCAACTTCAAGGTTTTCAAAGGGAACGTTTCTTTTTAAAGGACACTTTTAAAATGGTAACATAAAGATCTTTTGAGAAAATTGTTCAAATAATTTTCTCAAAATAATTCTTTTGTAGGAAAGCGCCTCTTTCAAAAGGTCTGAAAGATAAGTCTAGATGGTGAACGACATTTTCAAAGCTCTCGAAAGGCTTTTTCAAGAGATCTAAACACCATTCCCAAGGGTGAAAGGGTAATTTTGTATGGTAAGTCCCTTAAAAAAACTTCTAAAGGGTATATTCAAGTGCCCAAAAGATTCTTTCAACAAAATTACTATGAGGGAAATTTCTATTTCCTTCGAACATTTTGCTCAAGCAAAATGTCTAAAAAATTGCATTTCCTCAGGAAAAGTGTAAATTTCAAATTCTTCAACAAAATGAGCTAAGTCTAAATTTATTTGATTAAAGTGCAAAGGACCAATTTATTTAGGGTAATTAGTTTCGATAAAATGTCCTAAATAATAATCCTGATGAAGAGAAAAGGAATCTAAATCTCAATTCTTACAAGAAAAATGTGAAGTTAAATCCTTTGGGGAAATTATCTTAGACATTTTGTTCAAAACAATTGTCCTGATAGAATGCCTAAAAGAATTATTGTGGGACAATTGTGCTAAAGAAATTTCAAAATCAAGAGAAGCCAAAGCAAATAGGAATGCTGAAGAAAAAAACTTAGACAAAGTTGTCATAGAACAAAGTCCCCAAAGGAATATTTCAAATTTATAGGTGATGGTCTCATAGAATTTCATTGATAGGCACATAGACGTTAATTTAAGAAGTAGGGAACAACCATACCCTCTGTAAGTTCCTCTTAGTCATTTTCTCTAGTTTGGTATATTTTTGATGCCAAACCCTCCATCGACTATAATGACATTCTATCAGGTTTCTCATCATTGATTTCCATTTATTTCAAGTGTGTAAGGCTAGATTAGAGAGGTGTACAACTAGGAACCAACATATTTTTAGTGTTATTTTTGAGGATTGAATTGAAGTCTAGGTCACTTGTGTTGTTGAGGACTCTTGTAGAGAGCTAGAGCTAGAGTTGTAAGTACTAAAAATTTAAAGGTTCTCTATTTGTTATTTCCTACAATCAGACTATCTTGGCTGTCAATGTCATATCACTCCACTGGGGATGTGCCAAGAGTTATTGAGTCTTGATATTTGACTCCTACATTTATTGTAAATAAATGAAAGTATTACATGTTGGAAGGTGTCTTTTCACTTTTGAACATTATTTTTAAAATTTTAATGTCTTTACTTTTTACAATAGTTTTTTAAATGTTATATTCTATAATTTTGATTCTAGTGATGACTCCAATGTTATTTTTTGGTTTCAAAGAAGATCAGTGCCTATTTTGAATATCTTCATTTTAGCTTTGATTATTCTTTCTTTTTCTTACAAAGATGGAAGGATTGAGATCATCCTTCAAAGGTGACTCATCAAAACCTTATCTCACTACTATGTTTGCATCAAAGATGAAGTAGATAAGTTTAGAGGTTAGAATGGAAGTGCTTGATCTGTTAAGTACCAAAGTAAATGCTATGGATTCAATCTTGAAATTTATTGGTATGATAGGTGCTTCCTCCCCCATCCCCCATGTGATACAGCTAAACTAAGTGATGAAGATTCAGATGAACCTGAGTATGCATCACCTAAATATGAGATTTTTATGTTTGATTGTCAAGACTTCTCAGTGAGTTTTTTTCCTCTATGGAAATGGTGTTTGATACTACTATAAAACAATTTTGGAGTGTAGTCAAGAGAGTCCTGACATATAAGTTAGCTTGTGATGATAGTGAAACACAAGTATATGAGTTACCCAATCATGATGTAATTGAAGATCAAGAGTATTCTCTAACATAAGTGCTAGACATGGATATAGAATTGGGTGACTCCATTAGGAATGTGAACATTTTTGAGAAAAAAATTGTTCTTGATGCTTGATTTAATAATGAAGGTGCTATTTGGAGAATGTCATTTATTGAATATGGGGTTATTTTCCATGCCCCTAATAATGAATTCTTTTAGTTTTCTTTCAAGTAGTAATTTTAGTGCACAATTGAAATTGTTGATCCTAATGCACTCTTATTTGGTACTCACATGGTTGCAACTAAGAATCATGTTTATTTACAAATACTAAAGGAGTACTAGAATCTATTAGCTTGGTCTTATCTTGACTTGAGACCATGCAAAGAATATTTGATTCAATGTGTCATCCTATTACAACCTAACAACCATAACTTCAAGCAATTGTAGAGATGGGTTTAATTCATCTTGGCTACCAAGTTGTTGGAAAATTTCAAAATACTAAGGGATGGTAGAATTATAGAGCCACTAATTAATGGCAAGCATTCAAAGCATTTCCTTGACTAAGTTTGGATAATGTATATATTGTATAGTGTTTTTTTCTTTGTCCTTTTGTTGCTTTGTTGCATCTTTATTTTGGGCCTTATTTATATAGTTTCCTTTCCTTTTTTTATGTGTTCATTTTTATGTCCTCCTAATCTATTTTTGTTAAGTCTGCCATGTTTTATAGAGTCTTTGTGTCTGTTGATAAATTTTTAAGTCTTGACTCTATAGCCCAATGGATTAGCACCTGGTCTTGTATTCTATGGTTCTTTACACACATGTAGGGGGTATCCATCCATAAATGATATCCTATGTTATTTCCCAAAATTTCACTGGAGAAATTGGGCCCTTGTTTGTATCAAAGTTTACATCATTATCCCAATTTTTGTTTCCATGCATTCCTTTGGAAGGTCAAGTTCATGTTCATAATTTGCTAAGTCCTTTGTCTTATTTTTTCTTGGTGAAGGTGTTATTTACCTTATAATTTTTAGGTCTTTTACACAAATACAATTTCTGATGGAAATGGGTCTTCAAATGTTTTGTCTCAAACAAAAGGTTTGAAGACTTATTTCCATCAGACATTTTGTTTGCTATAAAAGTTTTGAAGAAATTAAATGAATTATCTTTTTTGGGCTAAGCATTTTTAAAAATCTCATAATGGATATTTCATTTGTTTTGGAATTTTTTTTTGTAGAAAAAATTCTAAAGGGCACTTGCCCTTTGGACATTTTATTCAAAAAAAAATTAGAATTAAATCCTTTGTTTCAAGAAAGATGCTAAGTCCTATTTATTTTGGAATTTTTGTCTATGGAAATTTTTTTTAAGGGAACTTTCCCTTTAGGGATTTTTCCCTCATAAAAATATTGAAGGAATTATAAGGTTCATTTAAAGTTACTTTTCATAAGTCCTGAAGGGTCATTTTACCTTTGGAAAATTCCCAAAAAGCACTTTTAAATGATAAAAGACACAAACAAAAATATTGAAGGGCACTTTTCCAAACAAAGTGTCCCAAAAATTTTACATGAAGGGTATGTTTCTTGGGTAAATGGTGCACTTCAAGGTTTTTAAAGGGTACTTTTGTTTCTTAAGGACACTTTTCAAAAGGAAACATAAAGATCTTTTGGGAAAATTATTCGAACAATTTTCTTGAAAGAATTCTTCTATAGGAAAGGGCCTCTTTAAAAAGGTCCAAAGGATAAGTATGGATGCTGAAGGAAATTTTAAAATCTCCCAAAAGGTATTTTCAAGAGATCTAAGGGTAATTCCCAAAGGTTGAAGTGTAATTCTATAGGGAAAGTGCCCTTGACAAAACTTTTGAAAGGTGCTTTTTAAACTTCTGAAGTGTATATTCAAGTGCCCAAAAGATTCTTTTGAAAAAATTTCTAGGGTGTATTTATATTTCCTTCAAACATTTTTATTGAGAAAAAGGTCTAAAATAATTGCATTTCCTCTGGAGAAGTGTAAGTTTCAAACTCTTCATTAAAAGGAGCTAAGTTTAAATTGATTCAATGAAAGTACAAAGGACCAATTTCTTCAAGGAAATTATTTTGGACAAAATGTCTAAAAAAATTATCCTGATGAAAACAAAAGGAAGCCAAAGCTAAATTCTTGTGGGAAAAGTGTTAAGTTAAATCCTTCAAGAAAATTATCTTAGAAATTTTGTTCAAAATAATTATCTCAACAAAATGTTTGAAAGAATTGTTGTAGAAAAATTGTGCTAAAAAAAATCCCAAATCAAGAGAAGCTAAAGAAAATAGGAATGCCAAAGAAGACTTAGACAAATTTATCATGGAACAAAGTCCCTGAAGGAATATTTCCAAATTATAGGTGATGGTCTTGTGGAATTTTTTTTGACAGCGATGTAAACATTAACTTTAAGAAGTAGGGAGATAAGCATACCCTCTATAGGTACCTCGTAGTCATTTTATCTACTCTGATCCATTCTGGATGCCAAACCCTCACTTGTCTATAATGACATTCTAGCAAGTTTTTCATCATTGCTTACCATTTCCTTCAAGTGTGTAAGGACAAATTAGAGAGGTATACAACTGGGAACCAACAAGTGGCATGAGCATGTTTAATCTGATAGAATATTGATAGAACATGTTTAATCATGTAAATCAAGACCAATAGAGTGAGCAAGGTCAAAGAGTCAAGATTTGACAAAAAGTACCTATGAGGTCAATAGGAATAAAGACAACTAGGAGCATTTTGATTGGTTTGAGATAGTTTTTGATGGATAAATTATAACCGAAGGAGTAGTTTTTGACCAGGGCAAACAATGTCTTATAGGGTCATCCTAATTTTATTAAATATTGTTTAAATGACATGGAGAAAGTATAGCCATGCAACCAAAGTCAAAGGACATGAAGGGATCAATATTAAAGCTTAAAATAGACCATTAGTTTGAGTATTTGTGTTATGCAGGGTTATCTATATGACCATGCTAACCATTTTTAAAGAGTATCTATGCATATGGTGAATCCTTAGTTCTTATAAAGACAAAGTGGGTCTTTTTAGATGTAATGGGAGACCAGAATGAAGTTACATGGTATATATGTCCCCATAAACATAATGACTATAAGAAAACCAATAGCCTAAGATTGGTTTTCTATCTATAGTGGACCTATGAACATGAGGAAAATTTTGAGCATGATCCAATTTGAATAAGAGATAACATTCCAAAGGATGCCACAAATGCATACACATAGACTCAAAAGGCTTCATTACTAGAACCAGTTGCATGAAAGGGAACCTTATCTCTACTTTTGCATGCCACAACAAACTAGTTAGGAGTAGTTAATAATAAGACAAAATTCTAATAGATGGTTTTAATTTTTGTAACTACATTGATACCAGAACTTAACTTGAAACAACTTGATCCCACCATTACAACCATCAGGGGGCATCAATGAAGGAATAGTGTAACTTTTCAATGGACTAAAGTGACTTGGATCAATCAGGGAGATTGAATGAGCATAATTGAAGAAGCACTTGTAAATACGGTTGAAATGAATTTCAACTCATTTGATTCCCCATGGGACTTATCTTTTTCCACTTCTCTCTTAAATGCTATAAGTAGCTACCATTTTTGGCCTTTGTAATGTAATTCCACTCCATGTATGGTGAAGCCCTATTGGAATGATGTCATATTTTGCCTTTGAACATTATTGTAAATATAATTTTGAGTTCTTAAATAATTGTTTAAGTGTGTAAGTGATGTAAAGTGATAATTCTCTATCCTTTCTTCCCTTATCCTTTCATGTTTGTGTAATATTTCCTATTATAATAGGTCATATGAAGTTTTTTCAAGTGTATGATCCTATATTTTAAGTGTATAATGAGCCTTAGTGTTTGTAACTTCTATATGGTTCACTTACCTTGGATATATCTCATGCATCTCACCTCCATATTTAAGAACTCATGTTAGAATCCATAGGACTTGAAAGTTAATTTCTATGACTTATTTTTTAGTACAAGAAAGTATGATGGTCATATATAAGACATCTTGGTGTATTACCACCTTAGATTAGGTCATTTCATGCAACTTCTAACTATTCTCCCCATAAGTAATTAGTTAATTAGGTGTGATCATTTCAAGATACATTCAAGGAGTTATAACTTAAATCTAGAGGCTCATTTCTAATATAGGTACAGCCACATACCTGGAAATGTTCCCATGTTGCCCAAATATGGAAGAATCTTCAACAACTTCTTTTATGGTATAAGATTTGGTGACAATAGTTATGGCATGCTTGATGGGACTCAGGTCTAAGAGAGTGGAAAGATTGTTGGTGTGTCTTTCTTCTAATAAGCTTTAGGAAGCAAGAAATATAGTACCAATTGCAAATATGAATGATAACTTCTAGTTGTAAGCATCCCAAGTATATCTCATTGAATTTTTGATCAACTTTTTACATTTCCTTTGATACATGATGTTTACATGAATAGATATGGTGAATATCCCTACCATGGACCTCCTTATCAACCTATTTATGAACCATAATATACTCCCTAATAGTCCTCTAAAAATGGCTATAAATCTTATGAGCCATGAAAGCCCTATAATTCTCCATTCCCCCCCCCCATATAACACCATGTTATTAGATATCCCTATGAGGAAGGCTACCAATATACATATTTATAAATGCCTCCCTATCAATCCTAATATGAGCCCTATCAACCATACCATGATGCCTATAAAAATAAAAAGTAATCCTATGAGTATTAGCATGAGGAATCAAATTTTTACATGAATTATACACAAAAGTATTACAAGGCAAGATATAGGTTCCTAAAAACTAGAATACAACAACATGAAGATAGTCTTGATCCTCATCATTACCCTCCTCCTTCATTTTTTCCATCTTATATCAAGTCATTATTGACATCCATATCATAGTTATTGGTTAATGAAGATGAAATTATAACATCGGATGATGAGTATGATGTGTTCACTAATCATCTCATGGAATGGTTGAGAGGTGCTACCCAAAATTATATGAAGAAGTTGGAGACATTTGAATAACTAGAAGGAACTCAATGGGAGGTCAAAGAATAAATGGACTTATAATATAAGTTCCTTCAATGATCAATAGATAGGTTAAGTATGTGGGAGGATAAAGAGCTCAAAAATTAACATGCTACTATATAATAAACTCAAGGATACTATTAGTAGGGTGCAAATCCTACTTATGAAGATGTTTGTCCTTCTAATAAGCCTAATAAGTAACTTCCCTATGAGCTTACTAGTGATTTTATCTTTCATAAATCCACTCAGAAGCCTAATCCTTAACCTCACACTCCATCTCCAATTCATCATCCCCCCATCACATCTCATATTTTCACTACATCTCATATTCCAGCTCCTTCACATGATCCCATCTTGAGAGAAACAAGTGAAGATGAATAAATCCAAGCCAAGGCTGACCAAGAGGATGTCATGAGTGACTATTATGAGGAAATAACCATAAGGACACCCCTTGGTGACCAAAAGTGTAATCCTACCTTCTTAAGTGAAAATAAACATATTGAAGACCCTATTACAACTAACCATGAGGAATGTGGCCAAGACTTGAAGAGAGGGGAATTTGAATAAAACTTCATGTCTAATCATGAAGTTTTAGATGACCATATCAAGCATGAAATAGAGTGTACTATCAAGAAAGAAGGTGAAGTCACTCCTCAAGAAATTTCAATCCTAAGGGAGTCTCATGAGACCAAGATAGATGAAATGAATCTTGAAGATGACACTCAAGAGGTGGATGAAAATGACTTGTGACAAAAGTTTGATTTCATATGTCATGAGTTTGATTAGTTTGGTAAGGTTACTCCTCTTCTCAAGAAATATACATCTGATTTGGATAATGCCTCTAACAATCATGTTGATTATTGTCTCAATAACCATGGAGAAAGGTCTTATGTTGTGAATGAAGAATAACTATGGCAAAAGCTTAATGCCATATACAAAGAGTTTCACAAGTTGGGTAAGTCTCTTCTTTCCCCAAGAGATTATATTTCTAATAATAAGGTTGCTAAAGATACTAAGGATCATGTTAACAAGTATTCCATTAATCATAAATATGAAGGTAATTCTATTGATCAAGAATTTACTATCATAAATCACTTTGATGATGCTTGTGTCTAAGAGATTATAGACATGGAAAGTGAGGGCAAGGTAGAAGTTATTGCACCTCGAGAATAGTCAAGAGACCCACCTAGTATTGAGACATAATCAAAGGTATTGGATCATGAATAAGAAGATCTTGATTCTTCCAAACATCAAGTACAATATGTTAAGGAAAAAAGCAAGGCTGAGAGGATTGTCATATTTTCAAGATTGTACATTAAGGGCCAAGTACATGAAAAGGTGAAGAAGGAGTATTCCATGGAGGATAAATACTAGGATTGGGTAGACTATCCAAAGCTCCATGATGAGCTTAAAGAACTTGTAACTAAAGAAAAACCCAATCTTATTGAGGACACTATGTAAACTAAAAAGTAAAGCCTTGTTTAAGCACCATTGGAGGTCATAGTTGAGGAACCATATGAGAAAGTTGAAGCTGTTTGTAAGCAAGAAGAGTTAATTTCCATAGCTATCCTATTTGGAGCGACTTGGTTCTCATTAAACATCATGCCAATGAAGTTGGAAAACACCATAAAGAAGATGGAAGCATCAATGTCAAGGATTAAAAGGCTATATGTCTCATTCAACCCTACATGTCATGAAGCAAGAGAGTTTTCAAACTTCCCCTTTGATCTTATAGGGAGTTTTCATCTTGGGTTAATTAGTTCTCGAGTCAGTTTGTTTAGGTGTGTGTTTCCTTTCTTATTATGTTGTATTCTATAAGTGCTCATGAAGCACAAGTGTGTTTTTTCTTACTTTCTTATCTTGTGTGTTACTTCTTATTCATTTTCTTATGTTTTGTGTTTTGTTCAAGGCAATTTATATGTCAAACCTATTGTACACGTGACTCCATAGCCCAATGGATATGATTAGGTAACTGGTCATGGTATAAAAAGCATACCATCCTTGGGAAATCACCAAGAATGTTGACCATTTTACCACAATCCAAAATGGGTCAACCCCCTATAGTTATAATCTTATATAGGGGCTTTTTATAATGTCATAAGGTATGTTGTAAATCATTCGATGTCATTTCATATGCCATTCTATCTTTGGTCATAGTTTAGCTTAGTCTTTGTTCATTTGGTGTCTTATGGGTCATTTTAAAGTCATATATGTAAGTGGTAGGTTTTCATGGTGTCTAAGTATTTAGGTTTCATGTCTTTGTAAAAAATACTAAAGGAAGTTATCTACAAGCATGGGTTATGAAGGCATAATTCTCTTAGAGAAATTATTATGGGTATTTGGATAAGTGTTATAGTTCTTTTGGATATATTATCCACAAAAAAAATACAAGGCAAAATTCTTTTGAGGAAATTATCCCAAAGGTAAAACCTAAGTCTATTTTATTTTGAACATTTTATCCAGTACAAAAGGCCCACAGACATAATTATTTTAGAGAAAATGTATAAAATAAAAGGTCCTTGTCAAAACCCTGAAGATATTTCCATCAGGTAAAATGTTTGAGATAATATGCTTGATACAAAGCTCTAATGGAATTGAATGGTTTCAAAGAAATTATTTGTCCAAGACTTCAAAATTTATTTGAGTAAGATCTGATAGTGTTCATAATATCGTAGGGACATGGACTAGATTGACAAAAATCTTGAAAACTCATCAGGACCTTGAAAGATTGAATCAAAATGACTAGGGAAAGTAAAGGGACAATACCATCATTAGGACATTAGAAAGAACCAAATTGGATAACATGTTTATGCATTTTATTAATGAGCTTAGGAAGCCTCATGTGAATATCAGACCATGCATGATCAATGTCCTTAATGCTAAGATAATTCTCTACAAGTTTCATATCTTGATGAGTCTTTTATCTCAAGATCTAAGCCTTCAAAGTTTAACTTACCGAGTCTAAGGAGCTAGGTCATCCTATACATCATATAAAAACACACTGGTCAGCTTGTTTGTGAATTTAATAAATTCACATAAAAAATCTGTATGAGCTAAAAGGATGAAAAACCATAGAATAATTTATTTCAAGAACATGCTCTACAATTTTCATGTTCTCATGAGATTTCTATATCAAGTTATGGAGTTTCAAATTTTGTCATGTAGAGCAATACATTCATGCAAGCATTAAATTCAAGCCTCAACAAATAGTCATTTAGGTTCAAATGATCAATGACAAACACATGGATGTTATGCAAAACACATAGGTTAGCTCACTTGAACATTTTTAAAGCACACTTATAAAGATCCAAAAACCAATGGATCAAGTGGGCATAGTATTTTTAGTATAAAAAACATGTCTTGCAAATTTGGTGCCTCCAAGACCTTTTCACTTCCAAATCCAAACATTTGAAGTTGGTAAAAAAATAGGAGATGTTCATGCAAAATTCAAATTTAAGTTATGGAAAAAACCATTAGGGTCTTAAATTTGATGGTCATGTGGATGTCAATGATGGTCCCATAGATGTCAAATGATGGTCACATGAATGTTAAATTCAAGCCACAATAAATAACTATTGAAGTTTAAATGTCTCAGTAATGTTTATATGACTATCAAATACATTCACACAAATATCAATTTTAAGTTTGAATAGTCGGTCCAAGCAAATTTGATGATCAATTTTCTATCATACTGATGATCTAATGACATGATCTTGACTAATAAGGAAGTGGGCCCAATGATATCTATGGATAGAATTCACTTATACATCTTGATCTAATAGTGAAAGATGAGTCAAAAGGTTAAGGAGCTTGAGAGTCCACCACATGGTGTAAGTATGTAAAATAGTAGCTAACAATAGGATCCTAAGATCTATGCATGATTAACAAGTGGTATGAGTACAATCAAGCTAACAAAAGATTGATGGAATGAATTTAATCATGAAAATCAAGACCAATGAAGTGATAAAGTTCAAAGAGTCAAGATATAATAATAAGGATTTATGAGGCCAATGGGAATAAAGATAGTTAGGAGCATTTTGATTGGTTTGAGTCAGTTTTTTATAGACAAAGTCAAACCAAAGGAGCAAGTTTTGACCAAGGCAAATAAGGTCTTACAGGTTCAACTTGCCAACATTAAATTTCATTCAAATTCCATGTAATGGGCATAGCCATGAAACCAAGGACAAAATACATGAAAGAATCACCACTGAAGGTTAAAATAGACCTCTTGTTAGAGGATTTGTGTCATATAGGGTTATTTATATGACTATGTTTTCCATTTTTAAGGAGGATCCATGAATATGGTGATTCCTTAATTGTTATAAAGATAGAGTGGGTCTTTTTAGACCTAATGGGAGACCATAAAAAATATACATGGTTTATAGGTCCCCATACACATAATGACTATAGGAAAACCAATATTCTAAGTTTGGTTTTCTGTCTATAGTGGACCTATGAACATGAGAATAAGTTTGAGCATGATCTAGTTTGAATAAGAGATAGAATTCTAAAGGATGCCATGAAGGCATACACATAGACTCCAATGGCTTCATCACCATAACTATTTTCATGAAAGGGCCCCTTCTCTCCACTTTTTCACACCATGATAAACTATTTAAGAATAGTTAACAACAAGACAAAATTCTAATAGATGGATCTAATTTTTATAACTGCATTGATACCAAAACTTAGCTCAAAACAACTTGATCACATTTTTTCAACCATAAAGGAGAATCAATGAAGGAATAATGTAACTGTAAAATGGAATGAAGTGACCTAGATCAATCAGGGAGCTTGAATGAGCATAATTGTAGAAGTAGCTGTAAATACGATTGAAATGAAGTTAAACTCATTTGATTCCCCTTTGGACTTCTCTTTTCCCACTTCTCTCTTAAATGCTATAAGTAGCTACCATTTTTGGCCTTTGTAATCTAATTCCACTATATGTATGGAAAATCCTTGCTAGAATGATTTCATGTTTTGCATTTGAATATTAATAAACATCTAATTTTCAGTTCTTGAACAATTTTTTGAGTGTGTAAGTAATTAATGTATGGTGATAATTATCTATCCTTTCTTCCCTTATCCTTTCATTTTTTTTGCAAGATTTCTTATTAAAATAGGTTATATTAAGTGTTTTCAAGTTTATGATCTTGTATTTTAAGTTTACAATGAGCCTTAGTGTCTACAACTTGCCTATGGTTCACTTACCTTTGATATATCTCATGCATCTAACCTCCATATTGAAATACTCATGTTAGAATCCATAGGACTTAGAAGTTAGTTTTTGTGCTGTGTTTTTTAGTGTCAGAAAGTATGATGGTAATATGGAATACATATTGGTGTATCTCTCCCCTTAGATTAGGTTCATTTTGTGCAACTTCTAATTCTTTTCCCCATAATTAACTAGCTAAGTAGGTGTGATCCATTTAAGACACATTCAAGGATCTAGCCCTTAAATCTAGAGGCTCATTTCGAATATAGTTACACCCACATACTTGGAAATGTTCCCATGTTGCCAAAATCTAGAAGAATCTTGAAAAAATTCTTCTAGGGTGTAATATTTGGTGACAACAATAAGACTAAGTAAATTTTGTTTTATGAATGGTGATACTAAAATTTTGAGTATACTTATTATAAGATACCTGCCTAGCTATGAGATATCAATCATATTATTGGGTTTTATTCTATAAGGAATGTAATATATACTTTTATTTTTGAAACCTTGAGTGTATATTAAATAATTTAGAATACATAAGTTTTTATAAATCCTATGATGGAAAATATATGTCTAAATAAGTTGGCTATGAATGGATATAGGAATATCAGTTAACCTCATTTAAACTTATATACATATTGTTCATTTTATTTATATAATATTTATGTGGATGGGTATTTAGTTCAATCCTTTTTTGTGTTTAGAACTTGTAATGTGTTATAAATTCTTATAGTGTATTCTTTAAGTTACATAAAACAATTTGATTGAGTCGATCCATAAACTATGTTTGTGTTATAAATCTTAAAATAAATGTACATGGTTGACTATACTTAAAATTATATATAAGGAAACCATCATGTTTGATTTTTCTTGGATTTAAATGGCACATGGTTATCATAAAACTAAGTATGCTAATTTGGTATCTATATTGTTTAAAATGTAATTGGATACCTATTTAAATGAAACTAGATTATAGGTGAATAAAAAAAGGGTTTTTGATTAGTTTAATTGATAATGTATCATGTTTATAAAGTTAATATAGAGGGAAAAGAGAATAGGGGTTTGTATAAATTATAAATATTATATTTGATTTCATAGGCTATTTATAGAATAGATATACATGTTAGTTTGTTAAAACTATAAGTTCATAAGGAAAAATATGAATTAAGAGTATAAAAATGGTATACATTATACTCTAAAGACATGTAAGTTAGATACTTAGGGAAATATGGATACACTATTAGATAAGATAGAACAAAATTATAATATGTGTAAAAATACAAGTATATAGTATATATTTGGTATGTATTTAATTTTTACAAGTACATATATATGGTATATATTTGTATGTGTGAAATATGTACACATACACCTATATAGAATACACTTAAATGTATGAGATGTGTGCTTATGATTATGGTATATGTAGGCTGTTAATCTAGTTTAAAAACATGTGAGGTAGTATACTTTGATTATATGCATAAAACTCATAAATAGTACAACAAGTAAATATGAAAAATGGATCTTTGTTTAATGTGAGTTAAGACATTAATTATAAGGTATTTGATCCTTGAAATTATTTATGAATGGCTTGTTGATTAATTGAGAAATGTATATAGGGAAATAAACTATGATAAATGTTGTTTACCATAGATGGTACTACATTAGAGTTACTTTTGGAAATATGGTAACTTGTAGACTAAATATATGAAATATCTAGATGGTATGTTCTATTAAGAATTGTCCTTGTTTATGTTTATTATTTATGTAATAAATATTATAATTAGAGATTCATTGCATATGTTTGATGAACTAAATGTATCCATTTTGATTATTTCTATACTTATCATGTTTTATGATGGTTAGTAATAAGTAATCTAATTAAATCTATTGGTTATGTTTTAATTAACCAAATCTCATATTTATGGTGATACATAATTAGTGAGATAGACTTCACTATATTAATTAGCATCAATAATGCAAGATGAGGTTATCTGATCAAGTGGTGTGTTTTAATTTGATTGGTCCTAGGGATCATTAACTATTTGAAAACTTTGGCCAAAATAATGTTAAACATTTTCATTTTATATGTATGATTTACATGTTTGTGTGATATTATTTTATAAAGTATTTTATTTATGGTACACATCATGTATTATATATCTTACAACACATAGGTGCTAGCTTGTCTTTATGGATTCCTACACCATCACTATCTACCCATCCATGAAGGGAGGGCCATTCTTTAGTTGGGGAATTATGTGGGGTATCTATGGTCCATGGTTGGTATAGAAAATCACTCTAATGATACTCTCACTCTCTACAATAGTACTTCATTTTAGCGTACACTTGAGATTATCATAGGATACTAAAGTTCATTATGACTCATACTCAATGAAGCCTTGTATCTTATATTGTATTTATTATTGTGACTTTATTCTTGATGGGAATGTAATATTTATTCATTTGTACATTGAAAATAGTGGCTAAAATTGAGTATTTACCTTTTGGAATATATGTAGTTAAATTGAGTAATTTAGCATTGAACTTGATTTGCTTATTATGATAATAGTGATTAGTAATGTAATATATTGTTACATAACTATTTTATGGTTAACATACTTAGTGTTTTAAATGTGGATCACTAATTAGATTCTCGTGGTGAAGTCTAATGTATGAATATGTGGAATTAAATTAAAAAAAATGTTATTCTAGTAAATCCCAGTGTGGATGTTATAAAGTAAGAAGTTTGGTGATCCCACCAATTTCCCAAAATTTCAATCGATGAGGTAACCCTTGATAATGGTGAGATCTCCATTGAGAACAACTAGGTCACCATTATTTTAGTTGGTTTATGAGTTAGAATGGATAATTTTACACTTCATAAGTGAACTCATAGAATTGGGTAAAATTTGTTGGTTAAAGGGTGATTTTTCCTAATCAAATGGAAATATTGCTAATAATAGAAATATTTCCCTATGAATTAGTAATAATGTCATATGTATCAATAAGAGTGCTATAAATGATGATAATGCGATTCTAAATATAAGAATTTCCATATGAAATGGTGAGGTAGCCAAGAAAATGACAAGGCCACTAGAATAAGGGAGAATGGGGCCCATAAGAGATTGATCTAGGCCTAAAATTAGAAGAAGCGAGAGTGGGGCCCATAGATGATTAGTTTAGGCCCCAAAATTATAATAAAATGATTGAGGTGGTTTATTGTTTTTTGACTTGTAGAAGCGAGTTGGGATGATTATGTCATATGAGTGATGCTCTTGAGTTTTATGAATATATGGGATTTGGATTGATGAGTTCATGAGGGTGATCAAGGTAGTGAATCTATATCACCTGGTATGGTTGTCAATGATTCATATAGATAGGGCATATTTATTAGCACTTATGGAGAGGTGGCATTCAAAAACCTTGACATTCCAATTTTTGATCAAGGAAACCATGGTCACTTTGGAGGATGTTCACCACATACTACAAGTACTGATGTAGGGCCATATTATTACTTGGATGTATATGGGATCTTGGGTTATGTTATAAGACCTATTATCAATATATATTTCACCCTTGAGGTAGGCGTTTCAAACCTACCTCATCCATATGATATAATTGAATCATCTCTTGGTGTGGGTAGCCTAATGAATGAGTTGAGACTCTAGATTTGGGGCTTACTCCCCTGATACATCATCTATGCTCAATTTACTAAGGCTACTTGTCTTTCCAAGGAAAAGAAATTAAAAAATACTTGAAAACAAATTTTAAACTACAAGAGGTGATGAAACAATGCATTTTTTCTCCTCTATTTGATCTTTCAACAACACTTATGGATAAAACAAGGGATAATCACTAACACATAGTCTCTAAAATGACTCCTAAAAATTAGTATTCTACATGGAGGTCATGCCAAATGCTTATAACCTAAGGGTGATGAATAAAAGGTCTAATAGAATATATTACAAATCAGTTTCCACTACAAGAATAAGCCTGAGCACCTTCACACACCATTTGACCTGCATAAAACCAATCCACTAGCATTTAAGTGAATGGAAAGGACCTATAAAGGGATAAATAATTAAACCAATAATGAAAACCAAGAAAGTATTTTAAAAACTAGAAACCAATATGGAGAAGGTTGAATCAATCTATGTATTATCTCAAAAGCTTCAAGATACAAATGGGTAGGGTTTTTTATACCTAATAGAGGGATGTGTATAATATATTTACAAACCTAATTTATAGAAAATGAGACATAAATAATATGGCATATATACGGAGTGGAGAGGACATAATGACCATCACCCATCCAAAAATAGTTAAAAACATGAATAAGGGGAAGAGAATAGCCCACACTCCTTATCCCATGATTGATCTTAGCATAATTGAGGTCTTTAATGATACTCTTGGGCATATAAGTGTTGTGGATGATATATTTATAGTTATAGTTGACTCCATGAAGGCACCATGTTCCTTAAAACTAGTCCAATACTCCCTGATATTGCATGAAATAAGATGAATTGGAGAGATTGATACAAGGATGCTTCTACCCTAGAGAGCCTTTTCACTATGTGAGTAGACCTACAACACTCTTTTCTCAATGTAAATTAGGGTTACCTCTACACTTGACTTCAATTTTGATCATTAGGATTGCTTATGCCACTTTAGGGATTTAATAATGATTGATTGGAGACCATTACATCTCTACACAAGTCCAAGGGGCCTTCCAACTCACTCAAGATCTTAAACATGCTTAGGAATCATGAAAATAGTCCCAAAATTAGACATTACAAGCCTTTTCCCTACATATGTTTCCCCACACATGCTATTATTCCTAGTATAAAATGGGAACATAAGAAATTTAGGCATCCTCTTGATGTTATAAAGATGTTTTAGGGACATTGGAGCTATTAGGATTAGTTTCTTGGCCATTGAGTTCTTAATGAGGGTTTTAGAGGGTTTAAAGTGGCCTAGCATCTTAATGATGGTTCATAAAGAACATGACCTATATTGGAGACTTAATGCCATAAATATTGAGTGAATAGACCCCCTAATATTTAACTAATATTTATTTCCCCCATGCATCTTATTTCATGAGATTTGAGCAAAAATCCATATCTCTCAGGCTTCTTCTATGCAATTGATGAGCATTCCATATAGTTTATTAATCTAAAACAAACTATCCATAAGTGTTTCCTTTTTGTTATATATTCCATTGAATTTAATAGTTAGGGTCTTATCTAAGTAGGAAATGAGTGCAATTTTCCTTTGTATGTGATACATTGTTTATTATTTATCTTGTTGTTTGTGTCTAACTTGGATGAAATGAGCACAATTTTGTATACAAAAATACATCCCTATGGCAGGATCATTTTGAGAAGACATCAAATAATTTTGGAAATACTTTTTGACAATAATTTTGAATATTTGGCGAATAACATGTCGATCTCCAAATATTTTTAGCTCTAAAGATGCTTTGAAAACACTCTAAAGATGCTTTGAAGACCTATATAGTAGTGCTTTGAAGATGCCTAGGCATGCTCTAAAGATGGCTAGATGGATCCTACAGATCAAGATAGTAACTCCAAAGTTATCTATTTTACATATATAGACTTTCCATATTTAGATATCTTATTTTATACATTACTATTCATAGTAATGGTTTAAAATGATTTGGATATAATTATACTTCTATTTTGTAAAATTAGATATAATCTATTTGGATCTATGTTAGTTATTTTCATCTATTGTTAGCTAATTTAGTTTCAATAACTATCTATAAGTATGGGATCTGATTCTTAGATATCCTATTTTGAATAAGTAGATTTGGTTGTTTAGATCACCAAATTTTGTATTTTTTGAATAGTTTTTGACATATGATTTAAATACTTACTGTTACGAATGAAATATATTGAAAGGGAGGTCTTTTTACTTAATCTAATTTCTTTTCTTCAACCACTTAATCACACATTTAATAAATGTAATAAAACTAAAACAATAATTTTTACCACATGAGAGAGAGAGAGAGAGAGAGAGAGAGAGAGAGAGAGAGAGAGAGAGAGAGAGAGAGAGAGAGAGAGAGAGAGAGAGAGAGAGAGAGAGAGAGAGAGAGAGAGAGAGCATATTTTTACATGGAAACCCAAAGTGGGAAAAATAATGGAGAACAATCTCAAGTATATGAATGAACACCAACTCAAAATACAAAGTTTGCAAGCACCAACTTGTAGGAGCACCAACCCCTTTACCAAGCACCAACACAACAAATATTTGTGAGAACCAACCCATAGGAGCACCAACCCCTTACAAAGATTTGTGAGCACTAACCCACAGGAGCACCAACCCCTCTTGTGTATAAAACACAACTATATCTCAATGTTAATTACTCAATAAGTGATAGAACTCTACAATATCTCTTAATTTTCTCTCTTCAAAAATAAATACAAACCATGAACTCTATTGAATATTACAAATGGATTCTCAAGCCTTTTTTTATAGCTTTCCAAATGACCTTTGGCATTTACTTTTTGTGACACTTCAATCCTCATGGAAAATGGTGCCAAACTTACATGACCCTTTGTATCCTTGTTTTTGAAAAGTCATATGGTAACCCTTCATAAGCAAAAACATCTTTTCCTCTTTTATCATTATCTTGGTGACTTTTCATATTCCTAAAAGTGTCCATTCATGGAAAAAAGTGCCATACCTCTTTTATCTTCACATGGTGACTCTTGGAATTCCTCAAGATGACTCTTCATGAGAAAATGCCTCCTATTCCTTTTTCATATTTTACCTCGTGACTCTTCGACTTTTCCATGGGCCCTCTTTTGACTTATATGCAACCAAAAATATATTCATTAATATTAAATAACTATTAACACACATTAGCTAAGATATGCATATTAAAAACACCATTAAATGCAATGGGGCATTTATCACCAATAATGCTAGACCTTTGACATCAATGACAATATTTCCAACAATCTCCCCCTTTGTCATTGATGGCAACCTCAAATTGAAACCACCACATCCTAAAACCTACACATATTGCCATCTGAAAAACATACAGTAACTCCCCCTTACTATAACAACTTGTACCTATTCCCTATACCTATTTCCACACCTGTACCTATTTTTCTCCCCCTTTGACATTAATGGCAAAGGGTCTACTTGGAGCTAACACTTAGCTCCCCCTCAATTGATGCTAAACCTTAATGGTAGGAAGTAAAAGAAATTACTCCCAACTTCTCTCACAAATATTGAAATGTGTCTTTTGGTAGTGCCTTTGTGAAAATATCTACAATTTGCTCTGTAGCACTGATATACTCCATCTTAACCTATTGATCTACAACCTGCTCTCTCAAAAAGTGATATCTAATGGGAATATATTTTATTTTTGAATGCATCACTAGATTCCTTAAAATATTAATAGCACTTGTGTTATCACAAGAAATAGAAATAGGTTCATCATATTTTACCTTGATATCTTTCAAAGTTTGTTTCATCTAAAGCACTTGAGTATAACACAATACTGATACAATATATTCTTCTTCAGCTGTAGAAAATGATACTAAATTTTGCTTCTTTCTTAGCCATGATACTAAGCTATCACCAAGGAAGAAATCTCCCCCACTTTTACTCTTTTTGTCATCCAAGCACCCTGCCCAATCTAAATCTATATAAGTAACCAAAGTGAAATCTCTGCTTGTGAGATACCATAATCCATAATCCAATGTCCCCTTGATATATTTAAATATTCTCTTTTCTAACTAAACATAATTATATTTTGGAGATGACTTATATTTTACAACTATACCTACTACATGCATGATGTCTGGCCTCGATGCTATTTAAAATAAAAGACTACCAATAACAGATCTATACAAAGATTGTTCTGTAACAGGTGAATCTTTATATTTTCTCATCTTATTTCCTATACACATTGGTGTGCCAACTGGTGCACAATCCTCAAAATCAAATTTCTTTAAAATTTACTTGGTATATTTACTTTGAGATATGAAAATTCATTTATTTGACTAAAATATTTGTAATCCTAATATAAATGACAATTCTCCAAGCATAGACTTCTCAAATCCTTTTTGCATATTATAAAAAAGTTATTTTGTAATCTTTTCAATATTTCCTACAAAAATGATATCATCAACATATACCACAACAACCATTTAATGCTCACATTCTACTTTGATATAGATATTACTATCAACAAATCCTCTCTTGAAACCTTGATCTTACAGGTAATTATCAAGTCTTGATACCAAGCTTTGGAAGCTTATTTTAATCTATACAATGCTTTCTTCAATCTACATACATGTATACAAATATTTGAGAGAATACATCCTTTAAGTTGCTCAATGTAGACCTCTTCTTCTAGATTCCCATTTAGGAAGGCAAATTTGACATCTACCTAAAACACTTTGAAAATTTTAAACACTGCATATGAAAAAAACATTCTAATAGCCTCTAACCTTGCCACTGGTGCAAAATTTTCTTCAAAATCTATTCCCTCAATCTGAGCATATCCTTTACATACTAATCTTGCTTTATTTTTAGTCACTTCTCTATTTTCATTCAACTTATTTCTATAAACCCATTTTGTTCCTATCACATTGTGATCTTTTGGTCTAGGTACTAATTCCCAAGTATCATTATTTTCTATCTAATTTAATTCTTCATCCATAGCCTTAACCCAATGCTTATCATGTCTAGCTTCTAAAAAAATTCTAAGCTAAATTTTAGATAATAAAGAGAAATTAACTTACTCAGATTCACTTACCGTCATTCTTCTGGTGTGAATTTCTTAATTTATGTCCCTAATGATTTCACTTTCATTATGATTTATTTGAACATATTTGGATGGATATTTGGTGTCCTTTTTCTCTTTTTTCTCATCTTCATCTGATTCTTCAAAATCTTCCTCTTCAATGACTTTAGGAATGTCTACTGGATGATCACTGATTCTTTATGTTCCAGCTTCTTCTATCCTGACACTTGCACTTTCAAAATTTTTTTTGGTTCTTTTGTTATAAAATTTATAAGCTTTAATTTTTTAAGAATAATGAATAAATATACCTTCATCTACTCTAGATTCAAACTTACCAAGTTTTTAATCGGTTCTCTTTATGAAGCATCTGCTACCAAAAAATCTCAAATAATCAACTTTTGTTGGTTTATATTTACATAGCTCATAAGGAGTCCTATCATTATTGACTCTTAATAATTCTCTATTATGAATATGCACTATTTTAGAAACTACCTCTCTCCAATATTTATCTGCTATCTTGGATTCATTAGCATTGTCCACACCATCCCTTAAACTATTCTATTTTTTCATTCAACTACTCTATTTTATTGTGGAGTTTTGGATACTAAATAATGTCTCTTTATTCCATGGTATTTAAAAAACTCAATAAATTAATTTGACATGAATTCTCCTCCTTGATCTGATCTTAGATACTTAATCTTCAAACTAGTTTCATTCTCAACTAACGCTTTAAAATGTTTAAAAGCTTCTGATTTTTTATTTAAAAATATTACCCAAGTCATACGTGAAAAATCATCAATAAAAAACATGAAATATTTATTACCTTGAGTAATTTGAGTTCTCATAGGTACACATAGATCAGTCTGAACAAGATCTATCATATAAGTAGTTGATTACTTTTTTGTTTTGAACTGCCTTCTAGCCTACTTCCCATGCTGACAAGGTTCACAAAGCATGTCAGATGGATTTGTAATCTTTGGAAGATTTTTGAGTGCTTGCTTTGTGATTATTTTGACAATATTTTCAAAATTTATGTGCCCCATTCTCCTATTCCATAGCCAACTTTCTTCAATCTGACTCAAACAACATCATTGACCTTTGATATCTGATAGCATATATAAATTATTGCCTATTCTCTAAGCATCTACAACTAACACATATGAATATTTTATTATAATTGCATAACCTTATGCATAAAAATTTAGTGTGTGATCTTGATCATACATTTGACTTACACTCAAAATATTATGCTTAAGACCTTCTACATACAAATAATTTTTAGTTTTAGTTCTACCATTATCCAAACTTAGTGTACCTTTTCTAGCAATTATGGCAGTAATATTATCTCTAAATTTCACTATGCCACTATTGGTCTTCTTCAAGGTTATGAACTTTCTCTTATCTCCTATCATGTGCCTTAAACATCCACTATCAATGAACCATGGAATTTCTTCATTTCTTACATGCAAAGCTTTCTGCACCAACATAGATTTGTTAGGTTGTTTCTTTTTCCATGAACCTATTTGAACTTTTTTCTTGATGAATGAAGCCTTAAAACTCTGATCCTTCTTGACTGACTCGAACACTCTTCTACAGTACTAAGCTATGTTTCCAAAGTTGTTTCACTTGTAACATATTATGGCCTCTTCATTAAATCTTGATATAGGATCAAAAGAGTTGTGGCTTCTACTTGAATCTATATGAATTTCTTTCTCTTTATTTCTAAAATTGTTATCCCTTTTTTGACATTCTATTTTCTTATGACCATATCCATTACAATAAAAATAGTAACCATAAAAATAGGACCTATTTGTATCTCTGACCTGATTTTCTTTGGTATCTCTATTCCCTCTAGCCTCCTTTGTTTGAGATGTCCTCTGTATTCTTAACTTCTTCCCTTTTTATTTCTTCTTTTGTAAGAGCTTCAACTTAGCTCTTTCTATTTTCTTTGTTTGTGAAAGTAGTGACCTCCTCTTTCTCTTTTAAAAATCCAATACCTATCTTATCTGACATTGATCTTTGATTTTATAATATCTTATTCAACATATTAATGCTATTCTCAAATTTTGAATCATTGGCTATTCTATCATTGATTACTTTATTTTTTTCTCAAGATCTACTTTTAAAGAAGCAATTTCAATAACATACCTTTCACATTATTTACTTACTATTTTCAAATGTGTCGTTAGATCTTCTTCATTCTTCTTGGCTTCTTCAAAGTGTGCTTGTAGATATTCAATTATTTCCTTTGACTCCTTTTCATTTTTATTCATCTGGAGCTTTAATATTTGATTCTTCTTTTCAAGAGATTTTAAATTTTCTAAGGCACAAATGAGTTCTCCTTCCAGATTCACTTTAGCTTCATCTTATTCTTCTTCCTGATCATCTACACTTTTTCTTGTAGAGGCATCTTCATGTATGACCATGAATATAATCTCTTCTTTTTCTGAATCACTAACTCTACTATCTTCAGTTGAGCTAGGATCTTTAAAATACAAACTCTTCTTCTCAAATCCCTTCTTGAATTTACCTTTGAAATTATTCTTGTATGTAGACTTTCCTTCTTCATTGTCATCATTACCCTTATTTGGGAATTTAGATACAAAATGTCTAATCTGTCCACAATTAAAACATTTAAAATTTAATTTTCCTTGATATTTATTTGTGCCCTTTTTCGGCTTGCAAATGAAAAGAGCTCTATTGTCATCTTCATCATCGCTAGAACTATCACTTGATTCTTGAATCTTAGCCTTCTCTTTTTTTGATGTCTTGAAATCAGCGTCTCTCTTTGAGGGTTTATCTTATTCAATTTGTATCTCATATGCCATAAGAATACCATGAAGCTCATCCATCTTTATCTTAGCTAAATTATTCATCTCTTTAATTGTCAAAACTTTTGCATCATATCTCAATGGTAGAGATCTCAAAACTTTTAAAAAAATGATTGATTCTTCTAAATTTTATCCAAGACCTTGAATCTGATTAACTATTTGATCAATCTATAAAAGATAACTTGTTATATTTTCTTCTTATTCCATCTTCAAAATCTCAAACTATCTTTTGAAAGTTTGAAGCTTAGCTTGCTAAACATTTCCATCACCTTTATAAATATTCTCAATTTTGACCCAAGTTTCATGAACAAATTTATATTGCATAACTTTAACAAATTCTAATTCACATAAATCACATAAAATAACATTTAAATCTTTAGCATTATTTTCACTTGCCTTATTTTCTATCAAAGTAGTTATAAGTGTCTATGGCTCGTCATATTCCTCCACCACTGCTTGTCATATGTTGAATCTAAAGGCCATCAAATAAGTCTTCATCCTTATGCTCCAAAAAATATAATTCATCCCATCAAACAAAGGTGCCTTATTTGTATAAAATATTTCATGCAATCCAACCATCGTGCTTTCCCAATCTACCTTTAAGCTATAAAACTTTTTCAAGAGGAACTTGCTCTAATACCAATTGTTAAGCATGAAATATACTAAGAGGGGGGGGGGTGAATCAATATACTATATATATTTTTACTTAATCTAATTTATTTTTTTAACCACTTAATCACACATTCAAGATATGTAATAAAATTGAAACAATAATTTTCACCACATAAGAGAGAGAGAGAGAGAGAGAGAGAGAGAGAGAGAGAGAGAGAGAGAGAGAGAGAGAGAGAGAGAGAGAGAGAGAGAGAGAGAGAGAGAGAGAGAGAGAGAGAGAGAGACGAAATTTTTACGTAGAAACCCAAAGTGGGAAAAACTATGGAGAACAATATCAAGTATATGAATGAGAACCAACTCAAAATACAAAGTTCACAAGCACCAACTTGTAGGAGCACCAAACCATAGGAGAACCAACCCCTTGTAAAGATTTTTGATCACCAACCCATAGGAGCACCAACCTCTCTTGTGTATAAAACACAACTATCTCTCAATGCTGATTACTCAACAAATGATAGAAATCTACAATATCTCCTACTTTTCTCTCTTTAAAAACAATTACAAACCATGCATTCTCTTTCATATTACAAATGGCTTTTCAAGCCTTTATTTATAGATTTCAAAATGACATTTGGCATTCACCCTCTATGACCATTTAATACTCATGGAAAATGGTGCAAAATTTGCATGACCCTTTGTATCCTTGCATTTGAAAAGTCATATGGTGACCCTTCATAAGAAAAATTATCCTTTCATCTTTTGTCTTTATCTTAGTGATGTTTTGTATTACTCAAAGTTTCCCTTCATGGAAAAATGTGCCATACCTCTTTTGTCTTCACATGGTGACTCTTGGAATTACTCAAGATGACTCGTCATGAGAAAAAACATCCCATTCCTCTTTCATCTTTTACCCCATGACTCTTTGAATTCTCCATGGGCCCTCTTTTGACTTATATGCAATAAAATATATATTCATTAATACTAAATAAATATTAACACACATTAGCCAAGATATGAATATTAAAAACACCATTAAATGCAATGGGGCCTTTATCACCAATAATGCTAGACCTTTGACATCAATGATAATATTTCTAATAAAATACATGTATATTTCTCATTATAGTGAGTTATTCAATTAATAATGATAAAAAATCACAAGAATCATTCTAGTGTAGTTTTGCATATTATGTATATGTTCCTTTGATAATGAAATACAATTTAGCATTTATTTTCATTACTAAGTAAAGTTGATCTTATTTTGAGGAAGGAGCAAGGATCTAATTATCCCCTAATATTAACACAAATTGGAATTTTAATTTATATTTCAAAAATTCTATTGTTTTTAATTTAGGTATATTTAATTTTACTACAAGTGTAATTTCCATTTTTAGTGTACGTGTGATTACTTTTCTGTTATCACTCTGAAGTGCACCCTGCTTTAAGCTATGTAAAACACACCCTCTCTCCAGATAATACAATTGGATATGCTTAGAGTGTAGGTGACTCTATTTTGAGAATAACCTCTAGAGAGGGCTAGTTCCCTTAAGATTATTAATTAAATCTGATCTACTGTGATTTTTTAGGGATGAAAAGGGAGAAGGAAACATAAATTAAAAATCATATCTAATTGAGTTATGTACCTGAATGATTGGTATCATTAGAAATATTTATAAAACTAAGTAATACATATATATGAATATGAAATAAAAATCTACATTCAATCTTAAACATCAGTGTTTCAAAAGAAGCCCTAAAAGAAGTTTGTAAAGCAAATTCAAATCCTAGCTCTTTAAATGACCTATAGATGATGAGATTTTCATAGTAGATGTGAAAAATAACTAAAAAAATGGAAATTATATGCCATTTTTATGATGTTACATAGTCAAATTACACTTTATTTTGATTAAAAAAAACATATGCAAAAAATCTTCTTTATTTGATAAATGGTGTCAATTACAATTTTTGCTCTACTTCAGGAATTAATGAAAAATGGCTTCAAAAAGCCAATATATAGGTATATAACCTTAAAAAAATCCAAATTTGAATGTAAGAGAGAAGTATTAGTCTTATTTAAATTAAAATAAGACTAAAATCCTTTTACAATATTAAATAAAGGCTTTAAAATCTTCCAATTCTTCAAAAATTGCATGTTCTTCATTCTTGGCATATAATTGAGAAGTAGTGGGCTCATATTGACTCGTCAAATTTAATTTCATAAAAATAACACCATAAATTGGAAGATAAATCCATATTAAAAGTGAGTTTAAGTTTTTAAATTTCTTTATCTTTCATGAAAATCATGGGAGATGCATGAAACTAATCAAACTAGTCAACCAAAGAGATTTGACCCTTAAGGACTAGTTAACTCAACTTGAGCTCAAATTTCATGAATTAGAACTTATTTATTGACTTTATAATGATACATACACTTAAAAATCATATATGGTATATGGTAACTCTAAAATAAATTTATTTTATAGATTTTCAACGCCATTCTTTACTTGCTTAATTGACCAATTAGGCCTAATAGCCTATCTTATTGAATTTGGACTCCATTAAACCTAAAAAAAATATAATATGAAACATGAAAAAATAATTAAATATAATTTTTAAAAAAATTATCATCATAATATATTTGATTTTGATGAGAAAACACTCACCATTCAGTCAATAGGTTTGACTAGGCCTATTTTGCTCCATTTTCGTACAGACTGGCCATTTTAATTAAGCTATTTGGGACACTTATGGGATGATTTATGAACAAATTAAAATTTTAGGATGAATACAAAGTATTAGGATTTGATCTCCATTTATTATATTTCCTTGAAGTGTCATGTACTTCATTTTACATGCTTTTTTCTACAAAAAATATGATTTTTACCCTCATCCATACATATCCATGCATAAAATTGAAATTTATGGAATATTATATGATTTTAATTGAAATTTATAAATTTTTAATGTTTATCTAATATGATTTTATATTAATAAAATCAATATTTTTCAAAACTATTTTTTTGAGGGTTTAGGAGGGCTTTGAAGCTGAATCTTCAAAATGATGGTTCATGAATTACAGACCTCTAAATCTAAAAATTATATCAATTTATGTGTATTAAAATAACCCCCATAACATACCTAAAAATATTATATTACCATGCAAAAGATATGAAAATTTATCATGTGGAGAAATTTACTTGTGGGGTTTTGATTACATTCTGAGTTACCTATGCTCTTAATGATTATTCATAAAGCACAGACCCTCAAATGATCTAAATTATTTATTAATTATAATTATATAGGGTTAATAAAATAATAATAATAATATATTCTGGCCAAACTCTACACGTGGTAAAATATGCAAGCATCTGAATAGGAGGCTTGGAAGGGTGTTTAGAACTACATAAAATGAAAAAATCACCAAAATAAAAATAGCTCTTCAAATTCATCCAAATTCCTAAAAAAATCATCATGGAGTTTGTACCATTCTATAAAAACACTCAAAAATCACATTTTTCTTGAAAATTCAAAAAAACCCTCTTTGGCATTTATGCATGTTTTCTTGCAAAAGTCTATATGAGCATGGTTTGTTTAAAATTTGGAGTTATGGTACTCTTTTAAAATATTATTATGATTTTAAAAAATAATCCCATTATTTTTAAATTTTAACTAAACTTAGAAACCTCTGTGGCACTCCAAAATAATGCCTACTCCAATGGTGATCTCCAACGGACATGCTAACGACTGTTACAAAATAGTGAGTATCTTCACTCATCCAATGGTCATGAAATTTTTTTAGAAGGTTATCCAACTCTTGATGACCCTGTGTAAAAAAATTTTGGTCTTGAAACCACCTGTAGCTCCCAAAACCCTCAATTTTTCATAAAATTGACCCTTGTACATGGATTGTCTGCATATTTGAACTTGATAATGCTCTTTTTGAAATGAAAATGACCCATTTAAAATCTATTTTTGACATTTTTAAAAATCAAAATTAGTCCTTTTAGGACACAATTGATTGGTTTGACCTGTTGTAAAGGGATATTGATGAGATTTAAGAAAGTTTTAAATGATAGGGGTAGTAATTTGACCTTGACAGGTCAAATTACTAACACTTTATACACAAGTGTGATTTCCCTTTCAAAGAAAAGTGTAAATTTCCTTTTAAATGTAAGTGTGTTTCCATTAAATATATAATATTTTTCAATTCAATACAAGTGAGTTTTCTTGATTCAAGAGAGTGTGTCTTTCAATTCAATAGGAAATAAAGTTTGTTAACTCATCTCCATATTTAGAATTTGTTAGGATCTATTTAAGTAAAAATAAACAACATTCCCACATTCTGAATTATCATACTATTCTACCTAGTTGGGTAAATTGAGTGAGGATACCATAATGTCTTATACTAGATATTTAAGTTCTAGATGTTGATGGTGTGAACCGATGAATCTTTTTAACAAGGAATGCCATAGGAGATCTTCAGTTAGCAAAGCTTCTAGATTTAATTTTCTGAAATATAGAGTTAGAGTCTTATTTTCTATCCTTAGGATTTATATATTACAACATAGTAAACCCTCCAAATAAAAAATTGTAAACATAAATACCCAACAGTCTCATTGCATATAGTCTTAGACACTATCCCTTGTAGAAAATGACACCAATCCATTGATTGGTTAAATGAGATGTATAAAAACAACATATAATTTTTGGTGCTATGATCAAGGACACTTTTAATCAATAAGGGTTAGCTAGATCCTATATTAGTGTTATATAAAAGGGTTGGTTGTCTAATTCATTTACTTTGTCAGGCACTTATCTCACTATCCAAGTCAGTTCTAGACTTGTTAAACTTAGGTGCAAACATGGAATAAACCCATGGTGCTTAATATTTGTCACTTGACTTCATGAACATCAATCCACATAAGGAATGAGCCTTATGTGCTCACTTAAATCATAGTAGAGAAAAAACTAGGGCATGTGTTGGGCTAGTCATGCCATAGTACAACTCAATCTTCAAGGGGTTTGGTCATTTAAAACAATGATATTTGTAAGTTCATTGGCACAAGTTATGTCTACGCTAGGATAAAGACTATATACACAACACCTATTTAGGTAGCTACTTCTGGTCATGTGGGCACAAGTCTATATTGGGTTTCTATGTGGTCTCATGGGCATAAGCTTATATTTTATCATGTTTAGCATCCTTCAAAAACTTGGGGGGTTCAATAGAATGTCTTAGATCAAGGGTTCATGCTAGGTTAGAGCTTTAAGCACAAGTATCATGGCTTGGCATGAAGGTTTTCCTATACTTATGGTATTCTACCCAATATGTTAATGTCATCATAAATTACAAAGATGCCATTAAAGTTATGGATCAAAAGCTTGCTAGAACTTAGTATTCATATATTAAAATTAATAATTGTAACTATCATGAACATTGTGCAATTGAACCATATTCAAAGAACATAGCCATAACCACCTAAACTAGATTAGAAATCAAATAAGGCATGCTATTATTCATTAACAAAGTTCAAATCTAGAGAGTATATATCAATAAAAATAGAGAAATAACTTATCTAAACTACTAAAGGCCCTGAGGCTCACAATCAAGCTTAGGAACTACAACGTGGAGCCTTAAGGACCTCCATGCTAGTATTAAATTTTAATGGTGGTATCTTTGCTATTTTTGGAACCAATTTTACATATCTTCACTATCCCCTAGTTAAATCCTTGCATATGAGTTTGAGCTTGCTTTTATAACCTATAGGAGTTCCTTTGGCCAGGGTGGAGCTGTGCACATAGTTTGTCAAGTGGGAGGTTTTCTTAATAATTACATCTACTCTATTAATTTATACCATTAATGTTGTGATTTCCACATTCTTTCACTTTTTAGAGGATCCAAAAACATCATAGAATTTTTAGGTACCTGCTAGTTGGTATAAAGAGTACATCGATTCTTCTAGCTAGTGTAAAGATGTCAAAATAACAATCCTCTGAATGATTGCCTCATTCCTAGATGTATAATAAGTTGGTGTGGGTCCATACTTATGTGAAAAAGGGTAAAAAATTACCCCATATAAATTTTTTGGCCCATTCTTAGACTATTCCTTCAATGCCTTAGGTATGCAAAACTCTAGTGCATTCTCCTTTAGTTTAGCACTGAAATCCTCAAAGCCCTTGATGGTGAGCTTGATTTCTTCAATGATGTTATAAATCTCTATTGAGGTAGTGCTAATAATGATAATATTGGTTTTATCTAACTATTTTCTAAAGTCCTCTCTCATTTTATTTGCCTTTGTCACTCTTTAGTCTAATATTTCTCCTTGTTTGTTGGCCTTTGTTTACAAAGTGTGAAAGAGTTCTTCCAAGTTTTTCTCTTAGTTCTTGATTTGGGTGCTCAAGGTGTTGACCTTTACCATGATTTATGTGTACTTAGCCCTAATAATAGTGTATGCCTTTGCCATCAGCTCTTCCCTCTCCCCCTTTATCTATTTGAGGCATATGTTGATGACTGATGTTTGGTTAGAGAAGTTCATGAAGATGGTATCAATTGCTTATATGCCTTCTTCTAGTTTCAGGAAGAGGTATTCCAACTCTTCAATATTTGAAGCTAGGTATTGATTTATTATGGTACATGGATCTTCCTCTTCTAGTATCAAATCTGCATTTAACCTTGGGATCATTTGCTCCACTAGCATGCACACCTTGTCAAACTCTGAGAAGTTTGAAGTGTCAATGCCATCAAAGAGGGATGGATCGACTTCCTCTATACACTCAACCAATTGTTGTAATTTCAATTTCATGGAATTTATTTCTTCTTCTACTTCTAACATAATCTTCTTCCACTTTGAATCCTTGACATCATTGATGATGTTCATTTACACTACTTTAGAGGCCATTCAGATGAGTGTATTGGTTGAAATGAATGGGTTCAATGTGCAGGGGTATACGAGAAAGAAATCTTATCCTTCTTATAGTTTCTCTACACATAGTAAATCCTTCTATGGAACTTGAAAATAAGGCTCATCCATATAACTATCAAAGGCAAATGAAAATTTTTGGTACATACTTTTTGTGGTAGATTTGGGCAGCATATATTCAAACATATAATAGTCTTCATCGATCCACCCCTTCTATGTGTTTTCTCTCAGGATTGGCTCAGTGCTCTCTTCTTCAATGATGACTATAATTGTCTATTCTTTCTCTTCTTCCTCAATTCTATCTCTCTCTTCAATGCTTTCTTTAGAGGCTACTTCCTCTTCTTACTCATGTAGGGGTTCTTCCTCAGACATGTCCCCTTGGTCCATTTCTTCTTCTACCTTGGCTCTAGCTTCACCCTCCTATTTTTTATAGGTTTCCTCTATGATCTTTGTTTATTAATTTAAGGCACCAAAATCACCTTACTTATCTCTAAGCACCCCTTTTGTACTTGGGTGCACTTGTGGTGAAGCTTCTTCTATTGTGTTGGTGGGGGCACTAGGCAACTTTTTTATTTTCTCCTTCATTGGTTCCATGCTTGTGGTAACCTTCTTCTATTTCTTTGCTTCCCTAGCCCTTTCCTCTTGGGATTTATTTTTCTCAAACTTATTTTTCTCTACCTTCCTCATATTTATGATTTTTATGGTATTTTCTTCCTCAGCCCTTATTTACTCAACCTTGACCTTATCAATTTCTTCCTAGGTCATGCCAAATGCCTTCATTGATCCTCTATTTTTCTTTAGTTCTAATTCCATTTATATATGTTCATAACTAAGTCTCATTTTATTCCACCAACTTCTCTTTTCCTCCTTAGTGAAGTCTGTATGGAGTGATCTTTGGATGAGGTGTTGAGAAGCTTTTTTATCTCTCTAAGTGTGGTGGTAGTTCTCTCTTAGAGGGCCTCTTGGACTTCTTTGGCACTAGGCTCTTCTTATGCTTCTTGGATGATGTAAAATTTTATCCCTCCTTCCTCCTCCATCTCTTCATGTTACTCTTATGATTTCAATTCCTCACATGCCTCTTACATCTCCATCTCCACCAAAGTTATTTTGGGCATTGAAACTGGCCCCTTCGATTTCTTTTTCTTCTCCCTTGGCTTGGGTGAAGCAATCCCTAGAATGAAATCCATGTTCTTATTCTACTTTGGTGTAGAGGGAGTGGCCTCATTTCTATAGGTGATCTTCAATTTGATGCACTCCTACATCTCCTCAAGTGTCTTCGACTTTTAATTTTAGGGAGACTTATTCTATGCTACTAGTACCAGCTTCCCTTCATCACTGATTTAGAGGGGGATGTCATCATATTTCTTAGTTCTCATTCCCTTTTTACTTGGCTTCATCTCATAGTAAAGCATATGGATGTTCCTAAGAATAACTTATTTTTGGAGGGGATGGATGTTGATGTGATATGAGTCATTCTCCTCATCCTTGGTTATTTTCCCTCCTTGGTGCATATATTGGTACTACGACCTACTTCATTCCAAATTCATATTTTTCAATGGGATGTTCAGCTACATTGCATTAAGGATTCTTATAAGTGTGTCCCTAAAGTATTTGGATAAAAATGCATAAGGAAGTTTTATCTAGCTAGATGATTGTTGTCTATGAGCAATAAGTGCACAACATAAAAGTGCTTCATAATGACAAAGGTTGCCATTCCAAACATATTTTGGGAGAGATTCTCTAGGATGTCATTCCTCCTCAAATGATTCAATATATTGGGTGTATCACCCCATTATTTGGTTCTTGTAATTTAGGGAGAAAGCATGGGTAGGTAGGTGAAGTTTTGATATTTTTACATTGGGGAGTTCTGGTTTATTGATGAAGCCTAAAGATTTTCTTCATCACCATCGAGTATGTTGATCTCCTCCATAACAATTATAATTAATATAGATTCCTACTAGAAGGTCTCTCATGATATATGATAGTCACATTCTTCACCATCTTCTCTACTATGAATTTTTTGATGTTAAACTTAACCCCCTGTGCCATAGTATAGGTGATGCATAGGTAAACCTTGGTGACATCTACCTATCGAATATTAAGGAAAAGTTTAAAGATCATGATGCACATAATTTACCTCATTATAAGGTCCTTAATGTCTTTGATTGGGAATTTAAAACCTCACTTGTATTATCCTAGGATTTTTCTGACCTTTCAACTTCAACATCATCCACCACCATCTGGTGGATGTTTGTGTCAAAGTCTAGGAGCTTAAAAATTCTACCTATTAGACACACTAATATTTGCATGTGCCTCCCTAGAAAATAGATGAAATATCTATATATGCATGAGAGGAAGAAACATATGAGTTATTATGGCTTCCAAAAACATGGAAACTCATATATTTGAGTTGTGCTAATAGCCACACATTTTTCTCAGATGGAGACATCGAACAATGTTGTGCTTGATTATGTTTTAGCCCCTGTGTCTATCATTCAATCTTGCACATTACTTAAAGTGTGGTGGTTATATTATTTTAGATGATAGGCGTGCATGAAGGATTCCCATATCTCTCCTACCAAGACCTCCTTAGGGAACTACATCTCTCGATAATACATTTTTATAAGTGCCCCAGGATTAACCTCAACAATGCTAACTCTACTGAATACACTTTATTCTTTTTTGCAATCACTTAATCTATCATCTAATCCCTCTTGTCATCCTTATATGTATATAGTGGAAAAATTCATGAACTTTTTACCCATTCTAAATTAGCTCATTTTTAAATGTGGCTTGTTTAGCTTGTTGAAGCCTTTAATTTTTGTTAGTTCTTTGCATAGTCATGAGGTCTACAACTGTGCATTCAACTCTTGAGCTTCAATTTACATTAATTGAAGCCTTGGTTTCACTCTAATTTTTTTTGCCTAGTTATTGCACAATTATTTCCCCACACTTCATTATGCCCATCTTAAAGTGAATGCAATTTTTGTCTCTATTTAATCATTCACTTTTGGCATCCATAGGTGCTCAAGGGTTCACTTTGGTAGTAGTTATTTGCTTCAACTCTAGTTTGATAGTCTACATTTTGGGTGAAAATTATCTCAAGATTTGTAACCTAAACTATTTGACCCTTCATTATTTTATACCCTTAATTTCATCTACCTTGTTTATTGTAGGTGATTAATGATGTGGCAACATTTAGAGTTTTTGGAATGTGTAAAATCCCATAAAATCCATGAAAATCCATTTCCACCTATGCATTAAATGTGGATATTTTTTGCCTCTACCATCACCTCAATAAATCTTAATGGTATTTTTGGTGAAGTGATGTGTAGTTCGAAGTCACTTCCCACCTCACTTTGGGTGGATGCTAGTGTGTCCTGACTATATTTCCCTTGTACTTTGTTCACTTGGAATGACCTTCACCTTTCTTATAGAAACATAGGGACATTAACTCACATGTGCATGATTAAGCCTCCATGGTTCCATCTTATTTTCCTATTATACTTTCAATTCAAGTACCCTTTACTATCTTGGTTGATTTCTATATGCTTTCATCATTTTGTCTTGGCCTTTCCCACCCCATACAAGTCCCTTATGTTATTTCTCCAACACTTCACTCTCATTTGATTTATTACACATGATCATGTTGTACATATTCAATCTATTTATTACACACTTTTATCCAATACACCTTTCTTTCATCATTTGTACAAAAGAACCCTTTGTCTCTCTCTTTCTTCTTTAGTGCTGATATGGGGGGTGGGGGTAGGTGAAGTTTTAATATTTTTTCACTAAAGAGTTTTGGTGTAATAAGGAGACCCAAATATTGTCTTCATCACCATCGAGCATGCTAATCTCCTCCATAAAAATTAGAATTAATATAGACCCCCACTAGAAGGTCTCTCATGCTATATGTCACTCAAGCACATTATTCACCATCTCCTCTACTATGAATTTTGTGATGTTAAACTTAACCCCCTATGCCATGTGATAGGTGATGCGTAGGTAGACCTTGGTGACATCTGCCTATTGACTACCAAGGCAAATTTTAAAACTTACAATGCATAAAAATTCCCTTATTATGGGGTCATTTAAGTATTTGATTGGGAATGAAAAAACTCCCTTATATTATCTTAGGATTTTTCTAACCCTTTCAGCTTCAGCATCATCCACCATCATTTGGTGGATGTCTACATCAGATTCTAGGAGCTTAATAATTCTACCTATTAGATGCATTAATATTCACATGTGCCTCCCTAGAAAATAGATGAAAAATCTATAGATGCATGAGAGGAAGAAATATACAAGTTCATCTAGCTTCCCAAAACATGGAAACTCATAGAGTTGAGTTATGCCAATAGCTATGCATTTGTCTCAGATGGAGACATCAAATAATGTTTTGCTTGATTTTGTTTTAGCCCCCATGTCTACCATTAAATCTTTCACATTACTTGAATTATGGTAGTTATATTATTTTAGATGATAGGTGTGCATGAAGGATGCCCATATCTCCCCTACCAAGACCTCCTTAGGGAACTACATCTCCCAATAGGACATTTTTTCAAGTGCCTCAAGATCAACCTTAAAAATGCTAACTCCCTCTATCAGCTGTACTTTCTTATTTTTTATAGTCACTTATTCTATCATCTGAGCCCTCTTGGCATCTTTCTATGCCTATAGTGGGAAAAATTCATGCACTTTTTCCCCATTCTGAATTATCTTGTGTTAAAATGTGGTCTATTTATCCTGTTGAAGCCTTTAATTTTTATTGGCATTTTTCATAGTCATGAGGTCTATGACTATGCCTTTAGATCTTGAGCTTTAATTTCCATTAATGGAAACCTCAATGTCACTCTAATTTTTTTTACCTTTTTCTTGCACAATTCTTGCCCCAAAATTCTCTATGCTAATCTCAAAGTGAATGTAATTTCGCTCTCTATTCAATCCTTCATTTTTGGCATGCATGGGTGCTCAAGGTTTCATTTTGGTAGTAGTTATTTGATTCAACTCTAGTTTGTTAGTCTATTTTTTGGGTGCAAATTATCTCAAGGTTTCTATCCTAAACCATTCGACCCTTTATTATTTTATACCCTTAATTTCATCTACCTTTTTTTATTTCAAGTGATTAATGGTGTGGCAACATTTAGAGTTCTTAGAATGCATAAAATCCCATAAAATCCATTCCAATTATGCATTCAATGTGGATATTTTGTGCCTCTACCATCACCTCACTAACTCCCCCTAATGATATTTTTTGTGAAGTGATGTGTAGTTCAAAGTTACTTCCCACCTCACTTTGGGTGGATGCGAGTGTGTCCTGATGATCTTTCTCCTATACTTTGTTCACTTGGCATGACCTTCACCTTTCTTATAGAAACCTAGGCACATCACCTCATGTGTGCATGATTAAATCTCCATGATTCCATCTTATTTTCATATTATATTTTCATTTAAAGTACCCTTTCCTATCTTAGTTTATTTCTATGTGCTTTCATCATTTTTCCTTGGCCTATCCCACCCCATACAAATCCATTACACTAGTCTTTTAGAACTTCACTCTCCTTTGATTTATTACACATGATCATGTTGTGCATCTTCACTCTACTTCATGCACACTTTTATCCTATGCACCTTTACTTAATCATCTATGCATGACCAACCTTTGTGCCTCTTTTTATTCTTTAGTGCTCATATGGGGCATAGGTGAAGTTTTGATATTTCTGCACCAGGGAGTTCTGGTGTACTAAGGAGACCCAAAGATTGTCTTCATCACCATCAGGCATGTTGATCTCATCCATAACAATTAGAATTAATATATACCCCCACTAGAAGTTCTCTCATTCTATATAAAACTTAAGTACATTATTCACCATCTCCTCTGCTATGAATTTTGTGATGTTAAACTTAACCCCCTATGTCATGTGATAGGTGATGCACAAGTATACCTTGGTGAAATTTGCCTATTGACAACTAAGACAAAGTTTAAAACTCATGATGCACGAAAAAACCCTCATTATGAGGTCTTTTATGTCTTTTATTTGGAATTTAAAACCTCCCTTATATTATCTTAGGGGTTAGAAAGTTTTCTAACCCTTTCAACTTCAACATCATCCACCATCATCTAGTGGATGTCTACGTCAGAGTTTGGAAGCCCAATAATTCTACCTATTAGATGCATAAATATCTGTATGTGCATCCCTAAAACATATATGAAATAGATATAGATTCATGAGAGGAAGAACTATATGAGTTATTTTAGCTTCCCAAAACATGAAAACTCATAGACTTGAGTTGTGCCAATAGCTACACATTTGTCTCAAATGGAGACATCAAATAATGTTGTGATTGATTCTATCTTAGCCTCTATGTCTACCATACAATATTGCACATTAATTGAAGTGTTGTGGTTATATTATTTTAGATGATAGGTATGCATGAAAGGATGCCTATATCTCCCCTACCAAGACCTCCTTAGGTAATTGCATCTCTCAATAGGATATTTTTTCAAGTACCTCAGGATCAACCTTAGAAATTATAACTCCCTCCACTGACTACACTTTCTTCTTTTTTATTATCACTTATTCTATCATCTGAGCTCTCTTGGCATCCTTCTATGCTTATAGTGGGAAAATTCATGCACTTTTTCCCCATTATAAATTAGTTGGTGTTGAAATGTGGTCTATTAACTTATTGAAGCCTTTAATTTTTGTTGGCACTTTTCACAGTTGTGAGGTCTATGACTATGAATTTAGCTCTCGAGCTTCAATTGCATTAATAAAAAACTTGATGACACTTCAAAATTTTTGTTGCTTGGTTCTTGCACAATTATTTACCCACACTTATCAATGCCAATATCAAAGTTAATGAAATTTATCTCTCTATTTAATCATTCACTTTTGGCATCCATGGGTGCTCAAGGGTTCACTTTGGTAGTAGTTGTCTGCTTTAACTCTGGCTTGCTAGTCTGCATTTTAGGTGAAAATTATCTCAAGGTTTGTAACCTAAACTAATAAACCCTTTATTATTTAATACCCTTAATTTCATATACATTGTTTATTGTAGGTGATTAATGGCATGGTATAATTTAGAGTTCTTATAATGCATAAAATCCCACAAAATCCATGAAAATCCATTACCACCTATGCATTCAATGTGTATATTTTGTGCCTCTACCATCACCTCAATAAATCTTCTAAATGATATTTTTGGTGAAGTGATGTGTAGTTCAAAGTTACTTATCACCTCAATTTGGGTGGATGCTAGTGTGTCCTGATGATCTTTCTCCTGTACTTTGTTCACTTGGCATGACCTTCACCTTTCTTATGAAAACCTAGGCACATCACCTCACATGTGTATGATTAAGCCTCCATGGTTTCATCTTCTTTTTATATTATACTTTCATTTAAATGAACCTTTCCTATATTGGTCAATTTTTATGTGATTTCATCATTTTTCCTTGGCTTATCCCACCCCATACAAATCCCTTGCACTGGTCCTCCAACACTTTAGTCTCCTTTGATTTATTACACATGATCATGTTGTGTGTCTTCACTCTACTTCTTGTACACTTTTATCCTATGTTACTTTATTTAATAATCTATGTATGAGGAACCTTTGTGCCTCTCTTTCTTATTTAGTACTCATATGGTCAAAGTCTATCAAATTACATGCACTTAAAAACTTACGTGTCTAGTCTCAAGCACTTTGGAAAGCATCCATGCTCAACTCACCCAACTAAAGTTATGTATAGAAATGATAGAATATTTCTATTTTGGGCTTGAAAGTGCCATTTATTCACTCTATAATTACAAAATACAAATGTTTGGATTATGCCAAACATTAGTTGGTTCAGTACATCACAATTGAATTTTGATTGGGAAGTTGATTTATGATGGCACAAGCACCATATTATTGCCTATAAGGCTTCAATCTATTAACATTGAAATGCCTAGGGAACTTTTCACTAGCCAACATGAACAAGATACATGCGATTATATCCAATATGTGGTGGATAACATATGGGCCCATCCACATTATTTGTAGCTTGCTCGAGTGCCTTAGGTACTTGGATTCATAGAGCAAGACTAATTCTCCTTCAGTCAGTACCTTGTGCTTAAATAACTTATCATGCCAGACCTTTTGGTGCACCTTCTCTATATGTTGACTTAATTTTTCTTGGGCACGTACCTCATCTAACCACTCTAAATCCTCTAATATTGTACTTAATGAATCTTGGTCATATAGGTGACCAATTTATGCAATATGCAATGATGGTATCAAGAACTCCATTAGTAAAATTACCTCTATGCAAAACACTAATTAGAATGGTATAGCTTTGTTAAAGAATTTTTAGGTTGTATGGCATGCCCATAATACCATTGACACTTAATCATCCCAATCATTATGACCAAAATCCCATATTTTCATGAGGTGGTGTCCCAAAATTTTCACATTTTAAATTTTTGTGTTACCCCTGTTGAATTTTTTTCTATGAGAGTTGGTTATCCTTGTCAAAACTCAATCCCCTGAATAAGACTTAGACTTTAGTAGTTTTCATTTTAATTTATTTTATTACCAATTGCTTCAAATTACTCTAGAAGGTTAGAAAATGTCTACCTAGGTCATTATCATAAAACCCATTTGTCCATCTTTCTAAAAAATTCAAAAAACTAAGTGTTTGGGCTCATTTATAGGCCAAATCAAGTTCTCTAGGTTACTTTACTTATTCAAAAAGGTTCATGAAGTAAGTTGTCTTTACAAACTTGAGTTACACCATCCAATTTAAATCATAATTTTAAAATGACTTTACTTCTCAAAAGGTGAGCAAATTAAATTCATAAACTTGAAAAACACTACTTAGAGTAATACATGGTTCTAAAGTTACATTTCTCCACTTGTTAAGTAAAAACAACAAAGTTTCATAATCTCAAAGTCTTCATAAGCTTAGACCAAATCAGGGTTATGAAATTGATTGAATTCATAGACCAAATTAAGTAAAGTAACTCATGGAACATGATAATCATCAAAATGCTTACATGGATTTCCTCATGTATGTCACTTAGTTGTAATTAATTCATGGGTTAATATAAATATTATAAAATTCCACCTCATTTCCCAATTGGATTTTGAATTTTCTAACCTAGTTGTTGAACCTACAAATCCTGAATGACATTGTTTGAGCTTTTGGAGTGATTTTGGCATAAAATATTCATAACCCATTTATAGTCAATGTATTTATATTATTTCCTCTTTATTTTCATGATCCCTTTCTAGTCGTATAACTCATTTTTCTCTATCAAAATTTCATGCATTGCTTTGAAAGTTTTTCTATCTTTTCATGTTTTACTTGTAATTATAGGTCATTTCTACATGCATAATATTAATTAAAATCTTGTAAAATTATTTATAAACACTTTTCATATGAAAATATCAAACAAAATCACAAAATATGCAATCCTTTGTGTAAACACCTAGCAATTGACCTAGATCATCTTCCCAGATTTTTAAAAATTAATTACTTACTCAGAATCTTGAACTTGAACAACAGGTCCCATGTTACATAGAGTTCCCAAGGGGAATTTATTACCCATAGTTTTGAATAATTATTACTTATAATTCATCCATATTTCCAAACCTAGTAACTTTCCCAAAGAAATCTAGATTTGTAAATGCCTATCACTCATTTGGAGTTTTCAACCCTAAAGACTTGAGAAATACCTAGACCTTCCTAGAATTATGACACCTTATTACTTAGAATGAGTTTCCTATACTTTTAAAGGTTTAATTATTAGGATATTTATGGTAGGTTTTTTCATTTATGTCTTTAATGGATGTGCCATGATAAAGTTGTCTAGTAGGTATAGTGAGATATAGCATGGTGGCCCAATGTACTTAGAGTAGTGTGATGCTTATAGGGGTATGCATGGGTGTCTTAGGTGGATGATGTATGGTTGAATTGAGCATAATATGAATATTTTTCACTTTTTATTGATGTTTTATATTCTTAAGGGTTGACTTCATGTTGCCTTCATGAGGTATGTAGTTAAATTTGTACCTTATAGGCTTGATCTTGCATGATTACGTAAAGGTTTTTGAGTGCTTTGGATTACATGACATGGTAAGGAGATTAGTGTTCTTGAAACATGAATTTTATACATTTTTTTTTATCCAAGAGGCTAGGTAGATTACTTCCAAGTGTTTACAAGTGGTTTGCAAGGTTGTTTGGCTCTTGACCTAGTTGGCCTAGGTGGGCTTGTGAGGCCTTGTGAAAGGTCAAAGGGTGTTTTTAGGTTGGTGAAGTTATATTTTCATGGGATATAGTTAGGAATTTTTTTTAAAACATTTTTATGAGGTCTTAGGTCAGATAATGAGAGATAAAGTAAATAAAAGTCTTCATGTGCTTCAGAGGGTGATCGAATGGTGCATTTTGAGCCCGAGAGAAAAGTTCTCACACTATTCAACTTATGTAGAATTTTAATGGGGAGCTGATAATTTTAGATAAATTTTAGAATTTAATAATAAAAATTTCCAAACATTATTTCATGGATTAAGGACCTATTCTTTATGAATGATTGCTAATAAGGTAAACATGTTTTTATGAGCAAAATTCCTAGTCTTAAGACCTAATGTTGAAGATATTTATTATTGATGATTAATAAGGTGGTGGATGGAAATAATTATGTTAAAATTTTGTATATTAATCCTATAGGATTATGAGAATGTGTTTTTTCAATCTTGACTATTTGTGGGTCCCACATAAAAGTGCTTCTTAATTTTGTTTTTGATATTGTGAGAGATTTATGAAAGTAACCAAGGGAAAAATGGGTGTGTGATGAATATTATAAATTTATTAAAAAATTAATTAAAAGTTTTATGAATATTAATTTCTCTGTGTCTAATTTATATGTCCTCAAAGTTGTCTAGTTGATATGAAGGAAAGGGTACCATGAGTGAGAAAAACCAGTCAGAGTGAGAAGTGGAATTGGAAGGCATAATCAGTGAGTAGGGATGGGTATAAGATATTATGGGTTATTTAGGGGATGTATTCCATTTTTTAATGTAATTTTTATTGTTATTAGTCACTTGGAGTTAAGTGAATGGTTGACTCATAGTTGACCATGATAATTTTGCTAGTAAAAGGAACTCAGTTTGAGTGATTAAGTTTGATTATAGGGTAGATGGTCAAATAAAGTGTTCCTAATGGTTGGAGAGTGTTTAGGACTAATTTAATATATTATATAGTTAATTTTAATGTTTTACCAATCTCCCATTGGTCAAACATAGTCTTACAAAGTGAAGTTATGCTTCATTTGTAAGGAGTATGAGACATGGGCTCACTACATAAACTAAAAAGTTGTTACAAAGGTTCATGGCTAACCTTGGAAGACATAAGTGATTCTTTATAAAATATCCTAAGGATAAATATCTGAATATAACTGAAAATGGTATATAAACAAGATTTTTTTATGCTCTTTGTGTGAGTAATCAAGAAAAGACAAACAAGTGTGTGTGTTTGATATGCTCTTAATATTCAATATATGAAAAAATACCCTTAAGGTAGGGAAACACCATATAATAATCCTTTAGGAAGGAATAAATCCATAATGTCTCTTCAAGGGGATAACCTCCAATATCCTCTTATAATAAAAGAGTCAATGCTTACTTGATATCTTTACCATGATAAGCATCTCCTATATATAGACATCTATCTAACCCATGGATGGGTAACCTCCTAATCCCAATGTAGGTTGACCATTACCCAATGTAATAATTCCATAAGTTACTCCATTATCCTAATATATTGTATCCATATAGTTAAATAAGGGGATGTGTGCCATATGTTGTCATCTTGATCAACCCATATATATTAATATATCATATCCCTAGGTACATAGAATTACTTTCCTCCTTGACATGTTTCATCCCTAAACATAAGAAGAAACTAGATAATGAGTGTGATTCATATAATTTCACACTTGTCTCCAATCTTGATCATCTATCCATCCATATGTGATCTTGGCAAGTGATATCTCTCCAAGCTTGTTTCCAAATTCCATTGTGCTCCTCTAATTTCATTCATGATCATAATAGGTATTCTTCTATGCATAGTCATAGTGATTTCCCCATTCATTCCATGTGCCATAGTATTTTTTCTTTGGAGCTAAATTATTTGAACCCTTGTCTTCTTCTTCTTCTTCTTCTTTATCATCATTATTTTTTTCTATTCTTAAAATCAAAACAAATCATTCAAAAAAACTCAAAAAATTCTAAAATTTTTAATGTGATTTTATTATATCTTCTTATAGCTCCAGTAAAAAATTTGAATAAAAATTCCCTATATTTTGGAATATATAGTGAAATTATTATAAACCCTAAAATAGAAATAACTCCCTCAAAACTAATAAAAAAATCTCTATTTTTTTACTATGACTTATTTGAAATATTATGGATATCTAGTAAAACAATTGTGGAAAAATTCACAACCAATCAAAATTTATTGATGATTAAAAAAACTAGGGTTTCGTTCCACACAAATTGCCCAAATCGAAGCTCTGATACCACTTGATATGCTCTTAATATTCAATATATGCAAAAATACCCTTAAGGTAGGGAAACACGATATAATACTCCTTTAGGAAGGAATAAATCCATAATGTCTCTTCGAGGGGACAACCTCCAATATCCTCTTACAATAGAAGACTCAATGCTTGATATCTTTACCATGATAATCATCTCCTATATATAGACATCTATCTAACCCATGGATGGGTAACCTCCTAATTCCAATGTAGGCCGACCATTACCTAATGTAATAATTACATAAGTTACTCCATTATCCTAATATATTGTGCCCATATATCTAACTAAGAGGATGTGTGCCACATGTCAACATCTCCATCAACCCATATACATTAATATATCATATCCCTAGGTACATAGTAGTGTTGATATTTGGAGACCTTGTGTGAAGGTTGTTGGGAGTCTTGGTGACCAATGTTTGTATGAGATTGAGCATAGAAAAATGTCATTAGAATTATCATAATTTTTTGATTCTATTGATTATTTTTACTATATTTATGAGTGTATATTTGTATATGAGTAAAATATTTGTGAAGGGGTTATTGCTTGTATTGAAGAGATAACTTGGTGTTGGTAACTTGTGTGGAGTTGTAGACTTGGAGAAGAGTGTTATTTTAGGGTTTATCTATCATATTGAGAAGTAATCAGAGTTCAATAATTTTTCATTTGATAGATTTTATGTTGGTGCTCAAAATCTTAGGCAAGTTGGTTATTGTCATCTTTAGGGGTTGGTGCTCCTTATGAAGTGGGTGCTTCACTAAAATCTCATGTTTGTAATCATCTGATAGGACTATAGTCCATTTTTTTACAAAATTGAGAGTGGGGTTTCTCCCCCATGAGTATTTTCCACATAAATATTTGGGTAATGGTTACATTCATTTTTGTTCTTTGATTCATCTATCTTACATATTGATGTGATTGGTTAAGTAGTTTGAAGAGTTAGGAATTGGATTGCATTATTGTTAAACACTGATTCACCCCCCTCTCAGTGGTTTGTACCTCTATCAATTGGTATTAGAGAAGGTCCTTTTTTAGTCTTAATAGCTTGGAAGGTAATTCTAAGGTACAATGTCAATTCAAGGAATGTAAGGTGGTTTCTCTTACAAACAAGCTCTATTGTTTAATGGTTCTAACTATGCCTTTTAGAGTTCAAAGATGTAGAATTTTATCATGGCTCTAGGATTTAATGTTTGGTAGATTATTATTCATGGATATGTTATTCCTACTAGTTATCCTACTAGTGTTGTTGATAAGAAACTCTTTGGAAGAAATTCAAAGGTTATGAATCCTATTTCTAGTGGTCTATTAGAAACTGAGTTCTCAAAGGTCATTCACTATCAAACAACTTTGGAGATGTGGACTAAGTTGAAGACAATATATGAAGGAGACTCAAAGGTCAAGCTAGCAAAATTATAAGATTTTAGAAGATAGTTTGAGAGTCTCAAAATGAAGGAGGAGGATCCTATGGCATCCTTCTTGAATAGAGTGGATGATGTGGTAAATATGATTAGGGGTATTGGAGAAGATCCCAAAGATGATGTTGTTGTTCAAAAGGTCTTAAGATCTCTATCTTACATGTTTGATTCTAACGTATCTAAAATTGAGGAAAGTCATGATCTTACACTAATGAAGATGGATGAGCTTTATGGATCTCTCACTTCATATGAAATGAGGATAAATGAAGACAAATCTCCTAATAAGGATGTTTCTTTTAAGGTAGAAAACAAGCCTATAAAAAAAAGACACAAAGTAAGGGGTCTCAAGGAAAAGATGCTATGTTAGATGATATATTTGATGATAACTTTATTTATTTATTTTCAATCAAGTTGAAGACTAGATTAGGTAAGTATAGAGGTAAACTTCCTTTTAAGTGCTTCAATTGTGGTGAAGTAGGTCATTTTGCAAGCAAATGTCTTCACAAGGATAAGAAAGATGAGGATCAAGTAGAGGGTAGGAAATGTTTCAGGTCTAATAGAAATAAGAGATCATTTAGAAATTTTGATAACAAAAGGAAGTTCTATAAGGACAAAATAAGTCTATACATAAAGATGGATGATAGTAGCTCAAAATTAAGCTATGATAGTCAATCTAATGACAACCATAATAAAAGTGAAGCTGAGGATGATGAAGTCCTTTTCATGTCAGTCAAATTAGATGATGAAGGTGATTGTTCATATCAAATTAAAGGAAATTGGAGTGGATTAGATGAATAATATATTCTAAATTATGAGAGTGAACTAAAAATCACTCTTAAATATTTAAAGATTGAAATAAAAATATGTAAATGTTTGAAGGCCAATTTAAAATACTATAAAGTTCAATTTAGTGTTTTTGAGGCTAAGATAACTTAAGATAACATGAAGCATGAAGGAGAAATCATGTTCTTAAATTCCAAATTAGAGTCTATATCCTCAATCCTAAAAGGTAAAGAAGAAGAGTTTTCTAAGTTGATTATAGAAGACAGGTTTTTTAGAGATGAATTGGAGAAAGCTTTGAGCAAAGCTAAGTCATTTGCCAAGTTTTAAAAAAGCTCAAATGATCTTGACAATGTTTTCAAAAGTCAAAAATATTTAAGTGATAGGATAGGTCTGGGTTTCATTGACAAACCAATATATGTATCTCAAGCAGAGGAGAAAATCATTAAAGAAAAAAAGGGAAAACCTATATAGATCAATACCCAAGCTGAGGATGTTAAATTCAATAAGGTAAGATAGCTTAATGCCATAAAGCATTTTAACTTTAATGGATACTATCATATTTGTCATGAGTTTGGTCATAAGGTTAATGATTGCAAGATGAAGGATAAGAAAGTCAATCTATCTAATCCTGTGAATGAGATAAAATGCTTCAAATGTTTGGATATGGGACATTTATCTAATCAATGTCCAAAGAAGATAAAACAAGGTGAGTTTGCTATTAAGAATGTAACATGCTTCAATTGTCAAAGAATTAGTGATTTACCTAAATTTTATCAGTATAAAAGAAGTATTGTATGCTTCAATTACAAAGGATTTGGTCATATTGCTAAATTTTGTAAACAAAAGGGACTCTTAATCAAGACAATACCAATCAGACTTTAAGTTTTCAATAAAGGAAAAAAAGTCTTATAGAGGCCAAAGGAAGAAAAGAAAGTGATAGTTAATATGTCTAAAAATCAGAGTAGTGTATTTACTAAGGTAGAGAGTGTTTATTTCATTGAGGAATTCTCATTATCTGCTCATGTTTTAAATGAAGAGATAAAAAACAATGAGAAATTGAAGAAGGAAGACAAAGACAATCTCAAGATGAGTATTGATCATTCTGTAGTTATAGATAATAGTGTTTCTTATATAGATCAATCATTGCTAGACCTTGAAAAGGTCAATTCAGTTGATAATATAGATCAAGACATGGTGGCATCCTCATTTTTCGCCTATTCAAGTATGAGAGAGGAGGAAAGAATTTCAAGGACAAAAAAGTGGTCTTAGTCAAGTCTAAAAAGAAGAATAAGACTATGTTGACTAAGGAGGAAGAAGAATTTGAGAAGATGTGGCCACTCTAGACTTCACGCTATTTTAAAGCAATATTGAGGGATTAGAGGTCTCTTTCTATGCTTCATAAGAGATTCTTGTAGGTGAAGAAGCAAGAATGATGTTCAAGAGGTATATTTAGGTCTTTTGGTCCTAAAGTGCCTTTTTGATCAATTTTTGATGCTAGATTTGAGTGGTGATCTGAAGGATATGGATGAAGCTATTTATGGTCATGAGTAAAATTGACAAAAGCCATTCCCTGGTGGTTTGAATCCTTAATGAGCTCAGATGTGAGTTTTATGGTCGAAAGTTAGAGTTGACCAATTTTGGTAGTAATAACTGCCTAAAAGGTGCCCAAGGTGCTCTTTTGGTGATTTATGATGGCTATAAGGTTGGAAATAAATGATTCAAGTTGGGTTTGACATGTCAAAGTAGGATAGGATGTTTGATGGTGTCTATGAGGTGCTCAAGTATGAATTTACCCTTTTGGTCAAGGTACCTACTATAGATAATGAGCCTATATGCATAGATTTCTTGGTTTCAAGGGCAAATTGAATAATGAATATGTGTCATGAATAATTTTTTGCTAAATAAGGTCTACACATGTGTTTAAGACATGTTATAGTTTGTTTCATAGGTTGATGAATGATTTTGTACCAAGTGGAGCATTTTGAGTGGTCCCTAGCTCTTCTTCTCAAGAGCATGTGTTTGGAGGCTTAGAGGAAGTCAATATTCCCAAAGGTGTGGATGATTTAAATTTGGCATGGAAGTGATTTTTGGTGGTCTCCAGGTGTGGTATCTATCTCAAGGGTTAGCATTAACTATAGGTTGACTTTTTGACCAAGGTTTACTTTAAAGGCCTAGTCATTTAGGCATGATTGAAAAAGTGGTCATTCTTTAGAGTTGAGTGTTAAAAGATTCAAATCAGATGATTGAGCCAAATAGGTTGCTATAAAAAGTCTTATAGTGGTCTGAAGGTGAGAATATTTCAAGTTATTCAAGTTTTTGTCTTTTAGGAGACTTAATTGGCTAAAAGGTTAAAGAAGGAAGTATGCTAAGGAGGATGAGTTAGAGGGTTATTCTTGGCAAGTATTAGGGGGAATGGTATTTGACTTTAGATATGGATTTTCATGTATTGAAGTGGTAAGGGTGGGAAGTTATGAGGTCTATAGTGTCTAAATAGGGATATAAGGGGTCTCCGTAGGCCTAGTGGAGAAATTGAGCTATTTTGTGATATATTTCCAAAGAATGTTGGATTTTTTTAGTTCTAGTTGAACATGTTGGTCTATTCTAAGCATGATTCAAGTGTGTTACTATGTTTGGAGTGCCCTTGTATTCTATGTGGTACCTTGAAAGTGACAAAAAGTGAGCTTGTATGAAGCTTTAGTACTCTTATTGTTTTTTGAAGTGATGGTATCTATTATTGGAGGTCTTGTAGGTGTGAATGAGTTGTGTATACTAAGGGGGAGATTTAAAAGTCAAGTAGGGTCCTAGGGGGAGCTATGTTACCAAGTAATTGGTGACAGGGTCAAGGATCTAGGTAACTTGGGAGTAGTTTCTAAGTGTAATCACATTTTAGGGGAGGTGTGCTTGTTTAAGGTCAGAATGGTAATCTTTCAGATGTATTCCTATAGGTGATCTATATTCCATGTGTTTCCTATAACTTACTTGTTTGATTTCTATGGTGCCCATTGTTGAAGGGAGTCCACTTTATCATTTTGGCAAAGGGGGAGAGAGAAAAGGAGTATTTCCATCAATGACTAAGGGGGATATTATTGGGATATTTATGGTAGGTGTTTTCATTTATGTTTATAAGTCATGTTTAATGACAAAGTGGTTAAGCAGGTACAATGAGATGGACCATGGTAGCCCAGTGTACTTGGAATAGTGTGATGCTTACAAGCATGTGCATGGGTGTCCTAGGTGGATGATGTATGGTTGAATGGAGGTTGGTATGAATATGTTTTAATTTTTATTTATGTGTTATATTCTCAAGGGTTGAGTTTATGTGTCCTTCATGAGGTATGTAGTTTAGTTTGTCCCTTGTAGGCTTGATTTTGCATGATTGCCTAAAGGTTCTTGAGTGCTTTGGCCTATGTGCCATGGTAAGTAGCTCATTTTTATTTGAATATGAATGTTAGACATTTTTAGGGAGCCAAGAGGCTAGGTATATGACTTTAAAGTGGTTTCAAGTGGTCTGTAAGGTTGTTTGGCTCTTGGCCTAGTTAGCCTAGGTGGGCTTGTGAGGCCTTATGAAGGGTCAACGGGTGTTTGAAGGTTGGTGAAGATTACATTTTCATGGGATATGTTTATTCAATTTTTTTAAAACATTTTTATGAGGTCTAACATTATATAAGGAGAGATAAAGTCAAGAAAAGTCTTCATGTGCTTCAGATGGTGCTTGAATGGTGTATTTTGAGCTTGAAAGGAAAGTTCTCATGTTATTTAGCTCATGTAGAATTTTCATGGGGAGATGAGAATTTGTGAGATATTTTGGAAGGTTCCTAATAAATTTTTCCAAGCATTTTTTTATGGATTAAGGACCTATTCTTTATGAATGATTGTTAAGAAGGTAAGTAGGTTTTTATGTGCAAAATTCCTAGTCTTAAGACCCAATATTAAAGATATTTCTTGTTGATGCTTAAGAAGGTGGTGGATAGCCAGAATGATGTTTGAAGGTTTTAGAGGACTCCTCTAAGATTTTTAGGATGTGTTTGGTCAATATTTACTATTTTTGGGTCCCACAAAAAGGTGCTTATTAACAATGTTTTTGATATTATGAGAGATTTATGAAAGTAACTAGGGGAAAAAGTGGATGTCTGATTAATCTTATAAGTTTATTAAAAAATTTGTGGAAAAATTAAAGAATATTTATTTCTCTGTGTCAAAGTTCTAGGTCATCAAAGTTGTCTAGTTGATATGAAAGAAAGGGTGCCATGAGAGAGAAAAACCAATCAGAGTGAGAAGTGAAATTGGAAGGCCTAATCAGTGAGTAAGGATGGGTTTAAGCTATTAGAGATGATGTAGGGAATGTATGACCTTTGTTAATTAAATTATTATTATTCTTACTCACTTGGAGTTGAGTGAATGGTTGACTCATAGTTGACCATGATGGTTTTACTAACAAAAGGAACTTGGTTTGAGTGATCGAGTTTGATTATAGAGTAGATGGTCAGATCAAGTGTTCCTGATGGTTGGAGAGTGTTGAAGACTCATTTCATATCTTCTTTATTGATTTTTAAGTTTTGACCAGTATCCCATTGGTCAAATATAGTCTTACAAAGTGAATTTATTCTTCATTTGTAAGGAGTATGAGACATGGGGTCACTACATAAAATAAAAAGTTGTTGCAGAGGTTCATGGCCAACCTTAGAAGACATAAGTGATTATTTATAAAATATCTTAAGGATAAATAATTGACCATAATTGAGAATGGTATATATACAAGATGTTTTTATGCTCTTTGTGTGAGTAATCAAGCTAAGACAAGTAAGTATGTATGTTGATATTTGGAGACCTTGTGCAAAGGTTATTAGGAGTCTTGGTGACTAATGTTTTTAAGAGGTTGAGAAAAAAATGTCATTAGAATCAACATAATTTTTTGATTTTATTGATTATTTTTACTAGATTTATGAGAGCATATTTTTATATGAGTGAAAGATTTGTGAAGGGGTTATTGCTTATGTTGAAGAGATAGCTTGGTGTTAGTGACTTGTGTGGAGTTACAAACTTGGAGAAGAGTGTTCTTACATGGTTTATCTATCATATTGAGAATCAATCAAATTTAAATAATTTTTCATTTGATAGGGTGTTGTGTTGGTACTCAACATCTTAGGCAAGTTTATGTTTATCATCTTTAGGGGTTGGTGCTCCTTGTGAAGTGGGTGCTTCACTAAAGCCTCATGTTTGTAATCATCTTATCAAATTGTAGTCCATTTTTTTTTAGAATTGAGATTGGGTTTTATCCCCCATGAGGGTTTTCCACATAAATATTTGTGTAATGGTTACATTCATGTTTGTTCTCTGATTCATCTATCTTGCATATTGATGTTATTAGTTAATTGGCTCAAAGAATTGGTAATTGGATTGCATTATTGTTAAACACTGATTCACCGCCCCCCCTCCTCTTAGTGGTTTGTACCTCTATAATTACTACTAATATTAGTTCCTAATACATAAATATTTTTTTAGGAATGTTACAAAAGACAATAACTTAACTCAATTGTTCAAACTTTTCTAAACCAATATGAATAATTACTAAGTTCTCAACATCATTTACCAAGTCTTTTCAGTGCTAGTCACAACAAATATTAGGAGTAGAATAAGAAGAAAATCTAATTGAAAATTTTCTTAAGCTTGCACTCGAATAAGTTCTAGGGTCAAGTAGGTAAGGAAATACTAAATCAAAGCGAGTTAGTAAGTCAAAAGAAGTAAGGATGAAGTATGAATACAAAGGATATCCTATTAAGTCCTGCATTGCATCCAAATTGTTAGAAATAAATGACACTAACATGGTACATGTTTCCATAATTGAGTTGTTTGAAAGATATAAATCTACAATCAAAACACCACGCATGCTAGCAATGACAAATAGTGGAATCTTACAAGCTGTAGCTTTCCCAAGCTCTACATAACTTCCTAAATTTTTCCTAGAATGTGATAAGTATTATGATTCTCTCACTAAAATAGTAAAAGATATTGCAGGCAATGTTGTGGTCAGATTAGATGTTTAGTATTTTGACTACTATTTTAAGATCCCAAAAAGACCTAAAGTAATATATTTGTCAATGGAAAAGTCTAAACATCTTTAGGAGAGTAAAACACTATATTTTATCAAGATAATGAATATAACTTATCTAAAGAAACAAAAGTAGCCCTCAAGGTTTTCAAAGCAAATAGTGAGATTTGACTTGGTCCAAGAAGTTGATGACATCACCTAGTTATTGTGTAGAATCAATGGAGAGAAAAGTTACAAGAACTTTTCCACCTGGATGTATGCTTACATAAGGTATATTGATGTCAATAGGAGTTATGTAATGATTGAATGGTCAATAATGATAAGTGACAACATTGATTAGTAGTTGAGTAATGTATTGTAGACTTTTGACTTCAAAATGATTTCATATTTAGTATATAATACAACATCTAATGGGGCCTTTTCGAGGTTGAATACAAAAAGGTTGTTGGTAACATAGCCCATCTATGAATACTACCCTCAATTGACTCTTTTTGAATACTTAAAGCACTATAAAAGGGTCAATGGTGTATTCTTTTATGAAGTCATTTGTAAATTGAATGTTATTTTAAAGGATAAGAGAGTATCTAATGCATCAAGGTTTTTTCCCATTTTAGATGTATTTTTATTTAATTATTAAATTTATCATATATCAAAGCTAGTGGTTTTACAGAGACACTAGTAAGTTTGTTAAGGTATCCTAGTGATAAATGGATTCTAATGTAATAATGTAGATAGCTGGTGCAGTTACATGATATTTAGTCAAAAGTACACCATTATTTAGTTAGTTTTCCTATTGTTATTGGCCAATATCATTGTGCAAGCATTTTAAGGTCAAAAATGTACAAATAGATATGTATCACAACTAAAATCACTCACATTTTTTAATTGCAAATGTATAACACAAAGCATAGTTTCTCTTGAGTATATGCATATCCCTATCATATAAGACTTCTAGATTGATTGTAGAGATGAATTTGAAGTGAGAAGAAGAGATAATAGTAGGATGACTATTCAAGAAATTTGCTCATTTGATTTGGCTACAATTCTTGAAGACATGGAAGATGATGGGCAAGTAATTCATGATTCTTATCATGCAATGGGAGGAGATAATGTTCTACTCCCAAAAATTGATTACAATAAGAATCAAGTAAAGACTATTGCTAAGATAAATTTAGCGGTTATTTTTATGACTTCAACATGGCTTCTTAGTAAGGGCTACTGCATGAAGGAGCCAATAATGAAAGAAATTGGCTAAGCAAGTCATAAGAGAAAATCAATGCAAGGATAAAGTAGTCAAGATCCCAAGAATAAGTTGAAATCAAAGAAGAATGTTGATGATACATATTCTATGGTAAAATAAAAGGAACCAATTCAGCTAGTTACCTCTACATATCATCTATTTCTTCCACAAACACTAATCCTATCACTACTATTTCTACTACACCCACAAAATATTCATCTTAATTAATAGTGAAAAACATAAAATTAGTGGTGAAAGAGGTATGTCCATCCAAATTCATGCCACCTCCAAATTTTCCTAGCATCAAACTACCTAAGAAATCTATTCAAAAAGAGATTGATGTTCTTCCTCCTCTTCCCCCATCTTCTCCACCTGTTGCTCTACCTCCATCTCCTTCTGATGATCAAATCACAATTCCTCCTATTCATACACAAAATATCAAGATCAAGTAACTATTGGATAAGTGATCTCATCTCAAGAGGTATAAATACAAAAGGTAACAGTTGAACATGAGAGTAAAACCACTAGAAAAGACAAAGAATAGGAAAATTTTGACAAAAAGATAGATAAAGAGAAAGAGGTAGAGAAAGAGAAATATGAAAACATAGTTTCCAATGTTGTTCATATAAAATATATTCTAGGCAAAAAATAAGTTCTTTCTCAAGAGACAAAGGTGGGATGTAATTAGCAACAAATGGTGATACATTCAACTACCCCACTAGTACAGATTTCTATTCGTGGTTGGCATTACAAATAGCTCCTAATTCAAAGGAAGAAATAAATTTGGAAGAGATAGACTTGAAAATTTTGAAAAGTCTTGATCTTAAGGGTAAAAATCCCATGAGTGCTAGAGTGACTTCAAATTTGATAACTGAGCCTTTAGGTCAAAAGTTTGCAGAAATATTGGTTCATCCATAGGGTAAGTAAAAGAGTGAAATCACTGAACAAGACTTGGCAATCACGAAGGTATCCCTAGGTTAAGTCACTATATAAGGCCTAAAAAGGGACACTTGGACTCTTCTCAATTCTCTTTTTTAGAATCTTGATGAAGAAAAGGTTGATAAAGCCAAACTAAAGGACCAAATTTCTAAGATATGTGAAATAATTGCCAAAGTGGCAAGATATGATCCCCAAGAGCCATTACTTTTAGGAGATGTATTTGATCATCAAATAATAACTAAGGTAGAGGAAACTAGTGACAAGGCCAAAGCAGTTGATGAATAAATAGATAAAATGATACAAATTACACAAAAATGGTTTCCTTAGGTCCCAAGTAGTTTAGCTGATATTGAGAATAAATTATTACAAATGAAAATAGTGATGAAGGAGATTGAAAGTGAAAATGGAATATCTAAATTACAACAAGATAGCCTTTAGTAAATAAATGCTTTAATTTAAAATATTTTGATTAAATAAAATATTATTTTAGAAGGATCAATGATGAAATGAAATCAAGAAGAACACATCATATCTTTTTGCATGCACATTTTTGGAGCAATGCTTGAAGAAATGAAGAATCTAGAATAAGATACCCACAATGTGAAAATAGATATAGAGGATTGTATATTCTATCTTATGAATGTTTGGTCTGAAGAAATGCCAAGAACACATGATCAATTACATCAATAATGAAATTAAGTAATTCAAAATGCAACAGCTCCATTCACAAAAAATCAATAAAAGAGTTAATAAAGAGTCATCAAAAGGTCAAGAGTCTAGAACCCAATCTTGTAAAGGTGAAAGGATATTGTAAGAAGATGGAAAGATAATTTTTGAGATTTGAAATAGAAAGGAAATTATTTACTAAGCTATATGATACAACCATTTATTTTATGATATCTCAACACATCAAGTATAGGGAAAAGTGCAGAGTAGAGGTTCATGAATTAGAGTGATTACTATTACTTCTCTTCTCTACTTCTCCTATTTTCTTCAAATAGTTTTGAGAAATGTATTTAAAGTAATTTTAGTTTAAATGGTTACTTTATAATTAATGTCACTCAGAGAAGCTACTTATGAAAGTAAGTTGATCAAAAAAATGAAAGAATCAAGTAACTTGGCTAGATGTCATTACTTGAAGTCATTTTATAAAAACAAATTACTTAAGCAAGTTAAGTGAAATATGAAAATAAGTTGTATTTGATATAAATATTAAAACCAATAGCTACATGTCATCAAACATTGCATATCATGCATGAGAAATTCAAGGAAGACGTCTCCTAATGGTTTTCAAAAATTAACACAATGCATGGGGAATTCAAGGAGTTGTATTTTAATTTTATTTGATATGTGAAAATATATAAATATGGGAGAAGACCTACATAGCAAGATATGGTAATTTTGGAAAGCAATTATAAATGTTGTGTAAAATAGACTAAGCAATCTAAAACTTTGCATTTAGATTTTTGTATAAACATGGCTCAAATTAAATAGGAAGAAAGTTAGTTTCTAATAAAATTTGCATTTAAGGAGATCTTTCACTGCATTCTATGAATAATAAAATGGTAAACTTTGTGTTATCATTTAATCTTAATATGAATTCAAACTTCTCTTAATCATTTTCTAAAAGAATTATCACATCTTATATGTTTATATGTTTGTATAGATAAAATAAGCTCTACAAAAACTAATTGTTGTGAAGTATAGTTTCTTTCTTTCTCACAAATTCTAGTCTTTTCATTCTCTAATTTCCATGAACTTATTTGTATAATCTCTAAATCAACTGCTTACTTATTGTAAAATTATTTTGTTATAGTTCATGATCTTTATGATTAAAGTAATACCCAAAAATAAGATAACTTATGTATATCTTGTGTATAATTTATATAAATTGTAAATAAATACAATTTTGAATAGTTAGAGTAGATAAACATAAACATATAAGAGATTCACCATTAATTAAAGGAGATTTAATCCCATGACTACCTAGATACCTTTCATTCACCTAAAAAATATCTAGCCAATAGTTTTTGGTGACTGTTGGGGAACGTGAACTTAACTAAAGGTAAATTAGATTATCCACACAATGGTAAGATAGATGTAGACTAGTGGTTAGTTCTCCAAAATTACAAATTTTCCACAATATTGTGTAAGAATCTGCATGCAAAATTAATTCACACTTGTGAATAAGAATGCATGTTTTGTGAAGATAGCTTTACTTGTCTACAAGAAACATTGTTTATCTTAAGTTGCTACATGTAAATTAATCATTTACAAGGTATTTGTTTATAAATATGAGGTAACTTAAACAAATCCTTAGATAAGCATAATTGCTTCAATCTAATAAATCAAATTTTAACTAGGTCAAGAAGAGCTCTAGTCTAAACTGATGACTTATTTCAACTACAAGAACAATTTAATTTCAACTTCCTTCCATAAACTAGAACAATAAGAGTAATGCTTTCACTTATTAGATGAGTGAAAAATCCTATGAATTAGCTACAACATAATTCTTCAAGAATAATCCAACCTTCTAATCCTCAATTCCTTATTCCCAAAAGAATGGAGCAACAACTTCCTATTCCTTAGGGGGTAATGATTGGCCCATTAAATTTAACTCCTCTTCATGACTTGCCTAATGGGTCTAGAAAGAACTTTCCTAAGTTCATAGGGGATGGAAAACAAAGTTCATATGAGTACTTAGTTGTTTTCTTTGTAGACTATGGAGTGATTGGCATTAAGCATGAAGATGTGTCAATTAGGATATTCATTGAAACCTTAAATGAATTAGCTATAGATTTGTTCTATCATTTGGATCCTAAAACCATAACCAATTAGGCCACTATGTATGAGCAATTTGAAAAAAAGTTTAAAGTTACTGAAGACTCACACATATTGCTCACCTAATTGACTAAGCTTAAAAAAGAACCACATTAACACATGTAGGATTTCATTGCTAAATTTAATAGACTACTCTACAAAATACCTTAGGCTACTCAAGCTATTGATAATAAATAATAGTGATTTTTCATCAATGCTCAGTTACTAGAGGTTAGCTATGATCTATGTAGAGCACATCCTGATAATTTACAAACAACTCAAAACATTACTACAAAGGTTGAAGATGACCTTATTATGGATATAAATACTAAGAAGACAAATTCTAAGGTTGAAATTTATACTTTAACTAGATTTAAAACCACCATTGATCCCCTATCATAGAAATTGGCTAATGACTTGTTGTAAGTTAAAAGGCAAATTACTCAAGGTGCTCATTTTTCTCCTATCAAGAATGTACTTACATGAAATTTTAACAATAAGAACTAAAATAATACTACTAGACCATCATAGAGACTGGTAATTAAGGATGCTTAATTTTTTTTTGTTGAAATGAATGAATAATTTCATATGGTTGTTGACTTTTATCAAAGATTTGCTAATGAGGATGACTTTATAAATCCTACTAACTACTCCAATATAGACTACTTGAATATCAATCAGAAAGTGATTATGAATAGATGCTTAAAGAGGATCATAGTCACTCTTTTTTAGTATTTATAAGATCACAAATTCAACAAGATGGTGAAAAATCTTCCAAAGAACAAGGGAAATAAAAAAAAGATTCTAGGCCTGATGTTAGCATCCTTAAAAGTAGTTCTTTACCTGCTTCTCTTGCTCCAAAAGATAAATATGAAGCATCTTATTCTCAACCTCATAAATAGGTCACTCATACTTTTGAAGCTAATCCTACTTTGTATATTTCTATCCCTTCTTTTGACATTATTGACCACATCAAGAAAACTAAGATTCAAATGTTAGAAGACAAATATTTGAGGTCCTATCTAGATCAGTTAAATAGACTAGTTAAGTATATTCAAAGAAAAGGATCAAATAATACAACTAATTCTTCTAAAGGTATCTTTCCTACTAATAAATAGGTATCTTTCCAAAATAATGCTACAACTACCTCTCCTACATCTATTTCTATATCTGAAAGAATAGAGACATTCTATGTATATCTCTTAATCAATGGGTTCAAGTTGAGCAATTATATCCTAGATTCTAGAGTTTATGATAATATCATGCCAACTAAAGTATCTAATGCCCTATGCCTCACTCTAACTAAGTCAATATGGATATTTTAATTAATGGAAAGACAAGTTCCCTTGATTAGACAAATTAAAGATGCACAAGCTATTCTAGTAGCTTTTTTAGATAAGAGGCTTATAATGATAATTTTAGTAGTAGATATTCCTATTTACTATGATATATTGTTGAGTAAAAACTTCTACAAAGAACTAGGGGGAAAATTTAATATGGATTAGTCTTGTGCTTATATTCTAATCAAAGGTGTAAATCAAAAAAATTAAGCCTAAGAAGAAATCCAAGTATATATTTTCCAAGCCAAATGATCTCAGATCACATATTATTTTTGAAGAATCAAATCATGGAGTCTATTACCTTGAATTAGGGAAGGATGTATAAGAAATTGACACATAATAAGCATAAAATAAAATATGGATGCTAGAATTTGATGGAAACTAATATTCCCTTTATTCAGGTGTTGGGTTTATATTGATATCACCTAATGGTAAGGCATATTCTTATTCTTACAAGTCAATGTTTGAAAATACTAAAAACACAATAGAGTATGAAGCACTATTGTTAGGACTAGAAAAAGAAAAATAAATGAGTGAGACTTTAAAATCATAAGGAGATGTGAAGTTTATTGTAAGGAAATTTTTTAGGTAATACCAAGTAAATAAAGATAAGCTGAGGCACTACCATGATTGAGTTATAAGTGCAACACTTGATTTTGGAGTATTTTCAATCAATTTCATTCCTTGTGATCAGAACTCTAGAGATGATTCCCTTATGGTTACTATAGATATACTCATGCCAAATTAGTAGCCTACACTTTTTCAAAAAGGTGATTATAGAGTAGAGATTATTTTCTATCTAGAGTTCTAGACAATGTTAATTAGTAGCAGGGTTTTAATGATGATAAATAGATATTTGCTTTCCTTGAGTAATAATATAATTTTGAAGAACTATACTTTGAAGGAAGTAGTTCACTTCTATGCAAGAAAAAAATAGGTAATATTGACCTTGAGCATGATGATAATAAAGATGTGATTCAACTAAAGGGAAATAAAATCCTTAAAGGATTAGTTTCTCTAGAATAAATTTTTCATAAGCATGATCAGTTTCTAAATAAAAATAAAGAGTATGGTGAGATTTCTTATCTAGAAGTACAATAAGTTAATTTGGGTATTGATGAAGAGACCAAGATGGTCAACATTGGAAAATATTTTTCCCAAAAGGAAAAATAAGAATTCATTAAGATTCTCAGGAAATATATTGATGTGTTTACCTAGTCTTACAAAGCCCTGAAGACCTTTCAGCCAAAAGAGGTACAACATTACATTCCACTTCAGCCAAAGGTAAAACCTTTTAGGCAAAAGCTTCACCATCATAACCCAATAATTATAGGTACTATATTTACTAAAATATAGAATCTACTTGATGCTAAAATCATTTATCCCATTCATCATTCAACATGATTAGCTAACATTGTCTTAGTAAGAAAGAAGAATGGAGAAATATGTTTATGTGTTGATTTATGTAATCTGAATCAAGATGCTTTTAAAGATAACTATCCATTACCTATTATGGATCAAACCTTGTAAGTATTTACATGCTTATCAATATTTTATATGATATATGTATTTTTAATATATAATTAGATAAAAATGGTGGAAGAAGATCAATACAAGATAGTTGTCACAACACCATGGGGGACTTTCACCTATCAAAAGATGCCCTTTGGGCTTGTTAGTGCTAGAGTAAATTTTCAACAAGCAATGGATCTAGAATTTTCATATGTAAATAATAAGAGTATAGTTATATATCTTGATGAATTGAGAATATTTTCCAAAAAAAGAGTTAATAATTTAGCTGATTTAGAAGAGGTTCTCATCCAGTACAAGAAACATGGTGTTGAGTGTAGAGCCCTTTGGGGATATCACATAACCATGGGAGTATATTTTAGGGTCTTAGAGAGATCCGTAAATGTGGGGAGTGAATTTTTCCCCCCTCCACCTTTTGTGGAACCTTGCTCCACATGTGAGTGGAATGTTCCTTATATTTCTAATTTGTATGTATTTCATGTTTTATGGAGTTAGTTGTTAGATGCATATTTTCCATGTTAAATTATTTTATCTTAGGGAGTTATTTGTTTATTATAAAAGGAAATGACTTCCTTGTTTCAAGGAGTTGGTTGTGATCACATGTCTTTGGAAAATGTTCTTTTTGGAAGATGAGAGATAAACATAGCAAGTTCCTCCTTAGGTGGGCTTATGGATGATCTTGCTTAGGTGGAGGAGAGTTGTCACATAGTGGATAATGCTTATTTTAGATAAACATGTTGAGTTCTTATTATTTGGTAGATTTTTATTTATTTGTTATATATACTAGTGTAGTGTGACTATTCAGAGTGATGTGAATTTTTATAGGGTGTGGCTTTTGAGAGACAAAGTCAAAGTATAAATGTTTTTAAAAAGTATAGGTGTTTATTTATAGGGTGTGGTATAACAAATTGTGATATTATATTGTGCAAGTGTAGGTGAAATTGCAACATAGCATATGTAAAACATTTTTTGTAAGGGATATTCTATCTCTGTGAGAGGTTCTTTGTAATCTTGTTTTGATTATAGATTTTATTGAGGACTTTCTTGGTGGATGTATTCCACATTGAGTGAACCATTGTAGATCTATGTTATGGTTTTATTGTTATTTTTATTCTCTCCTTATTGCTTTCATTTAGCTATGATTTGAGTAATTATTTCCATGGTACATGTTAGTGCATAATTAAATTTGATTTCATATTTAAAATTTGGTTATGTGATTTTATGGTGATTTAAATCTGGTTTATATTCATTTAATTCCTAATAACTGGTATCAAAGATTTGGTTATGTTTTTTGTTGAAGTGGTAAATTAAAGGAAGGATTATTAGCTTGAGTGGTAGCTATGGGAGGAGAGATCAAATTCAGGGTTGATAAATTTGATGGCAATAATTTGGTTTGTGGAAAATGTAAATGGAAGATTAATTATATCAGAAGGAGCATCATCACCCCTTGGATGGGAAAGGAGAACAACCTATAAGTATGAGTGATGCAGATTGGTTATTACTTGATAGGAAGGAATTGGGAGACATATGGTTATGCCTTGCATCTTATATTACATTTAACATTTTAGATGAGAAAACTACAAAGGATCTCATGGATAACCTAGGAAGTTGTATGAGAAACCCTTTGCTTCAAATAAAAAATTTCTTATGAAAATATTGTTTAATATAAAAATGTCCAAGAATGGTTATATTGCTAGTCATTTAAATTATTTTAATACAGTTTTAAGTATGCTCACTTGTATTGCAATTAAGTTTGATGATTAAGTTAGAGCTTTGTTGATTTTGTGTTATTTGCCTGATAGTTGGGATAGTTTGGTTATGGCTATGAGTAATGCAATCCCTACCAAGATAATCTTAGATTTTGAGGATTTTGTAGGTGTGATTCTTAGTGAAGAAATATGAAATTAAGACACTGGTGAGTCATCTTCAAGTAATGATTTATATGTTGATACTAGAGGGAGGTAGAATGACAAGAACAAAGGAAATTATGGAAAGTCAAAAGGTAGATCTAAGATGATATGCTAACATTATGGGAAGAGTGGACACTCAAAGAAGGATTGTTGGTCATTTTAGGATAAGAATGCCAACAAGGAGGAAATGGATGAGGTAAATGTAACATCAGGTAAATCATGTTAAGATGCCTTAATTATTTTCATGGATAAATTTTATGAGTCGTGGGTATTAGATTCAAGAGCTTCTTTTCATACCATCCCACATAGACATTATTTTACTAATTATGTTCAAGTGAATTTAGGACGTGTTTATCTTGGCGATGATGAACCATGTGAGATAGTAGGGAAAGGCTGTGTTCAGGTTAAAATTTATAATAGGAACACATAGCTACTTAAGGATCTCAGACATGTGCTTATGTTGAGATAAAATTTAGTTTCAGTGAGGCAATTAGGTAGTGAGGGATATTTAGTAATGTTTACTAAAAATTATTGGAAACTTACCAAAGGTGCTCTTTTGGTTTTGAGAGGTAAGAAAGTTGGTAATTTATATTTAACTAGTAGTGTTAATTCTTGTGATTTAGTTGTTGCATATGGAAATGAAACTATGTGGCACTATAGGGTTGGCCATATGAGCCATAAGGGCATGGAGATCTTAAAAGATAAGTTGTCTAGATTAAAATACATAAATCTAGACTTTTGTGAGAATGGTGTGTACAAGAAATAAAAGTAGGTTAAGTTCCTAAAGGTTGAACCTATAAAGAAAGAGCATAAGTTAGAGTTGGTACATTTAGATGCATGGAGACCATCTCATGTATCTTCTATTGGTGGTTCCAATTATTATGTCATTTTTATTGATGATGCAACTAAGAAAGTTTGGGTTTACTACATTAAAAATAAATCTAATTTATTTGACACTTTTAAGAAGTGGAAAGCCTTAGTTGAGAATGAAACAAGTCTCAATTTGAAATGCCTTAGATCAGATAATGGAGGTGAGTATTGTAGTAATGCTTTCTTTGATTATTGTTCTAAAAATGGAATCCGTAGGCAAAGGACAATTTTAGAAACTCCACAATATAATGGGGTATATAAAAGGATGAATAGAATAATAATGGAACATGCTAGGAGAATGAGGTTACATGTAGGGTTGCCTTTACAATTTTGGGTAGAAGTAGTTAGATTGACGATTTATTCGATTAACAAAAGACCTTTTATTCCTTTGGATAGAGGCATTCTTGAATAAACTTGGTCTAGTAAGAATGTTGATTATTCTTTTTGTTTCTACGCTAAATCGCTTTCTACATTCAAAAGATAGAAATGAGAAACTAAGAGATGGTCTAGGGTTAGAAGATACCTGGATATAGTCGTGCGCACCGAAATCAGACGTTGGAAGGTACTCCTCTTTGGCTATGGAAGAATGACACCTGCGAAGAAAAAGAGACTAAACACAAAAAAATGTTAGACAAAAAGATGGTGGGCTGTCAAGCAAACGCTTGATCCCTGAAGTACGAAGACTTCCTTAAGGGATATCAACCCACTAGTTAAAAATAGAATATTTGACGAAAGCAGAAATAATGAAAAGATAGAATGAAAGAAATAAAAAGACAAAACAAAATGCGTACCTGATATGCAACAAACTATTCTACACAGTCGCCAGTGTCGGTCTCTATGCCGGCGTTAGTTAGGGAAGGAAGCCAATGTCGGTTAAAGTGCCGGCATCAGTCGGGGTAATGACCGGCATCGGTCGGGGCAATAGTTTTGGATAGGGTCTGGTCGGGTCCAGACAGGGTCTTAGGATTTGTAGAAAGGTCTGATGTTTTTGTCTGAAGGTTTGGGAAGTCAATTTAGGAGTCAGAGGGATTGGTTTGAGGGTTTGTACAGGGATCTGGGTAGAGTTACAGACTGACAGAGGGTGGATAGAGGTGATACGGGTCGAAGGAAGGTCAGGGTTTTGGTCTAAAAAGATCAGGGTGGTAATAGCAAATAGAAAAAACAATAACCAGAGAGCAAAATAAAAACATAGAGCAAAGCTTACCTGTTAAGCGCCGAAGATAAAAGTCGAAGACATGATTGGTGTTGTCACTGTGTCACAGAAGTTTGGTGTAGTAAAATGCCTATGCTAGAGAGACAGAATGTGAGAGATCGATTGCAGATTAGTTAGATGCAAGGATTGATTGATCACAAGAGATGATTGATTGGAATTGATTGCTTGTTCAAATGAAGAGGTTGATTGATACGAAGGACGGTTTGGTAACCGATCGGGAAACTGATTGGCAACTGAATAACAAAGTACTGAATAACGAATCTTGCAGTCGGGTAGAGAATGCAGTGTTAAGGATGACCGATGCCAGTAGGACTGCCGATGTCGTCCGATTAAGTGACCGACATCAGCAACGTCGCTCGGGTAGTGACCGTCGTCGGCAGATGCAGAATGGGGACAGAGGCTAGCTTTAGCTTTTTACTCATTTTTACATGCTGCCAGGGTTAAGGCTTGTGGGAAAATGGTCGACAGGGGTTAAATAGGTGTGGGAGAATAAAATAGGGGGGTAAGGGGAGGATGACAAGGGTTAGACACAATTACGGTGTCTAAATTTTCCCCTTTTTGTCTTGTTGGTTGTTCTGGATGAACTGCAAGACAAAAATAGGAGTTGGTTGCCCCAGGTGTAAAAATGGTCGATTCTGTCTTGTTGGTTGTTTGAATGAACTACAAGACAAAAACAAGAGGTGGATTGCCCCAAAATGGATGAGTTATTCCCCCTCAAAGCAGGAGTCAAGGGAAGGGAACCAAAAATCAGGTGCTAATTTGATAAAGAGTGGATGAAAAGGGGTGAGGGTGAATGTTGCAAAAGTCGTGCTTGCATGCGTACCACTTCACGAGATGGTCAGGCAAAGTGTCGTAGGTCAAGGGTCAAGGAGTGCCAAAATTGAAGTAACTGAGCCCCAGCATTTAGTCATCTACTGATTGGGTTATTCAATCAAAGCTATAGCTCTAAATGGTCATCATGTTCTACGTATCCTAGGCTCAGGAAGTGCTCCCAGAAACACAAAAAAGTCACAAGTAGTGCGGATCAACCAGCTTGCGATCCTATACTTGTGAGGGTCCAAAAATAGTCTGTGCACAATTTTGCTAACCAGTCGTGGGGTAGCATACATGCAAAAACAACCAAGGCAACATTGTCTTGGAAGTGGTCGAAGTCGAAGGAGATAGGCATGATCTCCAATGGTCATTGGTCAAGGTGGATGGATGGATGAAAGGATGTGGCCGAGCTAACCTCAGAAGATGTTATGTGATTTGAGTGCTACCTACATAGCCCTTATATGAAGGGCCTCAGGCCAATGTAGTTCTCCCAAAAAGGGAGGAAGGGTCAAAGGGATGGAATTGGTCTTGGTTGAGGGCAAGGTCATGGTCAAAAGGAGGAAAGAAGGTTTGTCCATCAGAGAGATGAACAAACGAGGGTGGTCAAGCTAACCCTAGAAGATATCGTATCCTCTGAGTGCTGCCTACATAGCCCCGGTCTTAGGGCCTCAAACCAATGTAGTTTGAACAGTTCGAACAAAGAGTCCGAGTGGTAGACAGGTGGTGAAAGTGGTCGATAGACTGGTCTTGGTCAAGGTCAAAATGATGAGGAGAAAAAAGATGTTACAGCCTTTTCCAAATGGTGTATTCTGTAACATTGGTGATGTGGTCTTTCATCCTTAGCAATTTTCCATAGTCGTGATGGACGTATGCTAAAAATGAATTGAGGTCTATTTATGCTTCAGCAAGTATTGGTTTATGCTTAACATAAATTGCATTTGGTCGATAGATTCCATGTGTATTGGTGTCCATAGAAACTAGTGTGAATAGGCTATGATGTTGTGATAGGTCTAAAAATGTTGGTTTGGCTTGGTTGGGTTTGACAAGTGATGAAGTTGAATGTGACTAAAATGAAGAAAAAGTGAAAGGCATATTGGTCTTTCATTGACAAGGACCAGAAATGATAGCATAGATAGGGGTTATTAGAACCAAGAGCCCCATTCATGCATGGCGTCGTTGACCATATGTAGTGTTATAGTGGTAATTGAATCACTTTGACATTAAAGTGAGCTCGAAGTCCCTTGAGCAGATGATAGGAGGAGGATAGGGTAACCTGTTTTAAGAGCAGAGATAACTTTGCCCCTTTTTATAAGAGATCCTGAGACAACTACAAGCCAAGTCCATGACCCATTTTTTTTTTTTGGGTGTAGACTGATCAATGCGAGAAGTCTACATAGAGATGTCATTTGCTTGGTGGTCATTTTCGAAGTTGATCAATGCGGGAAGCTTCTAATAAAGATTGCTATTTGTAGCAAGAGTTAGTCATAGCCATCCTTTGAGGGAGTGGTCTATATTTGTTTTATATATAAGGGCTTTGAATAGCTGTCCTTTGAGGGAGCAGTCTATTAGCTACAGCAATAATAGTACAGCTGTCCTTCGAGGGAGCAGTCTGCCTTTTGATTCTAGTTAGGTGACCTTGGTTATTTTGACATCTTGATTTGTTTTGACAGAAATGTGAGTCATGGACAAGACTATAGAAGGTCAAGGGCTCCCTTTTATTAGGACAAAGCATCCATACTATATAAAAGGGGTATATAAGATTTGTTAAGGGGAGTAAGGTTGAAAGGAATGAGGACTAAGAGGATGGGGATTGCTCAAGGGACGAGCTCAAGATAAATGTCAAGTGGATGAGTACTCGACTAACAGTAGAATGGTCACAGATGCAATGCATTAAGAGGCTCAGGTTCTGGTCGTCCGTTGAGAGAAGACAAACGATACATCCCTGATCCATACTTGTGCGTGATAATGAAAGGTTCGAGCCAATTAGGGGCAAACTTGCCTCTTTTAATTTGCTCCATATTGGTTACGTGTTGATTCTCTTTGACGATGAGGTCTCCGATGTTGAAATCTCATTCTCGCAGATTTTTGTCATAGGCTCGCTTGATACGATTTTGATAGACATGGAGATGGTTAAGGGAAGCAAGACGGCACTCGTCAAGTAACTCAAGTTGAGCTAAGCGATCTTGATGAAATTCATCATTAGAAAGAATGTCATGCAAAGAGATGCGGAGAGATAGGATCTTTACTTCAAGAGGTAAGACAGCCTCTATTCCATACATGAGAGAGAAAGGGGTAGCACCCATAGAGGTTCAAATGCTAGTGCGGTAGGCCCACAAAGCGAAGGGAATGTGAATGTGCCAATCCCTTCCTGTGTTGTTGACCACCTTCATGAGAATTTTAGTTAATATTTTGTTGGAAGCCTCAGCCTGCCCATTTGCTTGTGGGTAGTAAGGCAAAGAGAAACTGAGCTTGATGCCAAATGAGTTGCAGAGTTTTTGGACAGTCTTGTTTTTGAAGGACTTGCCATTGTCGGTGATGATTTTGTGAGGGACACCAAAATGACAGATGATGTGGGTGTTGATGAAGGTGATAATCTTGTTGGCTTTTGTGGAGATGAGAGGAATGGCTTCCACCCACTTGGTGAAATACTCGGTGGCGGTGATGATGGATTGATGATGAAGAGATGAATGAGGGTTAATCTCACCGATGAGATCTAAGCCCCACTAAGAAAAAGGCTAGAAATCCTGAGCGACTTGTAAGGCGTGACAAGGAAGATGAAGTAAGTTAGAGTGCTGTTGACACTTGATGCAACACCGAACATAGTCGCTATAGTCTTGATGAAGAGTGGGCCAATAATAGCCCAGACGAAGGATGCGCTTAGCAACTGAATTCCCACTGAAATGTCTACCACAAATCCCATCGTGGACTTGCTTAATGGCTTGAGATGCTTCAGTGGAGGTGAGATAGTGAAGAAGGAGGCCGTCAAAGCCTCGCTTATAGAGAAGACCTCCTAGCATGGTATAGTGAGCAGTACGCTTGATAAAAGCTCGTCGTGCATTGCTAGAGAGGTTGGGAAGAAGAACAAAAAAAGATAAGAAGTCCATAAGTTGCTTATACCAAACATCTCATGGGCTAGAGTCTATGGTGTTGACATGATTAATATTAGGAGAGATATAGGAAGGTAATGGCACATGATGCACCGTGACAAATAGTCTGGATGCAGATGAGGAAGATGGGATATGGGAAGTGAGAGAAGCCATGGTGTTAGCAAAATTATTTGTGGATTGAGGAATAGTCTGCAGGAGGTAATGGTTGAAAGATGTAAGGAGGATGTCAGCACAATTTTTGTACCTTTACAAAATTTCATTTTTACAAAGGTATGAACCATTGACCTGATTGATGACGAGCTGCGAGTCACTAAAGATGTTGATGGACTTAATGTTGAGAGAGAGGGCGATCTGAAGTCCCAAAATTAAGGCCTCGTATTCAGCCATATTATTGGTACAATTAAAGTCGAGCTTGAAAGACAAAGGCATGGGCTCACCATCGAGTGGGACGAGAATGACTCTCACACCCCCACCAAGTTGACATTTGGAGCCGTCAAAAAACATGGTCATTTGGTAGACAGTGTCATCGGTGGAAAGTGCGGTGATAGACTCGTCAGGGAACTCGCACTGTGAAGGTTGATTGTTGGGAAGAGGGGCATCTGTGAGTTGATCAGCGATGGTTTGCCCCTTGATAGATTTTTGCTGGATGAATTCGAGATCAAACTCAGCAAGCAGCATGAGCCATTGAGCCATACGTTGATGTTGATATGGCTTGGAGTGCATAAACTTAAGAGGGTCAGTGTGAGTGATGACAAAGGTTTTGTGATTAAGAAGATAGTGGTAGAGCTTGGTAGCGGCAAAGACTAATGCCAAATAGAGTTTCTCGATATGAGTATATCAAGTTTCATAGTCGACCAGTGTTCAGCTGATATAGTAGACTGCTTGCTCACGGTGGTGCTCGTCTCGGTGCGCGATCATGGCACCTAATGAATGGCTAGTGACAGAGATGTAAAGGTAAAAGGGTTGATCATCTTTAGGTGGAATGAGGACTGGTGGAGAGACTAGATAACATTTGAGGGCTTTAAAAGCTTCTTGACAGTCCTTATCCCATGTAAAAGAGACATCCTTCTTAAAGAGATGATGAAAAGGTTGGCAGTAGTCAGAAAGCTACGAGATGAAATGGTGAATAGACTGGAGCTTCCCTTATAGACTGTGAAGCTACTTGAGATTGGTCAAGGGCGGCATTTTGAGGATAGCATGGATCTTGGCTGGATTTATCTCGATGCCACGAAAAGAAATGATAAAGCCGAGAAGCTTACCGGAGAGGACCCCAAAGACACATTTCTTGGGGTTAAGGCGGACATTGTATTGAAGAAGGAGAGAGAAGATGATTTTGAGAATGGTTAAATGGTCATGACAAAGCTTGGACTTGTCGAGCAGGTCATCCACATAGTCCTCCATGATTTTATGGAGGAGATCATGGAAAATGTAGGTCATGGCACGCTGATAAGTGGCGCCTGCATTCTTCAAGCTGAAAGGCATGACTCGATAGTAGAAAGTCCCCCATGGGGTAAGAAAGTAGTCTTGTATTGATCTTTCAGAGCAATCAGGATTTGATTATATCTTGAAAACCCGTCCATGAGAGATAGCATCTCATGGCTGGCCATGAGATCAACAAGCTGGTCAATGTTAGGAAGAGGAAAGTCATCTTTGGGATAGGCTAGGTTAAGGTCATGATAGTCTGTGCAGATCCGGATCCCCCCAGTCACCTTGGTGACTAGGATGATGTTAGAGACCCACTACAGATAGTCGATGGGCTGGATGAAGGAGATAAAAAGGAGGCACTGAAGCTCCTCTTTGATAAGGAGGGCAACACGAGGATGCATCTTTCAAAGCTTTTGCCTAACAGGCTGAGCCTTCTGGTTTGGTGACAATGTTATGGGTAACGATGGTGGGGTCAATGCCAGGCATGTCACGGTAGGTCCAGGCAAAGGCCTTGCTATGGTCGGAGAAAAATTGGGTATAGTCAAGCTGCTCCTGAACGTCTAAAGATTGACCAATATTTAAGATGTGAGGAACATCAGAAGAAGGGAGGTTAATGTTAATGGTTGATTTAACATAACCTGGGTCTCAGAAGGGAGAGAGCGCTGGATGAAAGAGTCATTGGTGCCCATGTAGGAAAGAATGGCATCGCCGTCAACACAGTGGACAGTGTGAATGGTCACTGACTCAGCTTCTACCATGCTGGGAAAAATGAGAGGGAGAGATTTGGACACCCCATTGAGCTGATAAGTCAGGGGTTCCAGGCAGATGGTGTTTATGGAAAAAAAACTAGGAGGGATGGAAACCACTGACTCCGTAGGTGAAGGAGGAGGGACGAGTGAGTCTGGAGGAGATTGGTCAAGGGTTGGTTTGGGACAAAGGTCTGCAGGGGTTTGAGTGGGGTCGTGATGTCCCAGGCCATACCATTTCTTGACATCGTCATCGTTGAGCGGTTTAATGGGCTGATGGGAGCCCTGCTCATAGCGTCTGAAGCCAAAACCCTTCCATGCACACCTATACAGGTAAGTGTGTGCAAAGGTGGGGTTGCCAAGAAATTAGAAGTTGGATGTGAAAGGTTGAGGTGAAAGAAGAGGATTGCAATCAGTAGGAGCTTGATTGAGCCCCCCATAGACAAGGTTGGTTCGGAGGTGAGGGGGACCATAAGGCACAATCATCCCGATCCAATGGTCATAACTAGGGCTGTGATGAAGGCGTCCATACTCTTGTGGAGTTTGGAACATGTCTAAGGCCAGCAAGCGATTTTCCCCCAATGAAAGTCTTTGGAAGATGTCTTCCATGGGGTCTGTGGTTGTCGCTTGAAGGGGAGGTGTGAGGGCGACTACCTGTTGCAAATTGGTCGAAGCTTCTACAGATGGAGGTGGTGCCGGGGTTGATGGCTTGATAGGGATGAGGATGTCATTTGGATGGTAGGTGGTGTTATAGGTTTTGAAGGGTGAAGGGTCAGTGGGAATGATATGGACTTGCCCATCATGTTCAAATTTCACACAACAGTGTAGGGTGGAAGGGACACAGGCCATGGCACAGATCCAGGGTCAGCCTAGCAAGATGTTGTATTGAAACTCTCCTTCGATGATATAGAAGAGCTCCAAGACTGTGCATGGACCAACGTAGATGTGAAGGATGACTGTGTCAATGGTCGTGGTAGTGGTGCCATTAAATGAGTGCAAGATTGCATCAGTTTTGGAGACGTAATTCTTGGGAAGAGCCAACTATTCAAAGGCATGGGTAGAGATAATGTTGATGCTGGTGCCTCCGTCGATCATAACACATTTAATGCGTGTCTGATCAACATAGGCAGTGATGAAGAGGGTGGCATCTTGATCTTCCGTGTTGGATGTGGGAATCTCAGAATTACTGAATGTGATGGAGGCAACGGGGGCTAAAGAGTGGATGAGGGCAGCAAGTGGCTGGGGGTCTTCGGGTTGGACCTCCACTGCTTATAAGGCTCTGATGAGGGCTTGACGATGTTGAGGTGAGGTTTGAATAAGGTCATAAAGGGACATCTTCACGGGCATTTGGTGAAGCTGTTTCAACATGGAGTCATGGATTGGTCTGGAAGAAGAAGAAGAAGAGGGTTAAGGTGTGCCAAGGATAGAAATCTTAGGCTTGGGTGGTTGAGGTGGCTGGACGAAAGGGTAGGTCCAAGGAATGGCGGCTTTTTTCTTAGCCTTGTCCTTTTGTGACCTAGTGGTTATGTGAATAGCATTGATTTCAAAGATAGGAGGTGAAGGAGATGAAGGGGTCGTGGTCTGGTGATGAGATGTTGATGGGTTTGAAGAGGTTGGAGGGTTATGAGGAGTCAGGGGTCGGTCGAGAGTGTCCTCAAAGAGAAGAGTGTCTTTCTCCAGATGGCAGTGAATGATGGTCTTGAGGGCATAACAAGTCTCGATATCGTGTCCTGGTGTACGATGATATAGACAAATCTTTGTGTCGTCAAACCAGGAGGGCCTAGACTCGAGAGGTTAGAAAGGTTTGATGGGTGGAAGGGTTATGCTGGAAGTCTAAAAAATTTGATGCAAGATCAACGAGTATGAGCCCACTAAAGGGTCCGTGCTCGTTGATGTGTGTGATACTTGTGACTTTTGCTTGGGTAGAGTCAGAGGAGGCTTTTGTACCACCTTTAGGGTTGATGGTGAGGTGACAGGCAGAGACGACACTTTCTTCGTGAGAGGTACAGCCTTTTTGGGAGAGGGTAGGCTGGAGGTAGGCAAAGGAAGCAAAGGAGGCAACTGGTTTTGATTAAAGGTCAGAGTGGGAAGGACTCTGGTCAGGGTCGAAGGATGGGGGCCCAAAATGGAAGGTAATGGTGATGGAGGAGGAGGTGTTTGCCTCTGTGGTTTAGCAGTCTTCTATGACTTGGGTTGAAGACTACTATTGGTCAAGGTCTAGTCTAAGTCCACCTTCACTTGTGGATGAGTGAGGTTGGAGACAGGGCGAACACCAAGTGACTTGATAGGTTTAGATGGGGTAGATGCAAGTTTTGGTTTTGATGGGGTCGGTTGAGGTTTAGAAATGAGAGTCTAGTTTTTATTTAGGGTCTTGGGAGATTTCGCCATAGGAGGATTGGCTGCATGAGATGACACGGGCATGTTGAAGAGCTGTGAGGTGCTCCCACAATATCTGATGCTCCACTTTCCTTGAAGGGAGAAGTTTGAGTTTCTCCACTAGTCGAGAAAATGGCTGAGAAGATGTGGGATGAGGTTTAGGATCTTGAGAAGATGTGGATGGTTGTAAGGTTGAAGATGAGACTGGTGTAGTGTTTTCAGACCCAAGGCATGATGGAGTTGTGACAGGTTCATCTGTGGTTGGAGATGAAGGAGAGGCAGGTTCTTCCCTAGGTGGAGAAGAAACCAGAGAATGAAGCTCCTCAAGCGAGTAAAGAGCAGGGATGATGGTGCCCTCCACTTGTGATCAAGGAGTAGGAAGGGTTAGGTCCTCTATGGGCAACAGGAAGGAGGTTGGTGAAACCGGCGGTGCTGGTAAGGTCGAGGTGTCCTCTAAGATGAGAGAGGTTGATGGAGAACTAACCAGGGAAAGAGGTTCGTCCACATGTGATGGATTGATAGATGAACTCACCTCTTGAGGTTGGTCAAAAATGAAGGGTGAGACTGTATTGACTATTCATATATTGTGTTTGTGAATGTTGTCAGTCAAGGTCTGGACATTGTTTTGAGTTGGTAGATGATTGGGGAATGGTTGCTTAAAGATGTCGATGCCCTGATTAGGTGGTGCATTGGGATTGTCAAGGATGAGGTCACCCTTTTCAAGCATATCTTGGATGATGTTTTTAATGGTTTTACAGTTGCTTGTGTCATGTCCCTTAACACGGTGGTAGTTACAGAAGTTGTTTTCCCTATACCACGCAGGGATGGTGTGTGAGGGATCAAATTGTGGTGGTGGTCGAATCTGAGGGAGATTGAGGACCCCCTATTTGATGAGTTTTTCCAGCACATACGCGTATGATTCTCCAAGTGGAGTATACTGTCACTGTATGTATCTCTACTGGAATAGGCGAGTCGCGCTCTGAGATGTAGATGGCTCAGGCTGGCTAGTTGAAGGCGAAGAGGAGGAAGATCTAACGACCACAGTGTTTACTGAAGCTTTAGATTTAGGATTGGATGATGAAGGCTTAGAAGAGGGGTCATTGGTCTTGGAGTTGGGATTCTTGCTCCGCAACTTGACTTTATTCTCCTCAACGGCACATAACTCAAGTTTATGGGCCATCATGAAGGCTTCATCAAAAGTGAAAAAGGTCTGAACCCTCAAGGTGGAAGAAATATGTTTGGCACAGGCTTGGGAGAAGAGTTCAATAAGTTCGAGTTGGGGTAAAGAAAATGAAAGTTGATTGATAAGGCCCCTCCAATGAGCAACGAAATCAGCAATGGATTCATCCTCGAATTGGCAGATAGAATAGAGGTCTGTGATTGAGACCTTCTTGGTGATGTTGATGGAAAAATGGTCGAGGAAGAGCTAGGCCAGTTGAGTGAACATGAAAAGGGAATGGCTGGCAAGGGAGCTGTACCAGTCAAGCACAGCACCTGAGAGAGACATAGGAAATGTGCGTAAAAGCAACACATCATCGTGGGTGATAAGGTAACAGGCATGTCTGAATGCCCGTAAGTGCTATTGTGGGTCTTCCTTGCTTTGAAAATGAGAAAACTTAGGAAGTTCCCACTGGCTGGGATATGGTTGGATCAGGACAGAAGGATGGATAGGCTCGTTACAAATTTGTTCATATGATAGAGTATTGTGTGAGCTAGAAACAGAGGTCTCTAGACTAGACATCTTATCCATCAACATTTTGATGATATCTACTGACGGATTGGTGGGTGGAGCACCCCCTAGATTGTAAGGCGCTTGAATGAGGCTAGAAGAGGCATACGACGTAGTCGGTTGTACCAGTAAGGGTGCAACGTACAGATGACTAGTCATAGGGATAGAAGAGGAGACTAAAGATGGTTGGGTAGAAGGCACGGCTAGGTTTGACATTGCCACAGGAGGTTGGTTAGTGGTAACATGGGCCAATGGATAGGTAGCCACCCTAGTGTTGATAGGAGTAAGGGTAGGCAGAATAGAGATGACCAAATTCTGAAAGGGGGTCAAAAGTGGTTGAGTGGGCTGAGGTTGATGGGGGGTCGAAACCTCGGTGGAAGTGGGCCCCATGATAGAGGGAGAGGCCACACTCGGATGGTTGGTCAAAGGCTGGTTGTTGGTTGAGGCAATAGCCTGGGCGTCTAAAGGTTGAATTATGAACGTTGTTGATACGATCACAGTTTCGAGAAGAGAGGTCAGCATTCTGTAGATTGGATTGCCTAAGGGGTCTCGTGTTCGGCTATTCACAAGATAGTGTTGTAAGGCTTTGATGTTGAGGTCCAAGAATCATGCAAAATCTTGGTCCCCTTCTGGGATGATAGGCATCTGGGTCGGGGATGGTCTAGTAGGAGTTCTTTCAGTCTCCGAGTGGAACTCCATTATAGGACTAGTTATGGACGGGGTAGACGGAAGTGGGTGATGCCTCGCGTGATCGACTAGAGCCTTGGCTTGGCTACAAGTCAGAACCATTCAAGGCAAGAAAGAACATCCTCACAAGCTCAAAAAAGTAGATAAGAACTAAAAATATGAAGAACACAAGTAGATCCTAAAACCCTAGGAGTAAATTATTAGGATTATAGTGGCTTATGCCTTAGAATGTGTGTAGAGGAAGATTGGTTTTTGAGTCAGGTCCTAGAAGTAGTCTATGGATGGTTTTGAGTTAGTTATGGTGCTCAAGAAGTCTATGTTAGGTTTTGTACAAGGCCTGGTGCTAAGGAGCAAGCTCCCCTCACTTCACGAGTCTAGTGATAAGCTGGGCCCACTTAGCCAAAATATACTTCCCCTATAGTTTAGACTCTGCTAGAGAACAGAGTGGGCTTTCCCCTTGGTGATGAAATCCAAGTAAGATCGCCGAGACAGGTAAGGTATCTACTGGGGGATGAAATCCCAGTCGGGCCTTGTCTTAGGTAAGTTAAAATGTTTGTTTTGTGCAAGTGGTTTGATCATGTAACATCAAGTGATCTAGATTAATTCAATATGCATTTGTTAATTACTAAATGTGGTCTAAGAAATGGAAGCACAAGCATAAATGAAAGTGCAATGTGTTTTAAGTCCAAGTTGAAATGTTTTGTTCGTATGAAGACGAATGGAGAAAGGGCTGAAGAATATGAGTTTTGACTAGTCTAGAAATGCAAGAAAGAAAAGAAAAGTTCTTTTTATTCCTGCTTATGATGCTGTTTAGAAGAGACGAAAGAGGCGAAAAGGAAGGAAGCTAATGCACCCTATATGAACGAAAGAAAGAAAGAATCCAAGGAAGGCCCTAGGGTCCCACCGGGCGTGCCAGAATGTTTCTACGCTAAATCGCTTTCTACATTCAAAAGATAGAAATGAGAAACTAAGAGATGGTCTAGGGTTAAAAGATACCCGGATATAGTCATGCGCACCAAAATCAGACGTTGGAAGGTACTCCTCTTTGGCTGTGGAGGAATGACACTTGCGAAGAAAAAGAGACTAAACACGAAAAAATGTTAGACAAAGAGACGGTGGGCTGTCAAGCAAATGCTTGATCCCTAAAGTACAAAGACTTCCTTAAGGGATATCAACCCACTAGTTAAAAATAGAATATTTGACAAAAGCAAAAATAATGAAAAGACAGAATGAAAGAAATAAAAAGACAGAAAATAAAATGCGTACTTGATATGCAGCAAACTATTTTACACAGTCACCAGTGTCGGTCTCTATGCCGGTGTCGGTCAGGGAAGGAAGCCGACGTCGATTAAAGTGCCGACATTGGTCGGGGTAATGACCGGCGTCGATCGGGGCAATAGTTTTGGATAGGGTCTGGTCGGGTCCGAACAGGGTCTTAGGATTTGCAAAAAGGTCTGATGTTTTTGTCTGAGGGTTTGAGAAGTCAATTTAGGAGTCAGAGGGATTGGTTTGAGGGTTTGTATAGGGATTTGGGCAGAGTTACAGACTGATAGAGGGTGGATAGAGGTGATACGGGTGGAAGGAAGGTCGGGGCTGTGGTCTAAAAAGATTGAGGTGGTAATAGCAAATAGAAAAAACAATAACCAAAGAGTATAATAAAAACACAAAGCAAAGCTTACCTATTAAGCACCGAAGATAAAAGTTGAAGACATGATTGGTGTTACCATTGTGTCGCAAAAGTTTGGTGTAGCAAAATGCCTGTGCTGGAGAGACAGAATGTGAGAGATCAATTGCAGATTGGTTGGATGTAAGGATTGATTGATCACAAGAGATGATTGATTGGAATTGATTGCTTGTTCGAATGAAGAGGTTGATTGATATGAAGGACGGTTCGGTAACCGATCGAGAAACTGATTGGCAACTGAATAACGAAGTATCGAATAACGAATAATGGATCCTACATTTGGGTTGAGAACACAGTGTTAAGGATGACCGACGCCAGTAAGACTGCCAATGTCGGCTGATTAAGTGACCGATGTCGGCGACGTCGGCCAGGTAGTGACCGTCGTCGGTAGATGCAGAATGGGGACAGAGGCTAGCTTTAGCTTTTTGCTCATTTTTACATGCTGCCAGGGTTAAGACTTGTGGGAAAATGGTTGACAGGGGTTAAATAGGTGTGGGAGAATAAAATAGGGGGGTAAGGGGAGGATGACAAGGGTTAGACACAATTATGGTGTCTACACTTTTCTTAGAGTTTTTGGATCTGAAGCTTTTGCTCTCATTAAGAAAGAGGATAGGACCAAGTTAGAACTAAGGTGCTATATAATTTATATTTAGTATCTTCAAATAGGAAATAAGGTTCACAATTATTTTAATTTTTGAAAAGTTGATTCATATTATGGGGTTCATTCAAATTTCATGCCCATTTTTTATAAAGAATTGATGATTTTTATAATTTCTATCATGTTATCATCTATGTCATTTACTGATGTGTTCAATTGAGGCATATTATTAAGGACTTGATTAAAAGTGGTGAAATTGAGATAAATGCACATTTTTTAGTTATGGTGAGGATGACTTTGGTTTTCATTGATGGATCATTAAAGATAAGAAAATATTTCAATCTAGATATGTAGTCTTTAATGAAAAAGTCATGTATGATAATTAGTTTTAGGAATAGGAATAGGAACAAAAATAGTACATAGTATTGGATGACATTATAGATGACAAAGTATCTAATGAATCAATTTAGGAACCTTCTACAGAAGGACTCCAAACTTCTATGGTAATAATGTCTTATAGGGTAAGAAGAGCACTTGAACATTTTTCTCCTTCTTTGAATTATTTTTTAATCACTAACAATGAAGAACTAGAGTGTTATGAGGAAGCAATGCAGGTAAATACTAGGAAGAAGTGGTATCAAGCCATGGATGAGGAGCATAAATCTCTCATGAAAAACCAAACATGGGATTTGGTAAGGATACCCAAGGACAAGAGTACATTACCAAAAAAGTGGATATTTATAATAAAGAAGAAGATGGAGGGAGAAAAAGGTATAAGTCCAAGATGGTGATCAAGGGGTTTGCACAAAAATTATGTATTAATTTTGATGAGAATTTTTCTCTTTTTGTAGAAATGACTTCTATTAGGACTATTCTTGGTTTAGTTGTAGTTGAGGATTTCCACTTATAATAGTTAGATGTGAAAATTGCTTTTCTTCATGGTGATTTGGATGAAAAGTTGTATATGAAGTAGTGACAAGGATATGAGGTCAAAGGGAAGGAGAACTTTGTGTGAAGACTAAAGAAGAGCTTGTATGGCCTGAAAAAAGATCCATGGAAATGGTATAATAAATTTTATTGTTTTATGTTGGAACAAGGTTATCAAAGGTGTAACTCTAACCATTATGTGTATATCAAATATTTTGATGATGGTTCTATTTTTATATTATGCTTATATGTGGATGACATGTTAGTTGTAGGAAAAAAAATACAAGATATTCATATACTCAAGAAAAAACTTAGTGACTCCTTTTCTGTGAAGTATTTGAGTGTAGTGAAGCAAATTCTTGGTATGAATATTAATCATGACAGAAGGAGAGGAAGTTGATTTTATCCCAATCAGAGTATGTGAAGAAATTCTTGGAAAGGCTAAGCATGTTGGATGTTAAATTTGTTGGTACTCTTTTGGTAGACCACTTTATATTATCAAAGGAGTAGAGTCCCAAGATGGAGGTTGAAAATTTAAATATGTCCAAAGTACCTTACTCATCAATAGTTGGTAACTTGATGTATGTCATGGTTTGTACTAGGCTAGATTTTTCCAACACAGTGGGAGTTGTGAGTAGGTATATGAGTGATCCTAGTTATGAGCATTGACAAGTAATGAAATGGATTCTTTGGTATTTGAGAGGAACCATGGATGTTAAATTATGTTATGGTGGATCACATACCACTTTGCATGGTTATGTGGACTCGAATATGATATGGAATATTGATAGTAGGAGTATAATAGGTTATATATTTATTATTAAAGATATAATAGTTAGTTGGATTTATAGGATATAGAAGATTGTGGATTTCTCAACCATAGAGGTAGAGTATGTTACTACCATAGAGGCTAGAAAGGAGATGATTTGGTTATAAGAGTTGTTTTAAGAGTTAGAGCATGAGTAGGAAGTTAGGAGACTACACAATGATAGTTAGAGTGCCATTCATTTGGCAAAGAACTCTGATTTCCACTCAAGGAAAAAACACATTTAGTTACATTACCACTTTATTAGGATAAATTTGGAGTGGAATTCATTCTAGTCAAAATCCTATGGATATGATGACCAAGGTGGTCACATTGGACAAGTTGAAACTATGTTCAAATTTGGTTGGCCTTAGTGGTCATGGAGTAGTGATAGGTTATATTCAAAAGAAATGGTATCCAAATGGGAGATTATTGAGTGTGGATCCATTTGGGGCTATCAAATGACCATGGGATATATTTTTAGGGCTTAGATAGCTCCATAAATGTGGGAAGTGCATTTTTTCCCCACTCCACTTTTTGTGTAACCTTGCTCCACATGTGAGTGGAATATTCCTTATATTTCTAATTTTTATGTATTCCATGTTTTGTGGAGTTAGGTTTTAGATGCCTATTTTCCATGTTGACTTCCTTGATCTTAAGGAGTTAGTTTATTGGAAAAGGGAATGACTTCCTTGTTTCAAGGAGTTGGTTGTGATCACATCTTTGAAAAATGTGGTTTTTGGAAGAGAAGAGATAAACATGGTGAGTTATTCCTTAGGTGGGCTTATGGATGAACTTGCTTAGGTGGAGGAGAGTTTTCACATAGTGGATAATGCTTATCTTGGATAAGCATGGCATGTTTCTCCTTGTTTGGTGGATTTTTCTTCATTTTTTATATATACAGGTATGGTGTGACTATTTAGAGTGATGTGAATTTTTCTAGGGTGTGGCTTTTGAGAGACAAAGAAAAAGTGTAGATCTTTTTGAAAATTCCAAATGTTTATTTATAGGGTGTGGTATAGGAGCTTGTGATATAGTATTATGCAGGTGCATGTGAAAGTGTAGCATAGAATATGTGTAGCATTTTTTTTAAGAGATATTCTATCTCTGTGAGAGGTTCTTTGTAATCTTGTTTTGATTATATATTTTATTGAGGACTTTCTTGGTGGATGTAGCCCATATTAGGTGAACCATGATAGATTTGTGTTATGGTTTTATTTTTGTTTTATTCTCTCCTTATTAGTTTCATTTAAATGTGATTTGAGGAATTGTTTTTGTGATTCATGTTAGTGTATAATTAAATCTAATTTCACATTTAAAATATGGTTATGTGATTTTATGATGATTTAAATTTGGTTTATATTAATTTAATTCCTAACACATGGGATCTCTTTGAATCCTAAGTTATCAATATTTGCCATGATTGAAGGGAAACATTCTGGTCACATCATGTCAAAGAAAGGAACAAAGATTGATCCAAAAAGGGTGAAAGCTATTCAAAGTCTACCAATGCCTACGTCTAAGAAAGGGGTACACACATTATTTGGTAAGGTTAACTTCCTCAGAAGGTTCATTCCTAACTTTTCTAAGATAACTAACCACATTTTTGATATGATGAATAAAAAATAAGAATTCAAGTGGAATGTTAAAGGTAAGATGGAATTTGAAAAGATTAAATCAACCATAGCTCAAGTTCCAATGCTAGTTTCTCTAGATTTTAGTAATGAATTCATTCTCTATTGTTATTATTTTGAACATGCCATGTTAGCCAAAATTCTAAAAAATAATTATGAAGATATTGAATCTCTCATATCTTTCATGAGTCATCCATTAAAAAGTTATGAACTAAAGTATACACAGATGGAAAAACATGCCTTTTTTGTATTCAAAGCATGCAAAGCCTTTAGGTAATATATCTTATCTTCACATATTAAAGTATATGTACCTGACACTATATTTAAATCTATTCTAACATAGCAAGAGTTGGGATTACTAAGAGGAACCTGGGTAACTAAGGTTTAAGATTTTAATCTTGATATCAAACCAATAAATCTAGTGAGAGGAAGAGGCTTGTGCAAACTAATGCCACAAAGTAAATCAAATGAAAAATATACGATGGAATCTTTGATTCAAGATGAATTAGATGAAAATTTACCCATGGTTCTTTTTGTTGATCTTATTTATGAATGGTACATTAAGATTACTTTCTTAACCTATGGAGAATGTATATCTCATCTTATACATAAGGAAAAGCATACCATCAAGATGAAGTCAATGGATTTTGTCCTTTGGGATAATGGTTTGTATAAAAAAGGAATTGATGGTGTCTTCCTCCATTATGTAGACAAATAATAACAAAAGATACTACTAGAATAGTTCCATGATAAATTATGTGGAGGTCACTTTTCAACATGAGTTACAACACATAAAATCCTATGAGCAAGGTAGTATTGGCCTACTCTTTTCCAAGATAGTTTGTATTGGGTTTCTAAATTTCAAGCATGTCAATATTTTGTGGAACATCTAATTTTTCTACCATTGCCTTTAAAACCAGTCATGATCAATGAATCATTTCACCAATGGGTAATAGATTTTATTGGCATGTTGAACCCTCTTCAAGTGTTGGCCATTATTATGTATTAACTGCCACTAATTACTTTAGCAAGTGGGTAGAAACTATTTCTATCAAGCAAGCCACTTCTGAAGTTGTATGTGATTTTATCAAGAAAAACATTATAGTGAGTTTTGGTATGCCTCATAAGATAATAATAGATAACGTAGCTAACTTATCTTTAGCTAAATTAACTCATTTCTATTATTTATACAAAATAGAATTAGTTCACTCTTTAAATTACTATCCTCAGGGGAATGGCCAAGCTGATGCAAGTAACAAGAACTTGATGACAATTATTTGCAAGCTAGTACCTATCACAAGAATCTATTTATTGTGTTATCAACTGACAGAATCATTTTAAAGAAAGCCATTGGCATGTTACCATTTCATTTTTTTTATGGAATGGATGCTAAAATACCCATCACCATAGAGTTACCTACTTTAAAACTATCTAAGGATATTGAAGATGCAACTTATTCAGATTCACTTGATAAGAGGATTATGTTTTTATTTGAATTACAATAAGTTCATACTCAAATTGCTGACTATTTAACTAATCATCAGATGAAAGTGAAGAAGATTTTTGACAAAAAGGATCTAGAAATAAATTTTGAAGTTGGTGACTTGGTCCTTCTATGGGATAATCAAAATAAACCAAAAGGGATGCATGAAAAATTTGATTCAGTGTATAAAGCAATGTTCACAATAAATAAGATTACTAGAAAAGATATATTCATCCTAGCTTATTAGGATGGAATTGAACTACCACTATCATACAATGGGCAAAACTTAAATATTTACAAGAACTGAGTAATAGGGTAACACATGTATGCATATAAATAAAACCTCATTTTTTCTTTTGTACAATTGTTTTAATTTTTCTATTTGTTTTTTTGAAATTTTTCATGATTGAGTTTTACATGAATCCATACCCAATAGATAAAACTCAAAACTAGAGTTACTAGGATCTCATCCTTATTTCATTCTTTCTAATAGAAATAAAGGTGCCCCTAATCAGGTCTAGCTGGTGTCTCCAAAATTTCACACTTGGAAAATTTGTTTTACTCCTATTGAATTTTTTTCTATGAGAGTCAGTTATCCTTGTCAAAACTTAGTGCCTTGAATAAGACTAACTTTATTAGTTTTCATTATATTACTTTCATTACCAATTACTTCAAATTACTCTAGAAGGTTAGAATGTTTGCTTGGGTCATTATCATAAAACTCATTTGTCCATCTTACCAAGAAATTTAAAAAACTAAGTGTTTGGGCTCATTTCTAGGCCAACTCAAGCTCTGTAGGTTTATTTACTTATTTAATAAGGTAAGTAAGTTATCTTCACAAACCCAAGTTACACCATTCAGTTTAAATCATAATTACAAAATGACTTTACTTCTCAAAAGCTGAAAAAAGTATATTCATAAACCCATAAAACACTACTTAGAGAAATCAGAGGTTTTAAAGTTACATTAATCCACTTGATAAGTAAATATAATAAAGGTTCATAATCCCAAATTATTCATAAACTTAGACCAAATTGGGGTTGTGGAGTTACTTGACTTCATAGACCCATTTAAGTGAAGTAACTCATGAAACCTGGTGATCATCAAAACACTTACGTGAATTTACTCACATGTGTCACTTAGTTGTCATTAATACATGGGTTAATATAAATATTAGAAAATTCCACCTCATTTCCCATCTAGATTTCAAACTTACTAATCTATTTGTTTCACTTGTGAATCTTGAGCAACATTATTTGGGCTTCTAAAGTGATTTTGGCACAAAATATTCATAACCCATTTGTAGTCAAGGTATTTAGATTGTTTCTCATTTTTTTTAATGATCCCTTTCTAGATGTATATCCCATTTTTCTTTTTTCAAATTTCATGCATCACTTTGAAAGTTTTTTATGTCTTTTCTTATTTTACTTGCAATTATAGGTCATTTTGCATGCATAGTGTTGATTAAAACCTTGTAAAATTATTTAAAAATACTTTACAAATGAAAATCTCAAACAAAATCCTAAAATATAGAATCCTTTCTATGGATACCTAGTAATTAACCTAGATCATCTTCTCAAATTTTAAACAACTGACTACTTAGAATCTCAAACTCGAAGAACTAGTCCCATGTTACATGAAGTTCCCAAGAGGTATTGCTTACCTAGTGTTCAGAATACTTATTGATTTTAATTCATCAAGTTCTCCAACACTAGTAACTTTCAAAAATAATCTTAGAGTTTTAAATGCCTATCACTGACTTGGATTTTTAAACCCTAAATACTTGAGAAATACTTAGACCTTCCTACAATTATGACACTGTATTACTTAGAATGAGTTTTCTAGAGTTTTCAAGGTTTACTATTGCTAGAAGTTTCTAGTACCTAAATCTTTATTATGATTTTTACAAAAGATAATAACTTATCTTAGTTGTTTAAACTTTTCTAAACCAATAGGAATAATTACTAAGTTTTCAAGAGCATTTATCGAGTCTTTCTAGTGCTAGGCATAGTAAATGTTAGGAGTAAAAAAAGAAGTAACTCTAATTTAAGACATTCCTAAGTTGGCACTTAAATAATTTTTAGGGACAAGTAGGAAAGGAAATACTAAATAAAAGAGAGTTGGGAATTCAAAAGAAGCAGGAATGAAGTATGAATACAAGGGATATCCTAGTGAGTCCTGTATTGTATCCAAATTGTCAAAAATTAGTGACAATGACATGGGACATGTTTCTATAATTGAGTTATTATAAATATATAAAGCCACAATCAAAACACCACTCATGCTAGCAATTAAAAATAGTAGAATCCTACAAGCTACAACTTTCCCAAGCTCTACACAACTTCCTAAATTTGTCTTAGAATGTGCTAAGTATTATTATTCTCACTAGAATAGTAAAAGATACTACAAGTAATGTGGTGGTCAGATTAAATTTATAGTATTTTGATAATTATTTGAATATCTCAACAAGACCTAAAGTGATAGATTTATCAATGAAAAATCTAAACATCTTTGGGAGAGTAAAACCCTAGATTGTATCAAGATAATGAATACAACTTATCTAGAGAAACAAAAGCAGCCCTCAAGGTCTTCAAAGTAAATAGTGAGGTCTAACTTGGTCCAAGAAGTTGATGACATCACCTAGTTATTGTGTATAATTAATGGAGATAAAAATGCCAAATAATTTTCCACCTAGATGTATGCTTACATAAGGGCTATTGATGTCAATAGGAGTTATGCTATGATTGAATGGTCAAGAATGATAAAGGAAAACATTGATCAATAGTTGAGTAATGTATTTCAGACTCTTGACTTTAAAATGACTTCATATTTAGTATATGCTTCAGCATCTAATGAAACATTTTCTAGGATAACTACAAAAGGGTTGTTGGTAACATAGCCCACCTATGAATAATACCCTTAATTGACTCTTTCTAAATAATTCAATCACTATAAAAGGGTAAATTATGCATTCTTTTATGAAGGAATTTATAAATTGAATTTTACTTTAAAGGCCAAGAGAGTATCTAATGCAGCTTGGGAGGTAGTTTCCTATTTTGGGCATATTTTTATTCAATTATTGAATTTAATATATATCAGAGTTGGTGGTTTCATAGGGAGACTAGTAAAATTACCAAGGTATCCTTACTCTAAATGGATTATAATGGAATTATGTAGATAATTGGTGGAATTACATAATCTTTAGTCAAAATTACATTAGTATTCAGTTAGTTTTCCTATTTTTATTGGCCAATATCATTGTGAAAACATTTATAAGGCCAAAAATATACAAAAAAAGATGTATCATAACTACAATCAATCACATTTTGAAGCTAGAGAAAATTTTGATTGAAGAAGCATAACACAAAGTATAGTTTCTCTTGAGTAAATGCATATCCCTACCATAGAATAATTTTGGATTAATTGCATAGATTAATTTGAAGTGAGAATAAGAGATAATAATAGGATGACTGTTTAGCAAATATTCTCATTTGCTTTGGATACAATTCCTTAAGACATGGAAGATGATGGGAAAGTAATTAATGATTTTTATCATGCAATGGGAGGAGATAATGCTTCACTCCCAAAAATTAATTATAATAAGAATCAAGTAAAGACTATTTCTAAGAGAACTTCAATGGTTCTTAGTATGACTTCAACATGGCTTCTTAGTAAGGGATACTGCATGAAGGAGCCAGTAATGATAGAAATTGGCCAAGTAAGTCATAAGAGTAAAGTAATGCAAGTATAAAGTAGTCAATAACCCAATAAGAAGTTGATTTTAAAGAAGAATGATGATGATACATATTCTCTAGTAAAATAAAATAGGCTAATTCAACTAGTTACCTCTGCATCTCCTTTGGTTTCTTGCATAGACACTACTCCTCCTATCACTCCTATTTTTACTACACCCACCACATCTTCATCTTCATTACCAATGAAAAATATAAAACTAATAGTGAAAGAGATAGATCCATCCACACTCATGTGACCTCCAAAGTTTCCTAGCATCAATTTGCTTGAGAAATACATTCAGAAAGAGATTGATGATCTTCCTCCTCTTCCCCCATCTTCTCCATTTGTTACTCCACCTCTACCTCCTTATGATGATTATCCCATAATTCCTCATATTAATCACTGAAAAGAGATATAGTAGGTAACTATTATAGAAATGATCTCATCTTAAGAGGTATCACAACAAAAGGCAATAGTTGAACTTGAGAGTAAAACCACTAGAGAAGAGAAAGAAGAGGAAATTTTTGATAAAGAGGTAGAGAAAGAGAAAGAGGTAGAGAAATATAAAGATGAATAATAGTTTCCAATGTTGTTTATATAGAAGATATTTTAGGTACAAAATAAGTTCCTACTCAAGAGATAGAGGTGGAAAATAATCAATAACAAATGGTGATACATTTAGCTACCCCCACTAGTATAGATTTCTCTTCATGGTTGGCATTACAAACAACTCCTGAGTCAAAGGAAGAAATAAATTTGGAAGATATAGACTTGAAACTTTTTTAAAATATTGATCTTAAGGGTAAAAATCCTAAGAGTTCCATAGTGACTTCAAAATTGATAATTGAGCCTTCAAGTTAAAAGTTTATAGAAATATCAGTTCCTCCATAGGGTAAGTAAAAGAGTAAAATAACTGAAGAAGACTTGGTGATTTAAAAGGTATCCCTAGGGTAAGCCACTACATAAGGCCTAAATAAGGACACTCAGACTCTTATCAATACCTTTTTTCAAAATCTTAATGAAAAAAGGCTGATAATGCCAACTAAAGGAGTAAATTTCTAAGTTGTGTGAAATAATTTCCAAAGTGGCAAGATCTGATCCTTAGTAGCCATTACTTTCAAGAGATGTATTTGATAAATAAATAATAATTGAGGTAGAGGATACTAGTGACAAGGACATAGTATTTAATGAATTCATAGATAAAATGATATAAACTACATGGAAATGGTTTCTTGAGGTCCCAGTTAATTTAGCTGACATTGAAAATAAATTGGCACAACTTAAAATAGTGATGAAGGAGATTGAAAGTGAAAATGGAATATTTGAATTATATTAGGATAAATTTTAATGAATAAATGCTTTAACTAAAAAAAAAATTATTAAATAAAATATTGTTCTAGAAGGATGAGTGATGAAAGCAAAGCAAGAACAATACATGATATATTTTTGCATGTGCATTTTTGGAGCAATTCTTGAAGAAATGAAGACTTTGGAAGAATATGCCCACAATATGAAAATAGATTTTGAGGATTGTATCTTCTATCTCATGATTTTTTTGGTTTGAATGAACACCAAGGACACATGAGCAATTACATCAAAAATTCAAGAAAGTAATTGAAATATCCATTACTCCATTCACAATAAAATTAATGGAGTTAATAAAGAGTCATCAATAGGTCAAAACTTTGGAACCCAATCTTGGAAAGGTGAAATTATATTGTAAGAAGTTGGAAAGGGAAATAATAATATTTTAAATAGAAAGGTAATAAATTACCAAGTTAGATGATGTAGCCATTTAGTTTATGATGTCTCAACACATCAAGTATAGTGAAAAATGTAGAGTAGAGGTTCATGAATTAGAGTGATTAATATTACTTCTCTTCTCAACTTCTTCTATTTTCTTCAAATAATTTTGATAAATATATTTGAATTAAGTTTTTATTAAGTAGTTACTTTATAATTAATGTCATTTAGAGAAGTTACTTATGAAAGTAAGTTTCTCGATAAAATGAAAGACTCAAGTAACTTGGCTAGATGCCATTACTTGAAGCCATTTTATAAAAACAAATTACTAAAGTGAGCTGAGCACAACATGAAAAGAATTTGTATTTGATCCAAAGAGTAAAATCAAAAAGAGATACATGTCATCATAAATTTCATGGCATGCATGATAAATTTAAGGAAGATGTCTCCAAACGGTTTTCAAAATTTAACATAGTGTATAGGGAATTCAAGGAATTGTCTCCTAATTTTTGTTTATATATGAAAATGTATAAATATGGGATAATACATACATAGTAAGAGATGGTAATTTTGGAAAGCTATTTATAATGGTTATGCAAAATAGAATAAATAATCTAAAACTTTGTGTTTAGATTTATATATGTTTTTTGTATGAACTTGGTTCAAAGTGAATAAGAAAAAAGTTGGTTTTTGAGGAAATTTGCATCTAAGGAGATCTTTCACTACATTATATGCAGAATAAAATGGTAAATTATGTGTCATCATTTAATCTGAATATGAATTCAAACTTATCTTAATCATTTATTGAAATAATTATCACATCTTGTATGTTTATCTATTTGTACAGATACAATAATCTCTTAAAAAACTACTTTTTGTGAAGCACAATTTATTTCTTTCTCATAGATTATAGTATTTCATTATCTACTTTCTATGAAATTCTTTGCATAATCTCTAAATCAGCTACTTACTTGCTATAAAATAATTTTTTTATGGTTCATGAACTTTATAATTAAAGTAATACCCAAAAATAACATAACTTGTGTATATCTTGTGCATGATTTGTATAAATTATGAATAACTAAAAGTGTGAATATTTAGAGTAGATAAACATAAGCATATGAGATTTTCATCATTAAATGAAGGGTATTTAATCCCATGACTACCTAGGTACATTTTTTTAGCCTATAAAATATCTAGCCAACATGAGGCATGTTCCCAAGATTTTTTTGAATGCCTCAAGTATGTCGTTTGCTGGGGGATGATATGGGGTGGTCTTGTGATATGTCACCATGTACTCAACCAATAAGATTTTCATAGTTTCATTAAGGAAGTGTCTTCCTCTATCACTAGTTAAACTGAGTGGGCACCCATAGAGACTTATTATGTTTTCCAAAATGAATCATGTGGTAGTGGTGGTAGTGCAATTTTTAGTAGGCACTACCCCATCCCACTTTGTAAAATAGTCAATTGTCACTAGAATATGCCTTGAACCTATGTGATTTTCTATGAGAGTAATTGTCCCAATTAAATCAATGGCTCATTTCTCAAATGGTTCTTGGGAAAAAATGGGGATGAGAGGCATCTCATCCTAGTGGTTGGGCTTCCCTGTGCGCTAGTATATATCACATGCCTTAGTACAATCCTTTGCATCTTAAAATAGGCTTGGCCACCACAATATTAATTCTTGAAATTTGTGTGATGTTGCATCTATAATGGAATGGTATCCTATGATCCACTCATACACCTCACATAAAAAAGAATCTATTTCATGTTCCAAAACACATTGGCATAGGACATCATCTTGAATTAATTTATACATCTCCCCACTAATGATATCAAATGGAGTGGCACAAATGATGAGCTAATTTTTCTATTTGGTGGTAATAGTTTAGGGCATAAACCCAAATATTATAAATGTGGCTATCTCTACCAATATTTTGGGAATACACTACACTCTATAGAGTTGTATGTCTAGCATGTCATCTTTAATGGGCACTCCAACATCACTAGAGTTGATACAGGACAAATGGTTTGGTCTTGAATTCTACTTCCCAAGTTTTACAACTAAGAACTAAAATTATTGAAATAGAATTATCCATTTATAAATGAACCCATGATGAATGGGATTATTCAAAAGGTACTTAAATGCCTCGTGACCAATGAAAAAGATGACTGGGGTGGCCAAAAAATATTTCTTAAAATTATGGAAGTCTTAAACCATAGCCAATGCCTCATTCTTGATATTTGTGTAATTTTTCTCTATTAGGGTCAATTTATCACTTGTGAAGGAGATAAGATGATCCATCTTACCTTCACTAGGTTGTGTTAGAATGGCACCAATTTTAAAGATAGATGCATTGACATGGATGTGTAATGGAGTCATCTAGTTTGGAAAATAAAGAATAGGCACACTAGACAACTTGATATTTAGAGTTTCAAAGGCATCTTCTTATGTTATGACCCATTATAATGGGACATCCTTGCACATTAACTCCTTTAATGGTGTTGTGATCCTTGTATATCTCCTTACAAACTTTATATAATAGCTATAATGGTCAAGAAAAGCATGAATGTCTCTGTGTGTGGAAATATTCTAGAGTTGAATGATAATGGAAATCTTCACATGATCAACAAGAAGACCATCTTTATAGATGATATACCCAAGCAATGTGCCAAAATGTGTCACAAAGATGCACTTCTTAAGGTTAAATAATATTTATAGATGTTGTCACCTCTCAAGCATGAGGCGTAAGTTATCATAATGGTCTCTCATGATCCCATACACAATATAATCATCAAGGTACATTTGGAGGAACTTATGGATAAAATCCTTAAATGCAGTGATGACCACTTTGGATAATATGGATAGCACATTATTGATCTCAAAGGGCATCAAATTATACGTGAAATAACCCCATTATATTGTAAAGGTTATCTTAGGCCTATCCTCCTAATGAATTTTGATTTAATTCTATCCAAAGAAACCATTAATAAAAGTATAGATTTCACATCTTGCAACTCCATCTAAGACTTCATTAGTGAATGGAGTTGTGAAGGGGTCAGTGATGGGGTGGAATTTGACAAGTGATAATCCACACAAATGTATATACACCTATCTTTTTTAATTATAATCACCATTGGGCTTACCCATTATAACTCTTGCACTAGGTAGATCACTCTTATGGCCAACATACTTTCAATATCCAGTTTGACCTTGGCATAGAGATTGGGGTTCATTCTGTAGGGGTGATTTTTGATAAGTCACATATTATCTAATAAATTTATGCTCATTTTTACAAGGAATGGGTGGGTACCCTTCATGTATCAATAATTTCATGGAAATAAATATTAAAATTCCTTTGAGAGTTTGAAAATTCATACCAGATCCATGTTGGACCAATATGCACCTAGAGTACCCATCTTTGGTTCTCATTCTACACTAATATCAACTTGAGTGGTCTTGAGTAGTGTGAAATAGGGCTCATTTATTTCTTAATGTGTGTCCTTAACTTTTCTATTCCCCTCCATTGATTTGATGTGGAGATGAGTAGGGTCTTCCTCATCAAGGGCACTATCATCCACTTGGTGCATGATCTTCCTCTTTCCTATCAAGGATGTCTAATTTTACACTTTATAAACATCTTTATCTTCATCACTCGAGTCACTATTAAGTTTTTTCTCTTCAAAAAAAGTGGGAGCTATAATCCTATCTCCTCAAACATATCTTGTAGGTGCTTCTCTAAGGTTACAATGTCCTCAAATACTACCCTTTGAATGACTTGTAATGTCTCGATCAATTCTAGGTTATCTAAGGAAAATGAGAAGGTGTGCACAAACTTCTCCTTCAAGACATCCCAACTAGCTATCTCATAACACATTTCATTGACCACATACCAATCTCATGTCCATGTCTTTAAGGTTTTGTATAAGGAGTGCACCTATAGTTTATTTGCATAAGTGAACATACACTAAAGGGTTGAAATCACCATAGTATGTAGAGATATCTATATCTTCATTAATTTTACCAAACTTGGTGTATATTGATATTTTTACATCTTGTCAAGTTGGCAAACTAGGCTTTTATGTTGCCAACCAATGAGCAGTAGTGCTTCTTAAAGTATACACTAGTGTACCCATTCTATCTTTCTCCTTTGAGATATATGACCCTATGTCATGGACATACTATTATATAGGATTTCTCCCCTCATATTTTAGGAGGGCTAAAATTTTACCTATGCTTAGGTAAAACACCCTATTTCCCTTCTTCCTATTGTAAGGAACCCTTCTTCATAAAGTAAAATCAATCTAGACCTAAGTAGTCCTCATAAGATTCAACATCTTGGTGCTCATTATGTTACACTTCTGACTAGTGGTTTCATAAGCTTCTTTGACCCATTGATCACAAGCTACATAAGTAATGTCCAAGGTTGATTGTCCATCATCCCAAAAAAGTACTCCTTGGTCATTGGGGTTGATAGTCTTGATGCCTTCCACCATGATGTTATAGATATGGTTGATCTCATCTTCAAGATCAACACTTTCTACATATGGGGGTCCTTGTTAATTTTAGAGGGAGATCATGACCCTCTCCTTATCATTTTCAAAATTTATTTAGTGCTTCATGAAGTGCATGTTGATATTATTTATGTAACACCATGGCCTACCCAGGAGTGCTGGATAATTATAGCACTCAACTAACTCAATAAATTTGAAGTTAACACAGAAATATGTGCCCATAATATTTATAATGATAGATTTTAGAATTCTAATTATTTGTCTTATATTTTTTGGCCATCAAAAAAATATGAGGGGAAGGACTCAAGGATAGCCTACCTAGCTTCTCCTATGCATTCCTTATCAAGATATTGACATTTTGGCCTATGTCCACAAGGACCTCGCATATAGACCATCTATCAATGGTGGCATTTTCTAAGAGATTTTGACATACTACATGTTCTATGTATGTCTAACCTATCATTCCCTTTCCATGCATGGTGTATTAATTTCAACTATATGAGGCATGGAAATTTTAACTGGATTTTACCTGGCATTTTCTAAAAGCAAATTATTCAATAGGTGTAGCATCCCTTCTATCTATAAGAGGCACAAGATATCCATTAGGTCTTATACCTTAGCCTCATGGTTATTTTGCTTCTTGTGGGAGATATTATCTTGTGCCTCTATATATCATTTTAGTTGGATTTCTCCTTATAGGTTTTGAATAACACTCATGGCCTATTTCAAGACATCCTTTTGGAACATAGGGTCAGGGTAGGGCATAGCTTTGGGTTATGGCCACATGATGTGTTTATTATGACTCAATTCCCTATATTATAGGTGTAATTCTGGTATTGGTGTAACTAGAGACTGAGTGGTGAATCCAATATGAGTAGTTGCCTACACTTTAATTAGATTCATATAGGTCAGTTGCACCTTTGGAGTCTACTTTTCTTCTTTAAGATTATGTCTGATCATTATTATGCCTTTGTCTATGTTGGGCTGACCTTGGGTCAACTTTTTATATAATTTAGGTCATTCTTTGATTGGATTGGGTCCTTAACAATACATGTATGTTGGATGCATCAGGCAGTCACATTGATAGTGCTCAGTTGAGTCATACTTATAACATGATCATAGAGAGAATCTTCCTCCACCACATCCTCCACCTTACCCTCTAACACCTATTTATGTCACATAGCCACCATTCTATTTTCCATATTCCTCATTTCTTTGGTTTGCCTACCCTTTGGCTATTATAGTCACCTACCATGCACCTCTTTCCATGTTTTCATATATCTCATTAATTACTTGATAGTTAGTTGTGGCATAAGAATAAGCATCATATAACTTGGGATAGAGGGTTGTGTTAACTTTACTAGCATGTTGTAATAATGGGAAATTGTGAACATCATGTCCCTCATGGAAAAATTAATAATTTAGAAGAAATGTGTACACATTCCTTCGAGGGTAATTATTTTTGTTATGGCCTTCCATCTTATAGTTAGTGCACCATAATCTATCTTGAGTGTCTTGTAATAAACTAACAGTGAGCTTTTATAGTTGGGAGGCCATGGACATAATCTACACCTCCATGAAAGGTCTAATTACCATGTTAGTACTCCCAATTACCTTAGTCTAAATCATGGATTATAGCATTTCATGGGGGTCCATGAATGTCTTCATAGACAATACTCCTTTGAAGGGTATTATCAAACCTCCAACAAAACATTGTGTATGCTAGGAGGGGTGGATGTCATAAAAAATCTTTGAAAGGAGAGTTTTAAACCTAGCATCATACAGGTGCACACTCTCTAATATCCCTTGGTGAATTTCCTTAATAATAGTGATGCTTCATTATTCAAACTCAAGGATATTGAATTCCTTCAAGAATGCCTCCTTCAAAATGTCATAATCAATCATAGCCTAGTTAGGATCAAATTTCATATACCAAGTATGAGTGTAATCAGGAAAAGTGATCACAAATTGAGTTATATTTCACTCAAACTAGGTTATACCCTAAGAAAACCATTATAGCTCATATTTTAACACATGTTCTATGGAATTTTTGATGCCATGATATTCTAGCAAGTCCATTGCCATCTCTAAGTATATATGTTATGAGGGGGTGCTAACATATGAGGCACTTCCCCTTTGGCACTTATCCTAGTGATGGTCTTCTAACACCTTAGATTAATAGGTTAGGTGTCAACCCTATGGTTTTTGTTTGCACCATTGAATTTGATGATGCAATGATACTCATTTTTGGTGTTGGGCCACTCCTTATGGGTTATTGCCTAGTCTACATAGTTGACATTTGCTAAATTGGAATGTTTGAACTTATGTTCTCTATTTTTGAGATAGCACCCAAAGGCCTAGATTTACCTTCACTTAGCTCCTTATAAGGGATAAGTTTTTCAATCATAAAATTATAATCTAATTTTATAAATCAATCAAAGTTAGTATTGATAATAGGGTTAGTTATCACTCTTCTTTCTTCCTAAGGGAGATCTAGTGCATGAGCTTGCACCATAAGTTCAAAAGGGGTAGGCACTTATAACTTATCTTAATGGTAAAATTTAATAGGAACTTAGAACATTTTACACCCATCAATCGATGATCTTAGTGTATAACTTTAATATTTATCTCTTCTTAGCACTAATATAATTCAAGATATCTTTCCCCATACCCTTCTTAGTCCTTATAGGTTCTTTCAACACTTTTAAATTCTAGATATTCCATTAGTATGTACCTTCTCTTGTTATAAGTCTATCTTCTAAGCTCTTAGGTGTCAATCTACTCATCCCATTACATTATACTTCACCTACACATCCCCTTCTTTCCCATTGCACTACTCATACACAAAAGGAATTTAGCCTTTCATTCTTAGGGTTTCAAATCTATATCCTAACGTCATCTTAAGATTTGTGTTGAATTATCTCATAAACATGCCTATAGGCTCTCACAAGAACTTATACTCTACTTATTTATGGTAGGAGTATGTTGATACTAAAAATTCAATCACGTAACTATTCAGTGATCTTTTCCACCATTTGTAAATAGTTTTAGTCAATGTGGCATAAAGATTCTCAAGATTTTCTAAGTGTTCCTTCATCCACTCAAGGCAATATTTGTAGTTTTATCTCCTATGGGTTGTATAAGAATCAAACCATCAGTACACATGCTCAGGTAGTTTACAAAATAAGACCTCATACAAAGCATCATATAGGTTGTTTTGGACCCACTTCTTTGGCTTTTATTCTTTATAAGATGGATTCTACAAATTTGTCTTATACTTGTTCCATCCAATGTTTGATATTCTTAAGGGAGATTATAAGCATTATTATTTTAAACCATTGAAGCAATAAAAATAAAAATAAGTCCTAACAATAGAACCAAAATATTATATAAAATGGTTGATTTTCTAATTCATTTACTCTATCAAGCACTTATTTGGCTACGTGAGTAGGTTTTAGACTTATTACTATTAGCCAAATTTGGCCCACATAAAGATATTTTACCTAGAAATTATTTTAATAGATGAATAGAGTTATAAATGGAATGAGTGGTCCAAAGATCAAATATCATTTACATATCTTTTGAAACACTTTAAGCAATTTTAAAGTGTGATTTTTTGATATTTGAGAAGTAGGTATTGAAACAGGTCTATGATTACAAAATAAACAAGGCCATCAGGTTTTCATAGTGTTTCAATAATTCAAGACCATGGATCAAGTTGCACAAAGTCTTAAAATTCCATTGGAGCCTTATAAAAGAGATAACAGTTCAATCAAAAGTCTAAAATAATTAGAGTATCATGAGAATGGCATGTAAAAATAGACTACTCATCTTGATTGTGCTTTTAATAAATATATTTAAAGAACCTCTCAAGGATAAACTACCACATGGACATGAATTTATTCATGCCTTAAACATTCTCTACAAATTTTGTGACTCAATGAGTTATCTATCTCAAGTTATAAACATTCAAAGTTGAACAAGTAGAAGGAGACATTCATGCAGACATCAAGATTAAGCCTCAACAAAATAGTTGTTTCAATTCAAATGTTCCTAGGTTTAATGTGAGAGTGAAAAGTTTCTAAATATTAGGAGCTAAGGTCATGGTGAGCAGCAATCTAAAATATGTTAATGGGTCTTAAGATCTAATAATGTGTATTTGATCATGTAAAACAAATCAATGATGAGCATCAAGTCAAAAGGTCAACATAAGTGAGAATCTAACAAGTGGAAAGATGTTGGGTGTCCTCATGAAGATCCAATGGTACGTATTGACTAAAAGAGTCAGTGGGTCTAGGTAGATCAATGATATATGTTCACTCATATAGATCAGATCAATGATAAGAAATAAGTCAACAAGTCAATGGATCCCAAAGGCTAATAAGAAGCTTCCAAGTGTCACAAGCACATTATACTATCCAAAACTCTAGGGTTCATGTTTAATCATACAAAATTAGATCTACGGTGTGTAAGAGGTCAAAAATTTAGTAGGATCTTATAAAATAAATAAAGAGATGACAATTGGCATAATATGAGAGGTCAAATCAAGATTGACAATGAATGTTAAAATTCAAAGATAGTGGGTCTAATTAGATCAATGGTTCTCATTTAATCATGAAGAAGTAGATTGACAGTCAATTTTAAAGGTTGAAAGATAGAAAATTTCAAGTGGAGAACAATTGTGACATAAGTTGAAGTAGAAGAAAGTCTTACAAATATTATCCTATCACCATTAGAGCTCAATTGAATACCATTAAAAGGACATGGTTATATAGTTAGGATGATCAATGATGGATTTTTGATGCCATTGAAGCTCAATATTAGCCTCTAGTTTAAATATTTGTAACATATAAGATCCATCTTTTGGGGTTACAGTATGGTTTTATGACTATGATCTTTGTTCTTTAAAGAAGACCTATGTATATGGTGAATTCTTAGTTTACATAAATTTTCAGAGGTAGGAAAGGTATATTTAAGATTAATGGAGATCAAGAAGGAGGCTATGCATTCTATAGGTCTACATTGATATAAAAGCTATAGGAAAACTAATAAAGGAGATTGGTTTTCCATCTATAGAAAATAACTATATTCATGTTGGGGTAAATGTAGACATAAGTAAAGCATGGAGGATTGTCTCACCTTCAAATATAGTCACAACTCAGATACATAGCCACTAAACATAGATTTAAGCATGGCTCCATCAAGTACATGGATATAAGGACCTTGCCCTCATAATGAAGCAAGTAGAGATGGCATAGAGTACCAAGATGGAGATATGGTGGTTAGAACAAGCAATTATAACATTTAATGGGTTTTAAGGTGCCTAAGGGTTTTATTTCATAATTAGGATCATTACTCAACACCTTTGGAAACTATTATCTTTTAGTACATTTCTCTCAGCCAATGAGAAGATTTAGGGGCTATTGGTATAGATAGAAAGATAATAAGTCAATAGAAAAATGGTACTAATTTGATAAAAAAAGGTGGCATCTCAATTAATGACTCCTATACTCATGCTCCCTCTTCTCTCTCCCTTTCTCATATATTACCCATTCTTTCCATTTGGTAAGCTCTCTCAGTTTTAAAAAGAAAAGAATCTCTCACTTTTGATAAGGACTCTCTCAATTATGGAAGAGAAAAGACTCTTATTTGATAAGGCTAGACCCTATCAAAACTTGTATGAAAGACATCTTGAAGCTAACAAATATTTCCTTTACCTATCTCTGCTTTTGAACTATGTTTAGTAAGTTTGTGTATGATGGCACTGTGAAGGAAAATATTTTATGCCCATTGTATTTCTTTCTTGATTCTTTTAGGGTGATTTCTAGTTGATTATAGGTCTGAATTTGTGTTGTTTATGCCATTAATGTAAGATTGGTGTGAGTCTTAGAATTCCTCTTAGTTTCATTCATTGCTTCTTGAACCTAGTGTATGAAATACTTATGCAATTGGTTATATTTTTAGATCGTGTGAGCTAGTGCTATTTTATGCTTCTTTAGTGTATATTTCATGATTATGTGAGGCACATCACCCTTTTAGTCTTATTATGATCCATTTACCCCTTATCTAATCATTTTTTTAGTTCAAACATTAGCATAGGTGATCCATCAAGAGGAATCCGACCTTCTCCAGAGGTTCAACCCCACCATAGGTGACCCATAACCTAAGGTTATCCCAATAGTGTATCTCAATTGGAAAGGGCCTGAAGAACCCTCTTTAAGGGTGTAAATTGATGATATAATAGTTTTTGGCACACCCAATGGGACCTAGTTTAATGAAGATTGGTCAAAGTTTGATGTTGGTTTAATTAGTTTGTAGTAGGTATAGCTTCCAAGCAACAATATTTGGTGACTCAAAATAAACATTCAACATTATGTTAGTAGAATAGTAACCTCATCCCATGATAAAGGTGCAACAAGGTTATCTTTAAGAGGTATTCCCTTTGAATTTTTTGAATTACCTTTACATTCAATCAAAAGGTTAAGGTTTGCTAATACACACCCATATAAAGACAACTTTGTTCCTAAATTACTTTCAAGGCTTACCCTTACAAGGAGATCTTTTTAAAACCCTTTCATAACCATCATATTCCCTAGAGATTTTGTGGCTTTTAATGGCCAAATTCCTCTATCCCTCTCTCAATATTATCATATTCTAATAGCATCTCTTAAAAGTGTCCCTTTATTTTACTAGATACCAAACCACAACCCATTTTAAACACCTCACAGATATATCCAACTTCTGTAATATTCATGATATCACTAATAAAAATGTGGCAATTAGGTTATTAGCCATCTCTTTCAAAGGTAGAGCCTTAGACTGGTATAAAAGTCTTACTACTAATACCATTGCCACATGGTATCAATTAGGAAAGGCTTTGTGTAAAATATTTGAAGATAAAAGTAACCATTTGTCACTTGCAAAGTAATTAACTACAATTAAAAGAGCCCCTCATGAATTCATGCAAGACTTTAATATAAGGTTCCAAAAAACTTGGGATACAATCCTAGTCTTTGTTAGGCCTACCCCTAACTTTGAATTTCTATACTATTTAAAAGCCCTTAATAGTGACATTACATTAATGATTTAGTCTATGGGAGGGAACACATTACCAAATGCATATGAGGTGGCAATCAAATTAGAAAATTATTTAGTGTAGGTTGGCAAGCTTACACCTATTCCACCAATGCCTTTATTCCTTGAGATCATACCATCTCCTATTTGTATTCCTCCCATTGATTTCATTCCTTTGGTTTCTATAATTATTGGTATACCCTCACCTAAGAAATAAAAGGCTTTCACTAGTATATTTAGTGATTTCCAATAATAAAATAACTTTTAAGAGCTTAAGAACATGTTCTAATCTTTTAGAAACGAAATGATAAATGTTAAAGGGCAACAATATTTCAATAGGCCTTATCAAGCTTCATATAAACCTCAACAATAAGCTTATCAAGAAAATAGGCCACCTATAAAGGAAATTTCCAAGGCCAAGGCAAAGGTCAAAGCCAAGGACAAGGACAATCTAGCTACAATAGATAAAGAAACTATAATCTAAATGGTACAAACACCTCTAGCACCTTGGTCCTTATCTAGAATAATGTTGCTCAAAAAGCTAAGGGTACCATACTTGGGAATTATTCTTTTGGGCAATCCATTAGCCCAAACACTAATTTCACTCAAGCTTTCAATGATCAATGATAGTAAGCTACCAATTATGGGTACATCAAGCTCTTAAAGATTAGAACACAAAGGTGACCATCATGACAAAACTAAAAGAGCCTCAATAAGGTCAAAACCCTAATCAAAGACCAAGACAATTAGGTGATACAAAGGAGAAAATTGAGAAAGAAGAGTGTTATGCACTCAATCAGTAGGTTAGTTCTAGCCAAGCATACATTGTAATGGCATCAAATACAAGGTTCAAAATAAAGAACATGGATGGTAACTAGGTAGTAGTCAAAGAACCTCCTACCATTACTCCTTCAATATCAAATCCAAATGGACCTACTACTATTCTAAAGGTTCTAATTAATCCAAAGAATTAGAATCAAGGGAATGTTTTGGTCCCTCAAAACTCATAAACTTAGGGTGAAGTTGTGGATCCTAAAGCACAACCAAAGGTTGGTGGTTCACCCATCAACATTGTAGAATAAATGAAAAGGTCCAATGTGAGTGTACCAATGTGGGATATGTTCTCCATTCCTAAAAATGTAGACATCCTCCAAGAAGGGTTGTCAAGAAGAAATGTTTTTGAGAATCCACCAATCAAAGAAAATGTGGTTCTCATCAATGCAGTCAAAGGACCAAGTGAAGGGCAATCAAGTAAGGTGATCAAACCTCCTCCCTTCTACATTTAAATAATCATTAGTGACTCTTTAGTGCATAATTTCTTGGTATAAAGTGGGGATAACATCTCAGTTATGCCAAAGTCTATAGGAGACCAACTTGGTCTTAAATATGAGACCCAATATAAAAGAGTGTTGTAACTAGATGGATATTCCACCAAGCCATCTGGTATCATCAAGGACCTCAACTTGACCCTATAAGCTTGTCTTAGTGTCTTAGTGGTTCAAGATGTATTGATCCTAGATGTACCTCCTTGTTTTGACCTATGCCTATCTAGGAAATTCATAACACATATCAAAGGTTATCTTATAGTAGATTGGTCATGCATGGCATTTAGAATAAGATATGGGACCAAGGTATCCATTCAAAATAAGCCCATTTCACATTTACTCATTGAACCTTATGAGCTAGATAACATAAACCTCAAATGCACCATCCTTGATGAAGATGAACATATGGTTGGTCAATAATTAAACACTCACCCTGAAGAGATACTAGAAATGTTTTTAGATGAGATATAGAATGAACATCAGTCAATTGATCCCTTAAAAATATTTTAAGAGAGGGACATGGGTGTCTACTACTTACACGAAGAGAATTAGTCCATGCCATCCCTTATTGGAACAAAAGAAGATCCTATTATGGAAATTTTTCTTTGATGGTTCAAGGAGTAAACAAGGAGTGGGTATAGGTGAAATGATGGTATCCCCCTCACATGATAACTATTTCTCTTCTTATAGGTTCCAATTTAGTTACTCTTATAATGCAGTAGAATATGAGGGTCTTATCCATGGCCTTTAATGGGAGAATAAGAGAGGAATTAAGCAATTTCAAGTTTATGGGGATAGTGAACTAATAGTGCACTAGGTTAGAGGCTAGAATATCACCAAGAATCCCTTGATGAAGTCTTACAAACATAGAGTTTGGGACCTAATTGAATATTTTGAGGCCTTTAACATTCAATCAATACCAAGAAATGAAAATGGATGTACTGATAGATTAATAGCTGTGGGAAGTTAATTTGATATCCCTAATGAGTTAAAAAGGACCAAGGTGCAACCGCATGTCAAAGTGGTGGCGATAGCATCAGTGCCAAATAATGAATCTCATTGGTACGTATTTGAAAATGAAAAACAAATTATTTATTTATTGCAATAGAAACCATTATTCTTTTCAATTAACCAAGAAAAATTTCAACATTAGTATGAGGAGCAAATAGTTCAGTTGAGATCTAATAAGCTTTCTAAAGGGATGACCACCCTTGAAGATCTTTTTCATGAAGGAGATCATATGAAAAAATATAAGGTAGTGATGCCAACTAATGAAGAGAACTATGAAAGAATCCTTATCTTCAAAGATAGGCTCCTCAAGCTTGGAAAGGTAAGCACTAAAGTTAAAAGGCATATTTTCATATAACTTTGTAAAGAATATATAAACATCTTTTCTTGGGAATATAGTGCCCTTAGAATCTTTGATCCCAAGTTGGCCCAACATGGTATAGAACTAGAGGCTAATGCAAAGCCTATCAAGTAAAAGTAGAGGAATGTAAAACCCAAAATAGAAGACCTTATGAGGAAATAATTGACCAAGTTAATTGAATCTAGGATCATCTTTCCCATTAATCACTCCTCATGGGTAGCCAATTTGGTACTATTAGGAAGAAGAGTGGAGAGATCAGATTGTGTGTTGACTTCATGGATTTGAATAGGGTCTCTTTGAAGGATCACTATCCTTGTGCCATCCATGGAACAACTTCTTTGGATAGTTTTTGATTCATAATGCTTCTCCTTCTTGGATGGATATTTAGGCTACAATTAGGTACTTGTGAGAGAAAAAGATCAATATAACATTGCCTTCACTATAAAGTGGGACATATATGCTTACCAAAAGATGCCTTTTATATTGTCAAATGCTAAGGCAACTTTTCAAAGAGCCATGTACATGGATTTTTGGGGGTTTCTGAATCAAATGGTGTTGGTCTACTTAGATGACATCATAGTTTTTTACAAGAAATCTAGTGAACACATGGACCATCTAAGGTTGATATTTTAAAGATGCAGAGATTATGTGGTCTCTTTAAATCCTAATAAAAATGTGTTTGACATTTATGAAATCAAACTTTTGGGTCACATTAGCTCAAAGGAGGGATTATCCATTGATCCTAACAAAATAAGTGTTATTTCAGCATTATATCTACCCAAACACAAGAAAGGAAATTAGAGCTTCCTTGGTAAAATAACCTTTTGGAGAAGGTTTATACCTAGTTTTGCACACCTGGTGAAAACCATCACCACCATGATGAAAAATATCCAAGTGTTTACTTGGTAAAATAAAGGTAAGGTAGTATTTGAGGCCATCAAGCAAGCTATTGCCTAAGTACCCTCACTCTTAAATCCTAATTTCTTAAAGGATTTCATATTATACACCTTTACCAATGTTGATAACATATCAATTATGTTGATGCATGATAATGGTGGAGGACTTGAGTAGCCAATTGCCTTTTTTGGTCAAGGGATAGAGGGATATGAGGTAAGGTATACTTTCATATAAAAGTAGGTTGTTACAGCTCTAATGAGCCTCAAAAATTTTAGACCAATGCTCTCCAATGGTAAGGTTAATCTTATGTGTCTCATCCTAGAATGAAGGAATTTTTCCTCAATAAAGATTTGAATGAGAAAAGAGTGGGCTAGATTACCAAGGTCATGAAGTATGATGTGGAGATCAAAGTCACCAAGCTGATAAGAGGCAAGGCTTGTATGAACATATGGTAGATGAACTTCAAGAAGATAAAGAAATTATTTTGGTGACATAAGATAACTAACAAACATATTCACCTCCACTTCATAATAGCTAGCTCCAAGATATGACACATTTCTTGATGATAAAAAAATGCCCCTAAGGTTTGGACAAAGCATAAAGAAGGTATTTCAGGCTTTAGCCCATACCTTATACTTTAGTTGATAGTGTCATTTTCAAAAGAGACCTCAATGGGGTATTGCTTAGGTTCATTCATGATAATCAAGTGACAAATCTCTTAGATTAGTTTCATGATGGACCTATAAGAGGGCATTTTGCCCAAAGAACAATAGTAGTAAAGGTAATGAGAGATGGCTATTATTTACCTAGCCTTTTCAAATATGCCTATGCATGGGTTAGGAAATTTCAAAAGTGTGCTCTATTTTTAGGAAAGAAAATATGAATAGCTCTTCCACTCGACCCAGCAACCCTTCATGCAATGGTGGATAAAATTCATAGGAATGATCAATCCACCTTCTAATATAAGACATAAATGGGTGTTCACTACAACTAACTACTTCACTAGGTGGATGGAAGTAATTTCCTTGAAAGAATTTAATGAAATAAAAATATTGGACTTCTATGATAGTATAGTCACTAGGTTTGGTAACCTAGCTATTATAATTGTAGATAATGCATTAGCATTTGATGGTATGAAGATAAGTGAATAGGCATTCAAGTTGGGCATCTACCTTAGCACATCCTCTAATTACTACCCCCAAGGTAATGGACTAGTAGAGTCTAAAAATAAGAACTTTCTATGGATTATCAAGAGAGCCATGGAAGAGAATCAAAGAGTGTGGTATGCAAAGCTAAGGATAGCCTTATGCACTGATAGAGTGACTCCCAAAGCTACCATTGGCAATTATCCATATGTCTTTGTATATAGAAAAGGAATCAAAATTTATCATTTCTCTTAAACTACCTACATTGGAGTTATCTCATCAACTTGAGTCGATGGAAAGTGGCTTATGAACATGATGATGGTAGAGCTTATGGAGCTTGAAGAAACTAGGGACCTTACAAAGAAGAAATTAGAGTCACATCAAGATCAAGTTGAAAAAGCCTTTGAAAGAGAACCATAGTGTCATGTCCCCTTTTTTGTGGACATTGACAGACTTGATGATTAGCCTATTATGCGACCTTCGTAGGCTAATAGGATGGATAGAGGGTCATGATGGAGATTGGCTTGGCTTCAATTTGTAGAATTCCTATAATTGGATTGTCATTCAAGTTATTTCAGACACATTTGGCCTAAGCTCCTATTATTTAGGGATATTTGACATGCAATGGAGCACCTTTATTTTGGTATGGTCATGTGTGGAATCACTCCCTGGTTCACTAGCTTCGAACGGTTTGAGGATCCGACATGTATTGAGGGAGATATTAATATTTGATTGATTTAATCAAATATTAATTATTTAGCCTATTTTTAATTAGAAACCCTAATTCTAATTTAAGAAAAAAACCCTAATTAGGGAAAGCATATCTTTTGAGGGTATAAGGGTTTCTCATGGAGGCCATTATTGATTATGCATTGATTATTGATTTTTGATATTGAAGAAATTCTTCTATGAAGACTGAGCCAAGGGTTCCAAGATTCCATTGCAGTGGAGAATGTCAACTCTTCATTATGTGTGATTTAGAGGCTATGAGATATCAGTTGATTTATTGCCAAATTAAGAGATAGCTTCATACAGAAGTTATCACAGAGGTACAGATGTGAGAGATAACTTCACATAGAAGTTATCACAGTATTTTAGGTATTTCTTTATTTAGTTTTTGATTCAATAAATTATACAGATAGAGATCTTCTGTACTAGAGACATATATTTTTAGATCAGGGGTTGAAAATAGGCAGGTTGTGCTTAATTAGCAGCCGTACAAAGTCCGTATAGGTCCGTACAAATCCATGCAGACACCAACCTCGGCAGACAGAGATCCCCAGTGACTGACATCGGCCGATTGAAGACCGACATCAGCAGAGAAGGACCTACAGTGATCGATGTCGATAGAATATCGACTGACGCTGGTGACTATGTGTTCAACACAGCAGGCCGAGACTTCCATATTTAGGGTCAATCTCCAGATTTGCAAAAGCCCAAGGTTTTAAGATAGAATATTTCATGTTATTTTATTTGTATGATAGAGGCTCAATTGTGTAATCGTCTAGAAGAAAAAGTGATAAGATCTTTGATTTGCTATTGAGAGATTATATTGTGATTTATTTATTCATATTTGAAATTATTTTGGCAAAAAGTGTATCTTTGTTCAGAACTATTTGTGTTTCTATATTCCCTATTTGAAGGGGATATCACAGTGGTATCAGAGCCAATGTCTTGCCATCTTATTGGGTAGTTTGGGTAGATTGAATCAGTGAAGTATCCATGATGTCTTCAAGTACTCAGAGACAGTGGGACTATGAGATGAAGAAGTTGAAACAAAGTTTGAAGAGGTTAAATGAATCTCTTTCATATCCTACATCCAAAGTCATGATGTCTTCAAGTACTCAGAGACAGTGGGACTATGAGATGAAGAAGTTGAAACTAAGTTTGAAGAGATTAAATGAATCTCTTTCATATCCTACATCCAAAGACAAATCCACATGGTATATGACAGTGAAGGATGAGTGGGAGTTATTAAATCTGCAAGCTCAGGGGAGGTTGTCTTATGATCACTTTGTTAAGCTGAGGAGAGAGCACTACAGATCACTTAGACAAGAGAGCAGCATGTGCCATGATTATTATGATTATTATGAGATAGGAGTTAGTGAAGATGAGGATGAGTACGATGCTTGCACTCAGAGTGTAGAGGTGTGCTCAGATGTTAGTGCACTAAGGGGTGATGATCTCTTAGCTATGGTAGTGATTGTAGAAGAGTCCCAGGATCTGATTATTGCAAATGACACTCAGGAGGATGTAGTGGATAGTTTTGAGGATTCAGTTTCCTCAGCAGTTTCTTTTGGTATGGAGGAGTTAGACAGTGATGCTACAATTGTTGATACTTTGGATATTGATATGAGCTATGGAGTTGATTCATGGAGTATGGATGGTAGTATTACAGAGGTTAGTGATTCTGAGTCTACTCTTTTGGGCCATGCATCAGTGGAGGATTTTAGGAGACAATCTAGCCAGTGCCATCATGTGTCTAGTTAGTTGAGAGTTAGTGAGCGAGACATTGCTACTACTTGCAAGCATTTTAATGATGCTCATCAGTTGTTAGAAATTTATGGATGGGGTTCTCCTACTAGCATTGAGTAGGGAGGCAGTTATTTATCCTTGATAGAGATCCACTCTTTATGGGAGGTTATCCAAATTTTGAGACAGGACTATATGCAGTTGGTCACCGACAGAGATTATCTTATAGAGTGGGGTAGCACAACGTATGATGCATTATTGGCCAAGGAAGATAAGGTGAGTGAGCTTACTCAGTAGCTTGAGGTGACTTCTAAGATTCTTGTGAGTACGCAGTTAGCTTATGAGGAGTCACAATTTCATTTGGTGGAGATGACCACGGAGTTAGAGCATTTGCGGTCTTCACCAGCCCCGGACTCAGAGGTTAGTACATTAATTATTCTTGGTGAGTACATTCTGTAGACACTAAAATTGTGTCTACTCCCCTGGTCCTCCCTCATTTTATTCTTCCATGCCTATTTTTCCCCTGTCGACCATTTCCCTATGAGCCTTGACCCTGGTAGCATGTAAAAATGAGTAGAAAGCTAAAGCTAGCCTCTGTCCCCATTTTGCATCTGTCGATGACGGTCTCTACCCAGCTGACGTCACTGACGTCGGTCACTTATTGGCTGACGTCAGCAATCCTACTGACATCAGTCATCCTTAACACTGCGTTCTCAACCCGAACGTAGGAACTATTACCCATTATCCGTTATCCATTCGGTTCCCAATCGGTTTCCCGATCGGTTATCGAACCGTCCTTTACCTTCATCAGCAAAACCATGAACATTCGAATAGGGAACCATTTTAAACTCTGGTGATCAACCAATTTCTTGCATCTAATCAACTTGTGATCAATCTCTCGTGTCTCTCTCTCTGATACAGGGATTCTACTTCGATCAACTTTTGCGGCATATTGACGACTTTAATCATGTCTTTTATCATGTCTTCAGTGTGTAACAGGTAAGTATCTTGCTTTGTGTTTCATTTTTACTCTCTGGTTATTATTTGTTTATTACTACTATCACCCCTATTTAGACTCAGACTACAGACCTGAGACCTTACTCCTTCCTCCTTTACACCTCTGTCCACTATCCCTAAATATACAGTCACTCTGCCCATATCTCTATAAAAACCCCAAACAAACCATCAGACCTTTCTGCAAATCTTAAGAACCTATCCAGACCCGACCAGACCCTATCCAGACTCGACCAGACCCATCCAAAATTGTTGCCCCGACCGATGCCGGTCATTACCCCGATCGACGTCGGCACTTTAACCGACGTCGACACCATTCCTTGACCGACGCCGGCACAGAGACTGACATTGGTGACTGTGCAGAACAATGTTGCATATCAGGTACGCATTCTACTTTTCATCTCTTATTTCTTTTATTCTATCTTTTCATTATTTTTGCTTTCGTCATATATTCTACTTTTTATTAGTGGGTTGATATCCCTTAAAGAAGTCTTTGTACTTTAGGGATCAAGCATTTTGCTTGACAGCCCACCGTCTCCTTGTCTAACAATTTTTGTGTTTAGTCTCTTTTTATTCGTAGGTGTCATTCCTCCACAGCCAAAGAGGAGTACCTTCCAATGTCTAATTTCATGTGCACGACTATATCTGGGTATCTTCTAACCCTAGACCATCTCTTAGTTTCTCATTTCTATCTTTTAAATGTAGAAAGCGATTTAGCATAGAAATATTCTGGCACGCCCGGTGGGACCCTAGGGCCTTCCTTGGGTTCTTTCTTTATTTCATTCATATAGGGTGCATTAGGTTCCTTCCTTTTTGCCTCTTTCGTCTCTTCTAAATGACATCATAATCAGGACTAAAAAGAACTTTGCTTTTCCTTCTTGCACTTCTAGACTAGTCAAAACTCATACTCTTCGACTCTTTCTCCATTCGTCTTCATACGAACAAACATTTCAACTTGGACTTAAAACACGTTTCACTTTCATTTCTACTTGTGCTTGCATTCTTAGATCACACTTAGTAATTAACAAATGCATATTGAATTAATCTAGATCACTTGATGTTACACGACCAAACCACTTACACAAAACAAACATTTTAACTTACCTGAGACAAGGCCTGACTGGGATTTCATCCCCCAGCAGATACCTTACCCGTCCCGGTGATCTTACTTGGATTTCATCACCAAGGAGAAAGCCCACTCTATTTTCTGGTAGAGTCTAAACTATAGGGGAAGTATATTTTGGCTAAGCGGGCCCAGTTTATCACTGGACTCGTGAAGTGAGGGGAGCTTGCTTCTTAGCACCAGGCCTTGTACGAAACCTAACACAGACTTCTTGAGCACCATAACTAACCCAAAACCATCCATAGACTGCTTCTTTTAGGACTTGACTCAAAAACCAATCTTCCTCTACACACATTCTAAGGCATAAGCCACTATAATCCTAAATATTTACTCCTAGGGTTTTAGGATCTGCTTGTGTTCTTCATCTTTTTAGTTCTTATCTTCTTGTTTGAGCTTGTGAGGACATTCTTTCTTGGCTTGAATGGTTCTGACTCATAGTCAAGCCAAGGCTCTAGTTGATCACGTGAGGCATCACCCACTTCCGTCTACCCCATCCATAACCAGTCTTATAATGGAGTTCCACTCATAAACTGAAAGAACTCCTACTCGCCCATCCCCGACCCAGACACCTATCATCCCAGAAGGGGACCAAGATTTTGCATGATTCTTGGACCTCAACGTCAAAGCCTTACAACACTATCTCGTGAATAGCCGAATGCGAGACCCCTTGGGCAATCCAATCTACAAAATGCCGACCTCTCTTCTCGAAATTGTGGTCATATCAACAACATCTGTAATTCAACCTTTAGACGCCTAGGCTATTGCTTCAACCAACGACTAGCCTTTGACTAACCATCTGAGTGTGGCCTCTCCCTCTATCATGGGGCCCACTTCCATCGGGGTTTTGGCCCCCCATCAACCTCAGTCCACTCAACCACTTTCTACCCCCATTTAGAATCTGGTCGTCTCTATTCCACCTACCCTTGTTCCTATCAACACTAGGGTGGCTACCTATCCATTGGCCCATGTTACCACTAACCAACCTCCCGTAGCAACATCAAACCTAGCCGTGCCTTCTACCCAACCATCTTTAGTCTCCTCTTCTATCCCTATGACTAGTCATCCGTACGTTGCACCCTTACTGGTACAATCGACTACAACGTATGCCTCTTCTAGCCTCATTCAAGCACCTTATAATCTAGGGGGTGCTCCACCCGCCAATCTGTCAGTAGATATCATCAAAATGCTGATGGACAAGATGTCCAGCCTAGAGACCTCCGTTTCTGGCTCATGCAATACTCTGTCATACGAACAAATTTGCAGCGAGCCTATCCATCCTTCTATCCTGATCTGACCATATCCCAGCCAGTGGGAACTTCCTAAGTTTTCTCATTTTCAAAGCAAGGAAGACCCACAACAACACTTACGGGCATTCAGACATGCCTATTACCTTATCGCCCATGACGATGCGTTACTTTTATGCAAGTTTCCTATGTCTCTTTTAGGTGCTGCGCTTGACTGGTACAGCTCCCTTGCCAGCCATTCCCTCTTCACATTCACTCAGCTGGCCCAGCTCTTCTTTGACCACTTCTCCATCAACATTACCAAGAAGGTCTCAATCACAGACCTCTATTCTATCCACCAATTTGAGGACGAATCCATTGCTAATTTCATTGCTCATCGGAGGGGCCTTATCAATCAACTTTCCTTTTCTTTACCCCAACCTGAACTTATTGAACTATTCTCCCAAGCCTGCGCCAGACATATTTCTTCCACCTTGAGGGTTTAAACCTTTCACACTTTTGATGAAGCCTTCATGATGGCCTGTAAACTTGAGTTACATGCCGTCGAGGAGAATAAAGTCAAGTTGCGGAGCAAGAATCCCAACTCTAAGACCAATGACCCCTCTTCTAAGCCTTCCTCATCTAATCCTAAATCTAAAGCTTTAGCAAATGCTGTGGTTGTTAGATCTTCCTCTTCTTTGCCTTCGACTAACCAGCCTAAGCCATCCACATCTCAGAGCATCACCTGCCTATTCCAGTAGAGATACATACAGTGATAGTATACTCCACTTAGAGAATCATATGCGTCTTTGCTAGAAAAACTCATCAAACAGGGGGTCCTCAATCTCCCTCAAATCTGACCACCACCACAATTTGATCCCTCACGCACCATCCCTGCGTGGTATAGGGAAAATGACTTTTGTAACTACCACCGTGTTAAGGGACATGACACGGGCAACTGTAAAACCCTTAAAAACATCATCCAAGATATGCTTGAAAAGGGTGACCTCATCCTTGACAATCCTAATGCACCACCTAATCAAGGCATCGACATCTTTAAATAACCATTCCCCAATCATCCACCAACTCAAAACAATGTCCAGACCTTGACTGACAACATTCACGAACACAATATACGAACAGTCAATACGGTCTCGCCCTTCATTTCTAACCAACCTCAAGAGGTGAGTTCATCCATCAGTCCATCACATGTGGATGAACCTCTTTCCCCAGTTAGTTCTCCATCAACCTCTCTCATCTTGGAGGATGCCTCGACCTTACCAGCACCACCGGTTTCACCAACCTCCTTCCTGCTGCCCATGGAGGACCTAACCCTTCCTACTCCTCGACTGCAAGTGGAGGGCACCATCATCCCTGCTCTTTACCCACTTGAGGAGCCTCATTCTCTGATTTCTTCTCCACCCAGGGAAGAACCTGCCTCTCCTTCATCTCCAATCACAGACGAACCTATCACAACTCCATCATGCCTTGGGTCTGAAACTGCTACACTAGTCCCATCTTCAACCTTACAACCATCCACATCTTCTCAAGATCCCAAACCTCATCCCACATCTTCTTAGCCATTTTCCCGACTAGTGGAGAAACTTGAACTTCTCCCTTCAAGGAAAGTGGAGCATCAGGGATTGTGGGAGCATCTCATAGCTCTTCAACATGCCCATGCCCTCTCGTCTCATGTAGCTAATTCTCCTATGGAAAAATATCCTAAGACCCTTAACAAAAACCAAACTCCCATTTCTAAACCTCAACTGACCCCATCAAAACCAAAACCTACATCTACCCCATCTAAACCTATCAAGTCACTTGGCATTTGCCCTGTCTCCAACCTCACTCATCCGCAAGTGAAGGTGGACCTAGACCAGACCTCGACCAATAGTAGTATTCAACCCAGGTCATAGAAGACTGCTAAACCACAGAGGTGAACGCTTCCTCCTCCATCACCATTTCCCTCCATTCTGGGCCCCCATCCTTCGACCCTGACCAAATTCCTTCCTACTCTGACCTTTAATCAAAACCCGTTACCTCCTTTGCTTCCTTTGCCTACCTCCAACCTACCCTCTCCCAAAAAGGTGGTACCTCTCATGAAGAAAGTACTGTCTCCACCTATCACCACACCATCAACCCAAAAGGTGCTACGGAAGCCTCCTTCGACTCTGCCCAAACAAAAGTCACTAGTATCGCATACATCAACGAGCACAGACCCTTTAGTGGGCTCATACTCTTTAATCTTGCATCAAATTTTAAATACTTCTAGCATAACCCTTCCACCCATCAGGCCTTTCCAACCTCTTGGGTCTAAGCCCTCCTGGTTCGATGACACAAAGATTTGTCTATATCATCATACGCCAGGACACGATACTGAGACTTACTGTACTCTCAAGATCGTCATTCACCGTTATCTGGAGAAAGACACTCTTCTCTTTGAGGACACTCTTGACCACCCCTTGACTCCCTCTTATAACCCTCTGACCTCTTCAAACCCATCAACATCTCATCAGCAGACCACAACCCCTTCATCTCCTTCACCCCCTATCTTTGAAATCAATGCCATTCACATAACCACCAGGTCACAAAAGGATAAGGCAAAAGAAAAATCTGCCATTCCTTAGACCTACCCTTTCGTCTAGCCACCTCAACTGCCCAAGCCTAAGATTTCTATCCTTGGCGCACCTCAACCCTCCTCTTCTTCTTCTTTCGGACCAATCCATGACTCCATGTTGAAATAGCTTCACTAGACGCCTGTGAAGATGTCCCTTTATGACCTCATCCAAACCTCACCTCAACATCATCAATCCCTCATCTGAGCCCTATAGGCAGCGGAGGTCCAACCCGAAGACCCCCAACCACTTGCTACCCTCATCCACTCTTTAGCCCCCATTGCCTCCATTACATTCAGTGATTCTGAGATTCCCACATCCAATACGGAAGATCAGGACACCACCCTCTTCATCATTGCCTATGTTGATTGGACATGCATTAAATGCGTTATGATCGACAGAGGCGCCAGCATCAACATTATCTCCACCCATGCCTTTGAACAGTTGGCCCTTCCCAAGAATTGCATCTCCAAAAATGACGCAATCTTGCGCTCCTTTAATGACACCACTGCCACAACCATTAGCATAGTCATCCTTCACATCCACATTGGTCCACACACAGTCCTGGAGCTCTTCTATATTATCAAAGGAGAGTTTCAATACAACATCTTGCTAGGCTGACCCTAGATCCGTGCCATGGCCTGTGTCCCTTCCACCCTGCACCGTTGTGTGAAATTTGAACACGATGGGCAAGTCCATATCATTCCCACTGACCTTTCACCCTTCAAAACCTGTAACATCACCTACCATCCTAATGATGTCCTCATCCCTATCAAGCCATCAACTTTGGCACCACCTCCATCTGCGAAAGCTTCGACCAGTTTGCAACAGGCGGTCGCCCTCACACCTCCCCTTCAAGCGACAACCACAGACCCTATGGAAGACATCTTCCAAAGGCTTTCATTGGGGGAATATCACTTGCTGGCCTTAGACATATTCCAAACTCCACAAGAGTATGGATGCCTTCATCACAACCCTAGTTATGACCATCGGATCGGGATGATCGTGCCTTATGGTCCCCCTCACCTCCAAACCAACCTTGTCTATGGGGGGCTCAATAAAGCTCCTGTTGATTTCAATCCTCTTCCTTCACCTCAACCTTTCACATTCAACTTCTCATTTCTTGGCAACCCCGCCTTTACACACACTTACCTTTATAGGTGTGCATGGAAGGGTTTTGGTTTTGGACGTTATGAGCAGGGCTCCCATCAGCCCATCAAACCACTCAACGATGATGATGCCAAGAAATGGTATGGCCTGGGATATCACAACCCCACTCAAACCCCTGCAGACCTTTGTCCCAAACCAACCCTTGACCAATCTCCTCCAGACTCACCTGTCCCTCCTCCTTCACCTATGGAGTCAGTGGTTTCCATCCCTCCTAGTTTTTTTTTCCATAAACACCATCTGCCTGGAACCCCTGACTTATCAGCTCAATGGGGTGTCCAAATCTCTCCCTCTCATTTTTCCCAGCATGGTAGAAGATGAGTCAGCAACCATTCACACTGTCCACTGCATTGACGATGATGCCATTCTTTCCTACATGGGCGCCGATGACTCTTTCATTCAGCGCTCTCTCCCTTCTGAGACCCAGGTTATGTTAAATGAATCAACCATTGACATTAACCTCCCTTCTTCTGATGTTCCTCATGTCTTAAATATTGGTCAATCTTTAGATGCTCAGGAGCAGCTTGAATATACCCAATTTCTTTCTGACCATAGCAAGGCCTTTGCCTAGACCTACCGTGACATGCCTGGCATCGACCCCACCATCGCTACCCATAACATTGTCACCAAATTAGAGGCTAAGCCTGTTAGTCAAAAGCTTCAAAAGATGCATCCTCACGTTGCCCTCCTTGTCAAAGAGGAGCTTCAGTGCCTCCTTTCTGTCTCCTTCATCTAGCCCATCGACTATCCATAGTGGGTCTCTAACATTGTCCCAGTCACCAAGGCAACTGGGGGGATCTGGATCTATATCGACTATCGTGACCTTAACCTAGCCTATCCCAAAGATGACTTTCCTCTTCCTAACATTGACCAGCTTGTTGATCTCACGGCCAGCCATGAGATGCTATCTCTCATGGACGGGTTTTCAGGATACAATCAAATCCTGATTGCTTTATAAGATTAGCACAAGACCACTTTCATTACCCCATGGGGGGCTTTCTATTATCGAGTCATGCCTTTCAGCTTGAAGAATGTAGGCACCACTTATCAGCATGCCATGACCTACATTTTCCATGATCTCCTCCATAAAATCATGGAGGACTATGTGGATGACCTGCTCGGCAAGTCCAAGCTTCGCCGTGACCATTTGACCATTCTCAAAATCATCTTCTCTCGCCTTCTTCAATACAATGTCTGCCTTAACCCCAAGAAATGCATCTTTGGAGTCCTCTTCGATAAGCTTCTCAGCTTTATCATTTCTTTTTGTGGCATCGAGATAGATCCCACCAAGATCTGTGCTATCCTCAAAATGATGCCCCTGACCAATCTCAAGCAGCTTCGTAGTCTACAAGGGAAGCTCTAGTCCATTTACCATTTCATCTCGCAGCTTTCTGACCACTGCCAACCTTTTCATCATCTCCTTAAGAAGGACATCTCTTTTACATGGGATAAGGACTGTCAAGAGGCCTTTGAAGCCCTCAAACGCTATCTGGTCTCTCCACCAGTTCTCATTCCACCTAAAGATGATCAACCCTTCTACCTTTACATCTCTGTCACCAACCATTCGTTAGGTGCCATGATCGTGCACCGAGACGAGCATCACCGTGAGCAAGCAGTTTACTATATCAACCGAACATTGGTCGACTATGAAACTCGGTATACTCATACGAAGAAACTCTGTTTGGCATTAGTCTTTGCCGCTACCAAGCTCTGCCACTATCTTCTTAATCACAAAACCTTTGTCATCACTCACACCGACCCTCTTAAGTTTATGCACTCCAAGCCATATCAACATCAACGTATGGATCGGTGGCTCATGCTGCTTGCTGAGTTCAACCTCAAATTCATCTAGCAAAAATTTATCAAGGGGCAAACCATTACTGATCAACTGGCAGATGCCCCTCTTCCCAACAATCAACCTTCGCAGTGTGAGTTCCCTGACGAGTCTATTGCCATGCTTTCCACCGATGACACTGTCTACCAAATGACCATGTTTTTTGATGGCTCCAAATGTCAACTTGGTGGGGGTGCGGGAGTCATTCTCATCCCACTCGATGGTGAGCCCATGCCTTTGTCTTTCAAGCTTGACTTTAATTATACCAATAATATGGCTGAATACGAGGCCTTAATTTTGGGACTTCAAACCGCCCTCTCTCTCAGCATCAAGTCCATCAATATCTTCGGTGACTCATAGCTCGTCGTCAATCAGGTCAATAGTTCATACCTCTGTAAAAATGAAATTTTGCAAAGGTACAAAAACCGTGCTGACATCTTCCTTGCATCTTTCGACCATTACCCTTTGCAGACTATTCCTTGATCCAAGAATAAGTTTGCTGACACCATGGCTTCTCTCACTTCTTATATCCGATCTTCCTCGTCTGCATCCAAACTATTTGTCATGGTGCATCGTGTACTGTTGCCTTCCTATATCTCTCCTACCATTAATCATGTCAACACCATAGACTCTAGCCCACGAGATGTTTGGTATAAGCAACTTGTGGACTTTTTGTCTTTGTTTGTCATTCCTCCCAACCTCTCTAGCAATACGCGGTGAGCTTTTATCAAGTGCACCATTCGCTATACCATGATAGGGGGTGTTCTCTAAAAGCAAGGCTTTGACGGCCTCCTTCTTCGCTGTCTCACCTCCACTGAAGCATCTCAGGCCATTAAGCAAGTCCACGACGGGACTTGTGGCAGACATTTTAGTGGGAATTTGGTTGCCAAGCACATCTTTTATCTGGGCTATTATTGGCCCACTCTTCATCAAGACTGTAGCGATTATGTTCGACGTTGCATCAAGTGTCAGCAGCACTCTAACTTGCTTCATCTTCCTAGTCATGCCTTACAAGTCACTCAAGATCTCTAGCCTTTTTCTCAGTGGCGCTTAGATCTCATCGATGAGATTAACCCTCATTCGTCTCTTTGTCATCAATCCATCATCACCACCACTGAGTATTTCACCAAGTGTGTGGAAGCCATTCCTCTCATCTCCATAAAAGCTGACAAGATTGTCAACTTCATCAGTAGCCACATCATCTATCGCTTCAGTGTCCCTCACAAGATCATCACCGACAATGGCAAGTCCTTCAAAAACAAGACTGTCCAAAAACTCTATGACTCATTTGGCATCAAGCTCAGTTTCTCTTCGCCTTACTACCCACAAGCAAATGGGCAGGCCGAGGCTTCCAACAAAATCTTGACTAAAATTCTCATGAAGGTGGTCAGCGACACAGGAAGGGATTGGCACATTCACATTCCCTTCACTTTGTGGGCCTACCACACTAGCATTCAAACCTCCACAGGTGCTACCCCTTTCTCTCTCGTGTACGAAATAGAGGCTGTCCTACCTCTCGAAGTACAGATCCCATCTTTTTGCATCCCTCTACATGACATTATTTCTAATGATGACTTTCGTCAAGATCACTTAGCTCAACTTGAGTTACTTGATGAGCACCGTCTTGCTGCCCTCAACCATCTCCATGTCTATCAACATCACATCAAGCGAGCCTATGACAAAAATCTACGAGAATGAGATTTCAATATATGAGACCTTGTCCTCAAAGAGAATCAACACGTGACCAATATGGAGCGAAGTAAAAGAGGCAAGTTTTCCCCTAATTGGCTCAAACCTTTCATTATCACGCACAAGTATGGATCAGGGACGTATCGTTTATCTTCTCTTGATGGACGACCAGAACCTGAGCCTCTTAATGTGTTGCATCTGCGACCATTCTACTATTAGTCGAGTACTCGTCCACTTGACATTTATCTTGAGCTCATCCCTTGAGCAATCCCTATCCTCTTAGTCCTCATTCCTTTCAACCCTACTCCCCTTAACAAACCCTATATACCCCTTTTATATAGTATGGATGCTTTGTCCTAATAAAAGGGAGCCCTTGACCTTCTATAGTCTTGTCCATGACTCATATTTCTATCAAAACAAATCAAGATGTCAAAATATCTAGGTCACCAACTAGAATCAAAAGGCAGACTGCTCCCTCGAAGGACAGCTGTACTATCATTGCTGTAGCTAATAGACTGCTCCCTCGAAGGATAGCTATTCAAAGCCCTTATATATAAAGCAAATATAGACCACTCCCTCGAAGGATGGCTATGAATAACTCTTGCTACAAATAGAAATCTTTCTTAGAAGCTTCCCACATTGATCAGCTTAAAAAATGACCACCAAGCAAATGGCATCTCTATGTAGACTTCCCGCATTGATCAGTCTGCACTCAGAAAAAAAAAAAAAAAAAACAAATGGGTCATGGATTTGACTTGTAGTTGTCTCAGGGTCTCTTATAAAAAAGGGTCAATGTTATCTCTGCTCTTAAAACGGGTTACCCTATCCTCCTCCTATCACCTACTCAAGGGACTTCAAGCTCACTTTAATGTCAAAGTGATTCGACTACCACTCTAACACTACATATGGTTGACGACGTCATGCATGAACGGGGCTCTTAGTTCTAATCACCCCTATCTATGCTGTCATTTTGGTCCTTGTCAATGAAAGAGCAATATGCCTTTCACTTTTTCTTCACTTTGGTCACACTCAACTTCATCACTTGTCAAATCCAACCACACCAACCCAACATTTTCAGACCTGTCACATCATCATAACCTATTCACACTAGTTTCTATGGACACCAGTACACATGGAAACTATCGACCCAGATGCAATTTATGTTAAGCATAAACCAATACTTGCTGAAGCATAAATAGAAATCAATTCATTTTTAGCATACATCCATCACGACTATGGAAAATTGCTAAGGATGAAAGACCACATCACCAATGTTACAGAATACACCATTTGGAAAAGGCTGTAACATCTTTTTTCTCCTCATCATTTCGACCTTGACCAAGACCAGTCTATCAACCACTTTCACCACCTGTCTACCACTTGGACTCTTTATTTGAACTATTTGAACTACATTGGTCTGAGCCCCTAAGACTGGGGCTACGTAGGCAGCACTCAGATGATACGATATCTTCTGGGGTTAGCTCGACCATCCTCATTTGTTCATCTCTCTGATGGATAAACCTTCTTTCCTCCTTTTGACCATGACCTTACCCTCAACCAAGACCTATTCCATCCCTTTACCCCTTCCTCCCTTTTAGGGAGAACTACATTGGCCTAAGGCCCTTCACACAAGGGCTATGTAGGCAGCACTCAAATCACATTACGTCTTTTGAGGTTAGCTCAGCCACATCCTTTCGTCCATCCATCCACCTTGACCAATGACCATTGGAGATCATGCCTATCTCCTCCGACTTTGACCACTTCCAAGACAATGTTGCCTTGGTTGTTTTTGCCTGTATGATACCTCATGACTGGTTAGTAAATTATGTGTAGACTATTTTTGGACCCTCACAAGTATAGGATCGCAAGCCAGTTGATCCGCACTACTTGTGACTTTTTTGTGTTTCTAGGAGCACTTCTTGAGCCCGAGATACCTGGAACACGATGACCATTTGGAGCTATAGCTTTGATTGAATAACCCAATTAGCAGACGACTAAATGCTGGGGCTTGGTCACTTCAATTTTGGCACTCCTCGACCCTTGACCTGCGACAATTTGACCCGACCATCTCGTGAAGTGGTACGCATGCAATCATGACTTTTGCAGCGTTCACCCTCACCCCCTTTTTCATCCACTCTTTGTCAAATTAGCACCTGATTCCCAGTTCCCTTCCCATGACTCCTACTTTGAGGGGGAATACCTCATCCACAATCAGGGCAATCCACCTTTTTTTTTTGTCTTGCAGTTCATTCAAACAACCAACAAGACGAAATTGACCTTATCCACACCTGGGGCAATCAACTCCTATTTTTGTCTTGCAATTCATCCAGAACAACCAACAAGACAAAAAGGGGCAAATGTAGACACCAAAATCATGTCTACTCCCCTGGTCCTCCCTTATTTTATTCTTCCATGCCTATTTTGCCCTTGTCGACCATTTCCCTACGAGCCTTGACCCTGGCAGCATGTAAAAATGAGTAGAAAGCTAAAGCTAGCCTCTGTCCCCATTCTACATCTACCGATGACGGTCTCTACCTGGCCGACGTCACCGACGTCAGTCACTTATCGGCCAATGTCGGCAATCCTGCCGATGTCAGTCATCCTTAAAATTGTGTTCTCAACTTGAATGTAGGAACCGTTACCCGTTATCCGTTATCCATTCGGTTCCCAATCAGTTTCCCGATCGGTTATCGAACCGTCCTTCACCTTCATCAGCAAAACCATGAACATTCGAATAGGGAACCATTCAGAACTCTAGCGATCAACCAATTTCTTGCATCCAATCAACCTGCGATCAATCTCTCGTGTCTCTCTCTCCGGTACAGGGATTTTACTTCGATCAACTTCTATGGCATATTGACGACTTCAATCATGTCTTCAGTGTGTAACAGGTAAGTATCTTGCTCTGTGTTTCATTTTTACTCTTTGGTTATTATTTGTTTATTACTGCTATCACCCCTATTTAGACTCAGACTATAGACCCAAGACCTTACTCCTTTCTCCTTTACACCTCTGTCCACTATCCCTAAATATACAGTCACTCTGCCCAGATCTTTGTAAAAACCCCAAACAAACCATCAGACCTTTCTACAAATCTTAAGAACCTATCCAGACCCGACCAGACCCTATCTAGACTCAACCAGACCCATCCAAAACTATTTCCCCGACTGACGCCAGTCATTACCCCAACTGACGCCGGCACTTTAACTGATGTCGGCACCATTCCCTGACTGACGCTGACACAGAGACCGACATCGGTGACTGTGCAGAATAGTGCTGCATATCAGGTATGCATTCTACTTTTTGTCTCTTATTTCTTTCATTCTATCTTTTCATTATTTCTACTTTCATCATATATTCTACTTTTTATTAGTGGGTTGATATCCCTTAAGGAAGTCTTTGTACTTTAGGGATCAAGCGTTTTACTTGACAGCCCACCGTCTCCTTGTCTAACGTTTTTTGTGTTTAGTCTCTTTTTCTTCACAGGTGTCATTCCTCCATAGCCAAAGAGGAGTACCTTCCAACGTCTAATTTTGTGCACATGACTATATCCAGGTATCTTCTAACCCTAGACCATCTCTTAGTTTCTCATTTCTATCTTTTGAATGTAGAAAGTGATTTAGCATAGAAACATGTTCCTATAGTTGTAGCTGAGGAACATGTTGTTGAGGCTGACACACCAGTTTAGGATTTGGGAGTACCTAGTTCTAATGAGTTTGAGATACCATTGGAGTCGAGTCTCCAGATTGATTCTTCTCACACAGATGACAGTGTGGTACAGTTGGTTGTGCCACCTTTACAGAGGGATCAGCTATGAGATGGATTGGCACCATCTTTTGTAGATGGAATTGGCAGTTGGAGTTGTCCATTCTATTTGGGTTATCATACTTTGAGAGTTTGTTTCTCATGCATGCTTGACTATGGTAGTTTTGCTTTTAGAGTTTGGTTGAGTTGCATTCTCCAGTTTGATTATGAGTTCCTCTTTGATCTACTTTTGATGATATCGTAGGAACTTGCATTGATTTACAGCAGTGCAGAGCATAACTACATTTGGGATCTAGGTGGATCGAGTGGTTCATTGTTTCGAGATTGCTTGGGGACAAGAAATTTCTAGAGGGGCAGATTGTCATGTCCCCTTTTTTGTGGACATTGACAGACTTGATGATTAGCCTATTATGTGACCTTCGTAGGCTAATAAGATGGATAAAGGGTCATGATGGAGATTGGCTTGGCTTCAATTTGTAGAATTCTTATAGTTGGCTTGTCATTTAGGTTATTTCAAACACATTTGGCTTGAGCTCCTATTATTTAGGGATATTTGACATGCAGCGAAGCACCTTTATTTTGGTATGGTCATGTGTGGAATCACTCCCTAGTTCACCAGCTTTGAACGATTCGAGGATCTGACATGTATTGAGGGAGATATTAATATTTGATTGATTTAATCAAATATTAATTATTTAGCCTATTTTTAATTAGAAACCCTAATTCTAATTTAAGAAAAAAACCCTAATTAGGGCAAGCATATCTTTTGAGGGGTATAAGGGTTTCTCATGGAGGCCATTATTGATTATGCATTGATTATTGATTTTTGATATTGAAGAAATTATTTTGTGAAGACTAAGCCAAGGGTTCCAAGATTCCATTGTAGTGGAGAATGTCAACTCTTCATTGTGTGAGATTTAGAGGCTGTGAGATATCAGTTGATTTATTGCCAAATTGAGATATAGCTTCATATAGAAGTTATCACAGAGGTACAGATGTGAGTGATAACTTCACACAAAAGTTATCACAGTATTTCAGGTATTTCTTTATTTAGTTTTTGATTCAATAAATTATACAGATAGAGATCTTCTATATTAGAGACATATATTTTTAGATTAGGGGTTGAAAATAGGTAGGTTGTGCTTAATTGGTGGCCGTACGAAGTCCATACAAATCCATGCAGACACCGACCTTGGCAGACAGAGATCCCCAGTGACTGACATCAGTCGACTGAAGACCAATGTCAGTAGAGAAGGACCTACAATGACCGACATCGGAAAAATATTGATTGGCGCCGGTGACTATGTGTTCAACACAGTAGGCTGAGACTTCCAGATTCAGGGTCAATCTCCAGATTTGCAAAAGCCCAGGGTTTCAAGACAAAATATTTCACGTTATTTTATTTGTATGACAGAGGCTCAATTGTGTAATCATCTAGAAGAACAAGTGATAAGATCTTTGATTTGCTATTGAGAGATTATATTGTGATTTATTTATTCATATTTGAAATTATTTTGGCAAAAAGTGTATCTTTGTTCAAAACTATTTGTGTTTCTATATTCCCTGTTTGAAGGGGATATCACACATAGAAAGATACTTTAAGGAAGGGGACCTAGTCCTCAAATGGGACTCAAATAAATCTAAGCTAGGTAACCATAACAAATTTGACATCTTGTGGAGTGATCCTTATTTGATTCATGGATGTAAATAGCATAATAATTTTAGCTTGCCCAGCTGGATGGAGAGGTATTACCCATCCTAGTTAATGAAATTTATTTAAATCCTTGTTATTAAAAGTTTTTGTAGATATTTTATGATATTTTAGTATATTAGAATAAGTTTTCTATGCTCACCTCTAAGTGATTTGAGCACATTTCCTTTCAGTTGTGTGTTTCCCTTTCAATAAATGCATGTGCAATAGTTGTTTATTTTGTTGTTTTGTTCCTTTTTTACTTTAAGAGGAAGCTTCAAAAAGGGTCAAACCTCTAGTAAATATCATAAAAATTTCATTTGGGAAGAAATATTAAGACTCTATATACCCAATGGATCAGTTTAAGGCCACTAAGTCTTTGCATAGTAGATATGCAACCCCAAGATGTTACAATACATGTTGGCCATATTTGGCCCACATAAGAATATTTTACCTAGAAATGGAATGAATATATGAATAGAGTTATGGATGGAATGAGTGGTCCAAAGATCAAATGTCATTTACAAATCTTTTAAAACACTTTAAGCAAGCTTAAAGTGTGCTTTGTTGATCTTTGAGAATCAAGTCTTGAAACAGGTTTAGGATTGCGAAATGAAGAAGGCCAACAAGTATTCATAGTGTTTCAAGCATTCAAGAACATGGATCAGTTTGCACAAAGTCTTAGAAGCCCATTAGAGCCTTCTAAAAAAGACAATAGTTCAAGTGAAAGTCTAAAAGAACTAGATTATCACAAGAACATCATACAAAAATGGACTACTTAGCTTGATTATGAATTTAGTAAATATGCTTAAAAAGCCTCTTAGGACCAAAAGACCACATGAACATGAATTTCTTCACACTATAATTTTTTTTAAAAAAAATTATGACTATATGAGTTGTCTATCTCAAGTTTAAGCATTTAAAGTTAAACAAGAAAAAGGAGACATTCATACAGATGTCAAGACTAAACCTCACAAATAGCAATTTAAATTCAAATGTTCCCATGTCTAACACAAGAGTGACAAGTGTCCAAATATCAAGATCTAAGTTTAAGATCTAATGGTGAATATTGATCTAACAGATGTTAGTGGGTCATAAGATCCAATGGCACGTATTTGATCATGCAAAGTAGATCAATGGTAAGTATCAAGTCAAAATGTCAATGTAATCAAGAAGATGATAAGTGGAAAGATATTGGGTGTCCTAATAAATATCTAATGTTATACATCAACTGATAGAGTTAGTGGGTCTAGGTAGATTAATGATATGTGTTCACTCATACAGATCATATGAATAATGAGTAATAAGTCAACAAGTTAATGGATCTCAAAGGCTAATAAGAAGTTGCCAAGTATCATAAGTGTGTTGGACTATCAAAAAAAATAGGGCTCATGTTTAATCATATAAAATTAGATCTACGGTACACAAGAGGTCAAAAATTCAACAAGATCTTGAATAACAAATAAAGAGATAAAAATTGGAATAATATGAGAGGTACAAATCAAGATCGATGATCAATATTAAAAGTCAAAGATAGTGGGTCCAATCAGATCAATGATGTTCATTCAATCATGAGGAAGTAGATCGATGGTCAATATTAAAGGTCGAAAGACAAGAAATTTTAAGTGGAGAATAATTGTGGCTTAGGTTGAAATAGAAGTAGGTCCTACAAATACCATCTTATTACCATTAGAACTCAGTTGAATACCATTAAAAGGACACACTGATATAGTTAAGATGATAAATTATGTATTTTTGACACCATTGAAGCTCAATATGAACCTCTAGTTCAAAGACTTGTAACACACATGATCCATCTTTTGGGGTTGAATTATGGTTTTTTGACTGTGATCTTTATTCTTTAAATAAGACCTATGTATATGGTGAATTTTTAATTTCCATAAATTCTTAGAGGTGGGATAGGTCTATTTAAGTCTAATTGAGATAAAGAAGGAGTCTATGCAGTCTATAGGTCTACATCAATATAAAATCTATATGAAAACTAATAAAGGTGATTAGTTTTCCATTTATATAAAAGACCTATATTCAAGTTGGGGTAGATGTAGACATAAATAAAGCATGGAGGAGTGTCTCACCTTCCAATATAATCATAGTTCCTATAGATAATTTCTAAACACATACTTAAGCATGGTTCTATCAAGTACATGGATATAAGGACCTTGCCCTTATAATTAAGTGGAGATGGCATAGAGTCCCAAGAAGGAGATCTAGTGGTCTAAGCAAGAAACTATAACATTTAATGGGTTTTAGGGTGCCTAAGTGTTTTCCTTCATAAGTAGGATCATGACTCACCACCTTTGACAATTATTGTCTTCTAGTGCATTTATCTCAACCAATGAGAAAATTTGAGGGCTATTGGGACAATAAAAAGATAATTTATCAATATAAAACTGGTACTGATTTGATAAAAAAATGTGGTAGATCAATTAATAAATTTTGTACTCATGCTCCCTCTTATCTCTCCCTTTCTCATATATTACCCATTCTTTCCATTTGATAAGCTCTCTCTCAGTTTTTATAAAAAAATAGTCTCTCACTTTTAATAGGGACTCTTTCTCAATTATAGAAGAGCAAATACTCTCATTTGATAAAGCTAGACCATATCAAAACATTTATGAAAGACCTCTTGAAGCTGATAGAGATTTTTGTTACCTATCTCTACTTTTTAACTATGTTTAGTAAGTTTGTGCATGATGACATTGTGAAGGAGAATATTCCATGCCCAATGTCCTTATTTCTTGACTATTTTAGGGTGATTTATAGTGGATTTAAGGTATGCATTTTTTTCTTTATACCATTAGTGTAAGCTTGGTGTGAGTATTAGAATTCCTCTTAACTTCATTCAGTACTTCTTGAACCTATTATATGAAATACTTATGCAATTGGTTAGATTTTAAGATTATATGAGATAGTTCTATCTTATGCTTCTTTAGTATATATTTCATGATTTTGTGACTTCTCATTTAATTTAGTGCATCACCATTTTATCCTTCATAGGATCCCTTTACCCCTTCTCTAACCATTTTCTCAATTCAGGTGATCCATCAAGAGGAAGTTAGCCTTCTCTATAGGTTTAACCTCACCATAGGTGACTTAGAGCTTGGGGTTGTCCCAATAGTGTAGCTCAATTAGAAAGGGCTTAAATAACCCTAACCAAGGATGAAAAATGATGATACAATAGTTACACTTAGGCAAAAACATGGAATAAACTTGTAGTGTTAAATATTTGTCACTTGACTATACCAACATCAATCCACATAAGGCACAAGCCTTACATACTCACCTAAAGCAAAATAGAGAAATAATTAAGGCCCACATTATGCTAGTTATGTCATAGTGAAAATCAATATTCAAGGGGTCTAGTTATTTATAACAATGACATTTTTAATTTCATCAATGTAAGTCATGTCTAGGCTACGCTGAAGGTCTATATGCACAACACCTATTTAGGTATCTACTTCCAGTTATGAGGGCGCAAGTCTATATCAAGTTACTCTATGGTCTCATGGGTGAAATACTATATTTTATCATGCTTAACATCCTTTAGACACTTGGGGGTTTTAATGGAATACCTTAGATCAAGGGTTCATATTGGGTTAGCACTTAAGCATAGGTATCATGACTTGGTGTGATGGTTTTATTATACTTATGGTATTCTAACCAATAGGATGATGTCATCATAAATTTTAGAGATTAAATTAAATCTACGTATCAAAATATTTCTCAACTTAGTATTCATATATTAAATTTAATCATTACAACTATCATGAATATTGTATAATTGAACCATATTCAAAGAACATAACTATAACCACCTAAACTAGATTAGAAATCAAATAAGGCATGCCATTATTCATTAACAAATTTAAAATTTAGAGAGTATATATCAATAAAAATAGATCAATAGCTTATCTAAATTACTAAAATCTCATAGGCTCACATGTGAGCTTGGGTAATACAACATGGAGCCTTAAGGACCTCCATGATAGTCTTAAAATTTAATGGTAGTCTCCTTGATATTTTTTAAACCAATTTTGTAAAGATTCACTATCTCCCAGTCACATCCTTGCATACTAGTTTGATCTTGTTTTTATAGCCTATAGGAGCACCTTCAACCAGGGTGGAGTTGTGCACATCATTTTTTGAGATGGAGTTTTTTTCAATAATTCTATTGGATCTAGTACTTTATTCCCTTTTCTCTATGATGGCCACATGATTCCACTCTTTGGAGAGGCCAAAAACATCATAGAATTTGTTAGTTGCCTACCAGTTGGTGTAAAGAGTGCATCAATTCTTCTAGTTGGCACAAAGATATCAAAATACTAATCATCTAAATGATTACCTCACACTGAGATGTCTGCTGAGATCAGATGGGTCTATTCTTAAGCAAAAAAGGGGCCCAATAATTAGAGTTATATAGGTAAAATTCAAAAACACAAAAACAATCCAAGATTCCTTATATTTATGAACCACCTAAGAGATTCTCAAGAATGGTTTATCTCTAAAGTATCCCAAATAAAATAAGAATAAGAAAGGATCCTATCCTTTCTAGAAAGATCAAGAAGTGAAATAAAAGTAATTGAAATACATATATAAAATTTTTCTAATTCCTCTTCTAAATAAGTTTCACCTCACAAATAAATTCTACAAGAAGAATCATATTCAGGACATCTTCCACTATATGAAGAATTGATCCTAAAAATCCCCTTTTTAGAATAGTTGGATTTAATCCACAAGTTCTAGAAGAAGAAGATCTAATCATACAAAAAAATTCTCCTCATGATATAAAACATAGTTTGAGAACCCAAGAAGAGAACCTATTTTGGATTGATAACCAAATTTGGGAATGAAATATGGGAGATGAACATGCACATGTAGAGAACCCTGATCGATAGCCTCAACAAGATAGAACTTTTTCCTATCCAATTAGCTTAAGTCTTGATGATAGAACTTCCATGAAAAATATTTCACCATCTATTTTAGTTACTTTTAGAGGTAAATCCTTAGATGATCTAGATTAGTTTTTCTTTGAATTTTAGGTCCTCTGCCAAACATATGACTATGTCACAAATAATCAAAAGTTTAAGTTATTCCCATATACACTCAAGGATGTAACCATGAGATGGTTCATGGGCCTTGAGTTTAATTCTATAACCACTTGGGATGAAATGGAAATTTCATTCCTTGATAAATATCAAAATGATTATAGAGTTAGAGAATGAAAAGAAGAATTTTTCAAGATCAAACAAAATGAAGATAAAACCTTAGAAGATTACCTTGATATGTTTATATTTACCCATAAAAGGAGTGGTTACCAACCCACTGAAGAGGTCATCAATATATTCTTTATTAAAGGCTTAGATCATGATGCATTTGATGCTTTGAACCTAATGGGAAAGGGTGACATTGATAAGTTAACCTTTCATTAGATTTCAACATTATGTGCTAACTACTCCAGGACAAGACCTAGCATAAGGAAATCAAGTTTAGGAAACTCACCTAAAGTTGGTCAATTAATGGAAGAATTTTATAATTTCAAAATAGATATTCTAGTATAATTAACATCTAAATTAGATAGCCTTAAATAAAAATCTAATGCCACTAATGCCAAATAGTTGTCAATATATTGTCCTAGATGTAGACTTAAACATGTGGTAAAAATATTGCCTTTTAGACAAAATAGAGTTATGTAGTATTTGTGACCTAGAACATGACATCAAGAATTTAAAACATCTTCCTACCATGAGAAACCAAGTAAATTAAGTAGGACATATAGTTTAGTAAGTGAATTTTATCCAAAGATAAGGAAACCAGTACTCCCAGCCTCAAAATCAAATTTTTCCAAGATTTCCTCCCAATCCAAGGATGGTACCATCGGATGAACAAGTCACACCACTAATCTGGGGACCATCACAACCAAAAAAATGGGGTACTTAAGAATGGATGACATCTATGTTGGGAATGCTCAAAATCCTTCATAAACCTAGGCACAATAGTAGAACCAACAACCACATTGGGTACAATAGTCACCACCTCAATGGTCAAATCAATAATATCAAACATGAAGAAGGTTTCCTTTATAGTAGGCCTTAATGCCTTCACAACCTCAGCCACCACTGATTGAGTAGTAGGTTAACCAACCATAGTTACTTTCCCAACTAATGGTAAATCCTAAGAATAGATAAAATACTCCTATTTATGGAGTTGATCAAGAAAGTAATGTTGCAAGTGGTTTAACTAAGTGCAGTAATGTTCAAACTAGATCAAGAAAGGTAATAAGAGATTTACCAATCACCACATCTAAAATTCCTAATGATGAAACATTTATTGGTTACTTTTAGTCTAAACACCAAATGAAGATAAGGTAGAAGCCAAAACTACACCAACCATAATTCAAGATACCCCTGCTATTCTATTTCTTGATAGACTTAAGGAAGAAAAACCTAGGGAAGATTATGTATTGATGCACAAATTAAAAGAAATGAAGATATAAATTCCATTGTTAAGATTCATTAAGGATATTCATGATTTCAATCAAATATTTAAAGGATTGTACATCAAAAAACCAAGAAGGAAGAAGTAATATCCTAAAATAATTTAGGTAACTGGAAAAATTATTGATTTACTAGTAGGAAACACGTGTTCCTAAATATGGAGATCTTAGCAGTCCTATGATGACTATGATAATTATGAACATAGTATAATATTTATCTCTCATAGGGCTTTATCCTACCACTACAATCTTTAAAATAGAAGATCAATCCACTACTACACTTGAAGGAACCATAGAGAATGTACCAATCACTATATAATCTTGAAAATATCCTTTGGATTTCATGTTTTTTTAACCTAAACCCAAGAGGGTAAGATATCCAATCATTCTTGGTAAACCTTGGTTAGATACAGTTGTATCATGAATTGACTATATATTTGGACACATGACCAATTATAATAGAATTCATGCTAAACAAATATCTCTTTATCCACATGTTAGATGTTCAATGAGTCTTTCTAAACAAATATGGGTGGATCATCTTGAACAAAACTAGACTAGTGTGTTTTCCTTAGCCATGGTTACCATCAAATAACATGTCCAAGAGTTTAAGGAACAAACAATAGAATTTTTTAACCAAGAAATCCTAGCTCTAAATTTTGATAGTTTTGCTCTAAAGTCTAAAAGCCTAGCTTCAAAGACTGATAGCTTAGCTTTGAAGACTAGTAACTTAGCTCTTAAGACTAAAAGATTAGCTCTAAAGATAAAAAATCATGAATGGGGAGAATCTAATTCCATTATTGAGAATAAATAAAGTCCCATAAGTTTCTTAAACATGTTATTTGATCCATAATATATTCAACAAGCCATAGTCCAATGGGCTCAAAATGGGCATAATTTATTTTTACATGATTTTCATTGTCCATTGACCAATATGCTCTTCACAAGTAACACCTTTTACAAGTATGTAGCTACAATTCACATGTTACTACCATATACATGTCTATTTATTGCCTTGATGAGTGAATACAAATAATTAAATTCCATTATTCTAAGAACTAAATAGATTGAAATCCCACCCAGTAAATTATTAAATATCAATAGATGGTTAATTGACCAACATGAATGAAAAGTTTTTGATGTATTAATACAACACACAAAATATTTATCTTGGGATTAAAGTGATATGAAAGGAGTATATCCCAATATCTATACACATCACATTTGCATCAAAGATGTTAGACCAGTCAAAAAACCACAATGAAGAATTAACCCATCCTTATAAGAAATTGTAAAGAAAGAGATAGAAAAATTATTGGAAGTTGGCTTCATTTACCCCATATCTGATAGTTAATGGGTTTCACCTCTGGTTATTATGCCCAAAAATAATGGAAAATGAAAAGTTGGTGTAGATTATAGATAACTAGATAAAGACACTATGCGAGACTACTTTTCTTTGACTTTTATTGATCAAGTTTTGGATAACTTGGAAGGGAATAAATATTTTTCTTTCTTATATGGGTTTAGTGGATATAATAAAATTATAATAGCACATAAAAATCAAGATAAAACTACATTTACCTTCCCTTAAGGAACATTTGCTTATATAGTCCTTCCTTTTGGATTGTGTAATACACTTGCTACCTTTTAGAGAGTAGTGTTATCCATTTTTTTAATCTTAAAAATGACTATGTGAAAGTGTACATAGATTATTTCACTATCCATGACACTAAATTTGATGAATATTTGAACAATTTGGATAAAATACTTATCAGATGTGAGGAACACCAAGTATCTTTGAGTCATGAGAAGTGTATCATAATGGCTAATGAAGGGATAGTCTTAGGACATCATATCTCTTCTCAAGGGATAAAATTAGATGCTAAAAATATTTAGGTAATTTCTAATCTCCCCATTCCTCAAACATAAATATATGTTAAAAGTTTTCTTGATCATGCAAGATATTAAAAAATATTTATTGAAGACTTTAGTAAGATAGTTACACCTATGTTTTCATTGCTAAAAAAAGATGGTGAATTTTTGTGGAATGAGAAGTTTTCAAGACAATTTTGAAACATTAAATAAAAAAACTCATGACTACTCTAGTTTTGAAAGGACCTAAGTGGAAAAAATGTTTTCATGTCTATATTGATGCTTTCAATAATGCATTAGGAGCAATTCTAGGATAAAGAGATGAGGATGGAAAAATGTATGATATTTATTATATCAACAAAAATATTACTCCTATAAAAAAGAACTACACTACCAAAAAAAAGGAATTTTTTGCTATTGTTTATGTTATAAAAAAGTTTAGGTATTACATTACTAGTTATTAGGTCTTTATCTATATAGATCATTCAACTATTAAGTACTTAATGAATAAACTAGTAGTATGTGGGAGAATAATTAAATGGATACTACTATTATAAGAATTTGACATTATCATCATGGGAAAACTAGGGAAGTATAATGTTGTTGCTAACTTTTTATCTAAATTGATCACTATAGGAGATGATGAACATTTGGATAATTCTTTTCTAGATGAACAACTATTTTTTATATCTACATACTCCTTATGGTTTGTAGACATGAAAAATTACTTTAAAATAGGGGATTTTCCTCATTCCTTTACTTCTAAAGAAAGAAAACATTTGGTTAGAGCTAGTTCTCATTAAAATTGGTTTAAAGGCATCTTGTTTAGAACTAGACCTGATCATGTACTTCAAAGGTGTGTTAAAGAAGATGAAGTATTTGACATCATCAAAGCATGCCATAGTGAACTAGGAGGAGGAAATTATTCAATAAAAAAGACCATTCATAATATCCTTGATGTAGGTTATTACTATCTGTCTCTTTATAATACTATAAAAAGGTTTGTGTGGCAATGTGATCCTTGCCAAAGGATGGGTAAGCCTACTCTATTCTCAAAACTACCTCTCCATACTAAAATAAATTTAGAACCATTTGAAAAATGGGGTTTTTATTTTATTGGACTAATCAACCCATAATCTCAAGAAAAAGAGTATTTATTAGTATGAACTAATTATCTTACTAAGTGGGATGAAGTACAGACACTCACCTTTGTTAGGAAAGAAATAGTTGTTGATTTCCTACATCATATGATCGTGTTGAGATTTGGTTATCTTATATTTATCATTTTTGATGTAGGGCCCCAATTCATTTCCAACATGATCAAGAATTTCACAAAATTGCACCAAATTAATCATAGGAAATCCTCACCATATCATCCATTAGCTAATGGGTAAGTAGAGGTCACTAACTAAGAGCTAAAAAAACATTCTCACCAAAATAGTGAACAATAACTAAAAAGATTGGGCAGATAAAGTACTTGAAGTAGTTTGGGCATACAATACAACATGGAAGACAACCACATGATGCTCTCCATATGAACTTGTGTTTGGAAAGAATTTTTTTTTACCAGTAGATTTTGAATTACAAATATTGAAGACAACAGTTGATATGGGAATTGATCTTGATGAAGCACAAAAAGAAAGAATCATGCAACTAAATGGGCTAGCTGAACTAAGAATGTATGCACTCACTCAAACAACCATGATCCAAAAGCAAAGAAAGGAGTGGCGTGATACTCACATCAAAAAAATATAGTTTCAATAAGGTGATTGGGTACTTCTTTTTTATTCTAAATTATATAATTTCAAAGTAAGCTTAGGAAAAGATGGTTGGGGCTATACCTAATCAAAACCATTTAAAACAATAGCTTTGTCTAACTTCAACCAATTGATTGTGAGAAAAAAACACTTTTGGTTAATGGTCATAGGCTTAAAGTTTATATAAGACCTCTCAATAAGGAAGAATTCATTGAGCAAAATCAAGACCAATTTAACCTTTTAGAAGAACTTAGTTCTTCCACTAAGCCAAATTATCCTTGTAGTACACATACAATAAAAGAAGAATATTGAAAACTAGTAAATGGAAGTTTTCCTCCCTTCAAAATTCAATATACATATATAAAAATAAAATTAAAGTATAAAAAATAAATAAATAATAAAATAATAAATAATTATTAAAAGGTGAAAACCAGAAATGACACTTTTCAGATGAAACTTCTATAATAAAAATGAATTATTGTTAACTAACTTATCTTCTCAAACTTGTTTATCTTTATAGGACACATGGTAACTGTTGTCTCCAATTATTGCACCCTAGAAGAGAGTGTTCAAGTCTCTTCCATATTTGGGTAATGTTGGAACATTTCTAGGCATGTGGGTATCCTTATAGAGGAAATGAACATCTAGATTTAAAGGGCTAACTCCCTAAATATATATCTATAAAATAACCTATGTGTAAACCAATTTGATTTAAAGGAAAAGAGTTAGAAATTTCACAAAAGGAAACCTACTCTAAGATTGGTGATGCACCGATATTATCTTCCACATGGCTATCATATCCTAATGCACAATATAGCAAAATGTACATACCATTTTCAATCTCTAAGGGGTTGTAACAAAAGTATTTTAGTATATAAGAAAGATGTATAAAATGACACAAGGCAAATTGCACATTCTAAGAATAGTTATACACTTACAACAATTCAACACACTCTATATGACCTATTAGACTAAGAAATTTTGCTCATGCATGAAGCATAAAGGATAGAAGGATGAAAATCATCATTTAATATCACTATAAATCACTTACATGCTTAGATAATTGTTTAGAACTAAAAATAAAAGACTTGTACTAATGATTAAAGGAAAAATATAACATCAATCTAGCAGGGCTTGACCATACATTGTGTGGTTTTTTTTTTACGCTAGCCCAAGGGCTATATTATAACATAAAAGAAGAGAGAGGAGGAGGACTTTGGAATAAAAAAATGAATCAATCTATTAGAAGTCTCCATCTTCAATTGTAACTATCTTTATAAATGATGTTCATTCGAGCCATATAATTGATCCATGTCACCTCAAGTGGTTACACAATTAGCCTACTCTCTCAAAGATGCCTCCCCAATGGTTCCATTAGTAGAATATATGTTTAAATGGCATTAATGAAGTTATGAAAAATGAGTCCACTTATTGTGGATTTGTCTTGATACTAACAACTTCTCACCAACTCATTAAGGTGTGTAATGGCATGGGGAATAGTCCTTTTCATTATGTTGGGGTTAGAGAGGCATCACTTGGAGTCTATGTACATGCCTTCATGGCATTTATTAGAATGTTGGATTTATGTGTATGTCCATAAATATCCCTTGAAATCTCACCCCATATTGACCTTAGTCAAAATTTCAAATCTTGCAAATCCCCTCACTCAATTGTTCTTTTGATTGGCCATAAACAAAAATGACTTAGATCTTGATCTTATCAATGGTGAGATGAACCCTTTGATTTGCTTTGGTGGATGAAGAATGTGAGCCCTTAAATCTTTAATTGTTTGAGTGAGGACCATTGATCTACTTGGGACCCAATATTTAAACATCAACAACTAGCTCATCACCTTGAAGTTGACAAGCATATAACTATTATTCTACTGGAATAATTCCTTTGGGGCACTTTTCAAACAATTTTATTGTGAGCCCTTTTCTTCTTACCTTTTAGAAAGCTTGAACATGCCCTTCAAAAATCTTGAAATGTCCCTTCAAAAATATTTAATTGGAGACTTTCCCAAGAAAATCCCTTTAAAATTTTTAAAAGTGTCCCTTCAGACTTTTTGAACTAGACACGTTCCCAAGAAAAGACCCATCAGAATTTTTGAAAGTGTCCCTTTAGAATTTTTGAGCTAGACACTTTCTTAAGAAATACCCTTTAAACTTTTTAAAAGTGTTCCTTCAAAATTTTTGAAAATGTCCCTTCACAAGAGAAAGACCCTTCAACAAAATTGAAAATTTACCTTCATAAATATTAAAAAAGACACTTCCATGAGAAAAAGACCCTTTGGAAAGATTGTTTTCGACAAAATGTCTGAAACAATTCCTTAAGAAAAGTTGAAAGAGTCAATTCCTTTGAAAAAGTTGAAAGAGACAATTCCTTTGGAAAAGTTGAAAGATCCAATTCCTTCAAAAAAGTTGAAAGAGCCAATTCCTTCAAAAAAGTTGAAAGAGCCAATTCATTAAAAAAAGTTGCAAAGGACCAATTCCTAAGAAAATACCTTTCATAAATATTGAAAGTGTACCCTTCAAACTTTTTGCAAATGACACTTCCATGAGAAAAATACCCTTAGGAAATATTGAAAATTTACCCTTCAAAATTTTTTCAAAGGACACTTCCATGAGAAAAAGACCCTTAGGAATTTTTGAAAATGACCCTTCAGAAATATTGAAATGGACCAATTCCTTCAGAATTTTTGTTTCAAATAAAAGGTTTGAAATAATTCCTTTGAGACTTGAATAAAAAACCCAAATTAAAACCTTTCTGAAAGAAATAACACTTGAGCAAAAAGATCAAAATAACACTTGAAAAAAGACCAAATAAAGGCTTTCGAAGGAAAAAACAATTGACACATTCTATGGAGATAAACAAATTAAGAATGTTGCACTTAGCCAAAATGAAAGATGCAAAACTTGGGTGTGAAAATTGGATAACATTCTTGGCAATTCCTAGGGGAGGCATGCTTGCTATGCCTAAGACCAGTTGCTTAAATCCTTCCATTGGGTATGGAGTCATGCATATAGGCAAAGACACATACCAAAAAAAAGGAAGGAAACAAACTTGTGCTACAAAACACTTAGGGAACACAATAACAAACCAAAACAAAACTAGACCAAACACACACACCTATCCTACTATTTACAAAACATGTCATATAAGGACTAATAGTAGAGATTTAGATGTATCCCATTCATAGGGATAGGCAATTCTTATCCATTCATCTTGGTCAGCTAAAGGGAGTTGCTTTTTTTGCACTTGATAATGATGCAAGGGCCACTCCACAAGGTGTCAAAATTTATATGTCTACCAAGTTTTGCTCTATCCTCATCCTATTTCAGGACCAAGTCACCTTCCTTAAACACTCTTGCACTTGAATTTTTTTTCAAAAGACTTCATGAATACTTGGTAGTGCTCCATGGCCTTATGTGCATTGTCTCTTTCTTCTTATAGCTACATTATTTTTATCAACATTACTTCCATTAGAGTATTTTCAAGTTGTTCTAGCTATTGTGTAAGTTCTAGAGTAGGGAGTTCTTAAGATATGGACAACCTAGCCTCTCTCCCATAAACAAACACAAAGGAAGAATTACCAATTGATCTCTTAGGAGTAATTTTGTTAGCCCATAAGGCTATCTTCAACTTGTTCTACCATGCTATTTGATTGTACTATAATGTCTTCTTGATGATCTTGATGAGATTCTTATTAGTAGATTTAACTAATCCATTACCTTGAGGGTAATAGTTGGATGAGGTACTCAAGTAAACTCCATTCCTATTTTCCTAATCATAAAACTCCAAGATAACATTTTCACTTTCCTCCTTCAATGCAACAACCTCTACCCACCTTGTGAAGTAGTTAGTAGCAATCAATATCCATTTGTGTCTAGCACTTGATAGAGGGTTGATCACACCAATGAAATCAGGGCCCCATTGGATGAAAGGATTTTCTACTTGGATAGGATTCAGTGGAAGGGATACAAGTTTGTGCTTGCCTAAAAAGAAAGCACATTGAGGATACATCTTAGCCTAATGGTAACAGTCCTTAAAAAGACTAGGCCAATAGTAACCAGCCCTCATTATCTTTACAATTGTCATCCTAGGAGAGAAATGACCTCCATCTGCACCATTATGAAACTTTTCTAGTAGCATATGAAACTAATCACTATTAACACACCTCAATAACACACCATTCATGTCTTTCCTAAAGAGAACACCATCTACAAGAGAATAGGGAATGGTTTACAATATAAAATATCTCCTTTGAGACTTGTTCAAGCCATTGGGACACCCACCATTTTGAAGAAAACTAATGATGTCTTGTGTCTAACTTTGAACTTGTATGTGATCAGTTGGTTGGGAGAAAACTTGGTTGATCAAGACTTCCTCTTTTCCATGGCTCTTGAAAATATGAATCTAAATGCTTGCATAACCTTTTTCCTCTCACCAATTTCATCACCTTAATATCCACATCATACTCAATTACTTTGGTAATCCACCCAACTCACTTTTTATTAAGGTCTTTGCTTAGGAGAAACTCCTTGGTGCTAGGATGAGAAACCATGACATGTATCTTGTTGTTTGAAACCATGTGTCTAATTTATTTCAAGTCTCTTATCACTGTTAGAGATTACTTCTCAACAAATGTATACTTGACCTCATAATCTTCCAATCTTTGGCTGAAGAAAGTAATTGGTTTCTCTACCTCTTCATCATTATTTTTCATAAGCATAGCTAAGATTGTATCAAGGTTAGTAAAAGTATAGAGTATGAAATCTTTAGCAAAGTTTGGTTTCAAGAGAGTAGGAGATTTTATAATTACTTGCTTCATTGCCTCCAAACTACTCTTTCCTTCCTTTGTCTAAGCAAAATCTTGGTTCTTTTTTAGCATGGCTATGATAGGCTTTACTACAATTGTAAATCCTAGAATAAACCTTCTTAAAAGGTTTATTTTTCCAAATAAGCTTTGAATTCCTTTCTTATGTTGAGGCAAAGACAAGCCTAGAATAGCCTCAATCCTCTTAGGGTCAATAGACAAGCCTTCTTTTGAAATAATATGACCCAATAACTTACCTTCATGAATAAAAAATATCCACTTTTTTGGATTAAGGGATATTCGATACTCCCTACATTTCTCAAACACCTACCTTAGATGTTCCATATGATTAGTAGGATCCTTCAAATAAATAGTTATATCATTAAAGTACACAAGCAAAAACTTATTGATTAAACCTTTAGAATGCATGTCCATTACCCTTTAAAACATAGCTCTAACATTGGATAAACTAAAGGGCATCTTCCTATAGGAAAATTTCCCCCATTGTTTAGTGAAGGTTGTGTTGAATTGATCCTCATCATTCACCAGTATTTGATTATAACCTGAATAACCATCAAGAAGTGAGAAGTGTTGAGAACCTAAAATAGCTTGCAGAATTTATTCCATGGAAGGTAGTGGATAATGATCCTTGAGAGACACTCTATTAAGGTCTTGAAAATCCACACAAATTCTGATCTCTCCATTCATCTTTCAAATAGGTATAAGATTAGCCACCCAAGTTGAGTGTTTGATAGGAAAGATAATCCTAGACTCAATCAACTTGGTCAACTCTTTTTTCATGAGTTTCTCTATCTTGGGATTGATAGGCCTTTATTTTTGCCTAAATGGTTTAGCTCTAGGTTCTAACTCAATTGTGTGATGAAATAGACTTGGATCAAATCCTTTCAAATATCTATATTCCCAAGAAAATATGTCATGGAAATCTTTATATAATTTAATAAAGGCCTACCTCTCAAAAAAACAAAATATCTTACCAACTTTTAGAAGCTTTTCCTTATAAATCATGAATCTCTCATATTTTTCTTCTTTTGTTGACATACTCACTCTTTCTTTCTTATTTTGATCATTTTATTTGAAAACACTCTCCAAATTAATCAACCCTTTAGGTATCTTTTTTGTCTTTAGCTGAATAACTTGTTCTTCATATTGATCATGCATTCTCTTTTGGTTCCTCCAGGAGAATCCTACCTCATTTTTTAAGAAGTGTGTAATGTGTTCATCACTTTCAAACACCTAACATGACACTTCATTATCCAGAATATAAGGCCTCATAATGACCTTGATATGAAATTAATCTTTCTCCTTTCCTACTTCAACAACTTCATCAAACTGTGCTCCTATGGTAGTGAATATATCAATGTGTTTATTTGAATCCCTTGGTATGGGTTGTATGTTGAAGGCATCAAAGTATTCAATTAGGTCCCATAACCTATTCTTGTAGGATTTAACCAAGAAATTTTTGATTGTAACTTTATTTCTCACTTGATGGATGACCAACTCACTATCCCCATAAACCTTTAAATTCTTGATCCCTCTCTTCTTTTCCCATTAGAGGCCATGCACTAGGTCTTCATATTCTGTCACATTATAAGTGCAGTTAAAGTGGAATATATATGATTAGTATTTATTATTTGATGGGTAAAATAACATAATGTTATACCTTGTACCTACTTTGATTCTTGAGCCATAAAAAAACATTTCCCAAATCCCATCAAGTTCATGATCTTCATTAGTGATTGAAGGGATTGAAAATTCCTTTTCACGCATACAATAAACTCACAAATCAATCTCTTTTATGAATGTATATGGATCGATTCCATGAATTTTAGTGTTTTAATTATCAAGGAAAAGATAAAAAATACCTTAAAAGTGGGAGGATGCTTCACCATCCATGACACCTTTACTAATTAAACAATTTTGATTTAAACTTGTCTCCATATATGGTTCAATATTAAACCTTGCTAAGGACTGCATCCTTATAGTCACCTTGGTTACATATATTTTGTTAAAATATAGAAAATACCAATCAATATAAAGTTACCCTCATATCTTAGCCATGAAGTCCCTTGACAAGCAAATAACAATTGAGTTAGAAGGTCCACCACCACAACCTCTTGTATAATGGGGAAACTTGGGAAGTCATGCAGAAAGATTTTCAAACCTCTAACAAATCCCACTATCTTTGTTAGAGACCCATTTATCTAAAACACACCTTTACTATGTGGTTCATACTTCAATCCTAATTTATCAGTGACCATCTTAGGCATGACAGTGGTAATAACTCCACTATCTACAATACAATTGTGAACCAACTTGTCTCCCATAATGAGTGTGAGGTAGAAGGGTGGAGGATTTTTAGATTTGGTGGATGGATCTAAGACATGACTTGGAGTATTGGTAAGGGATAAACTATTATGTTTTGAAGTTTTGGGGGCTACATGAATGCTCATGAGCTATTCTTGTAAGAGCTCCTTTTGATCAGGCATATGCAAGACTTCATAAAGAGCTATGCTTATTTTGGTATTCTTCAAAGAATAAAAAATGTTTAGAGGGGAATTATTCACCTTGTATTTTATTATTGAAGGTAGTGAGGGATTTTGAACTTACTTCATTGTAGGCTTGACAAACCTACTTGCATTCTGACTTTGTTGAGGAGCATGACTACTAGTAGGTATTACACTAGGATTCACACTTTGTGGCCTTGGAGAGGCATTAATTAGAGTCACATGTACTCCTAAAACATCTCCAAAAGATCTCTTATTGGCTCTTGTGTTGGCTATAATTGATTTATTTGACTCAACACATAATCATCCTTCACTTGAAAGTTCATCATACCTACACTATGGCTGCTACCTTCTCCATGAATATATTTTTGCATGAGATTCACTTCTTCTAATGTCACATAAGGAGTAGAATATTTTTATCCCAAAAAATTTTGTCCATCTTCTCCACCATCATACATACACTAACCTTGAGGTTGTCCCCATTGGTCTAAATGATCCTCCCTTTTGACCAGGTTAGCATGCACTGGAACAACAACCTTCATAGAAAGAGTAGAATTATGATTATAGGAATTGGGATGCCTATTGAAACATTGTAGACCTTCTCTTCCTTTGTAGTTGTATTTGGGTGGAGATATATATCCTTTTTGAGGATAGTATTGAGGGTTAGATGGAGCTCTTGCCTAGAATTGAGCTTGCTTGAGTTGAGTGCATAATACCGTATTTCCTCATATTTATTCATAACATTATCCACATTCTTGGGAAAGGTTCTTAACATGACATTAGCATTAGGAATTTGTGTTATGCTTAGAGCTTCAACTAAACTATGAGATAATAAAAGGCATGGAAACTCTTGGAGGTAGCTTTACAAATTGTATCAAGCTATTCTCAGCTTCAATAAATATCTCATATGCATCTAAAAAAGTAGATAATCCTATTAACTACAACATTACTACCACATCAGTATCGATAGCCTTAAGATAAGTGGGAAATACAAAACTAGGAGGAGGTCTCATGACAAGTGGTAACCTATGCCATGTCTTTTGAAATATTTCATTAAAATCTTCCATAGATTCATTAAGACCTCTCTTTATCACATTAAACTGATGGATTAGTGAAGTATGGTAACTCTTACTCTCAAATCTAGTTACCAAAAATTTCCCAAAGCCATTCCAACTTGTAATGCAACCACCTTCTAAAATCCTATACCAGTCAAGTGCCTTACCTCTTAGAGACGTGGCAAGCAATCTAATGGTTACATTGGCTCAGGTGACATTATGGAAGTTAAATTTTTTTTAAATGTCCCTAATATGCTTAGATGGTGTAATAGAACCCTCCATTGCAACTGGGGAGATTCTTGGTAGCATTAGGAGAAATAGGATCATATATAGGAAGGTTAATTGGATTTTAGGTGTTAAAGGATGGGAAAGGTTGATGTCTATCCATTTCTCTTCTTTCCTCTTGATCTCTTATCTATTCAACTTCTTCTTCTTATTATTCAAAACCTCCTTATCTAGGATCTCTAAGCATTAGAAATGGTTCAGGGTGTTGTTCTTTGAGAAGGGTTTTAGCTAGAGGGGTTTGATAAAAAATTCCTAGATGAACTAGTGAGGACCATGAAGTATAATGTGGTAAAATTGATCTACAACTAGAGATTCTCACCTTTTGGAGTCATCAAATTCTGGATTAATAATAGTTTTACAACCTTAGGGTTATCAATACTAGAATTCACCTTGACATGTAAATAATTAGGACCAGTTATCCCACTAGGCATGCCAAAAATGTTGTCTCCAAATCTTGCACCCTTTGGAAATTTTAGAACATTTTTAGGCATGTGGATACTATTATAGGGGAAATGAACCTCTATATTTAAAGGGATAACTCCCTGAATATATCTTTGCAAAACAAACTCTATCTAAACTAGTTTGATTTAAAGGAAAAGAGTTAGAAATTACATAAAAGGAAACCTAATCTAAGATTGGTGATGCAAAAATATTATCTTCCATGTGAATATCATATTATAATGCAAAATATATAAAAATTCATAGACCATTTTCAAGCTCTAAGGGGTTCTAACACAAGTATTTTAGTATAGAGGTGAGATGTATAAAATGACCCAAGGCAAATGAACTAAAAGGGAAATTACACATTCTAAGAATAGAAACACACTTACAATAGTTCAACACACTTGAAAATACTCTATATGACCTGTTAGACTAAGAAATTTTTCTCAGGCATAAAGGATAAAGGATAGAAGGATGGAAAATCATCACTTACTATCACTTTATGTCACTACATGCTCAAACAATTATTCAAAACTAGAAAGAAAAGACTTTTACTAATGCTTAAAGGCAAAATATAACATTGATCTAGTAGGGATTTTCCATACACTATATGGTTTTCTTAGACTATCCCAAGGGTTGTATTATAGAAAAAAAGGAAGAGAGATGAGGAGGCCTTTAGCACTAAAAAGAGGAATAAATCTATTAGAAGTCTCCATCTTTAGCTATAACCATCTTTGCAAATGATGCTCATTCAGGGCATATGATTGATCCATGTCACCTCAAGTGGTTACATAGTTAGCCTACTCTCTCAAAGATGCTTCCCTAATGGTTACATCAATCAAAGATATTTTGAAATAGCATCAATGTAGTTATGACAAATGAGTCCACTTATTGTGGATTTATCTTGATACTAATAACTTCTCATTGGATCATTGAGGTGTGCAATGGTTTTGAGAAGAGTCCTTTTCATTCTATTGGCCTTAGAGAGGCATCACTTAGAGTCTACGTGCATGCTTTCATGGTATTTATTAGAATTTTAGATCCATGTGTATTTCTATAAACATCCCTTGAAAGCTCACCCTAGCTTGACCTTAGTTGAATGTTAAAATCCTACAAATCCCCTTAGTTGATTGTTCTTTTGATTGGCCATTAAAAAAATGACTTAGATCTTGATCTGATCAATGGTGAGATGAACCCTCTAATCTATTTTAGTGTATGAAGAATGTGAACCCTTGGATTTTTAAGTGTTTGAGTGAGGACCATCAATCTACCTAGGACCAACTATTTAAATGCCAATGACTAGCCCATCACTTTGAAGTTAATGTCCATATAATTATCATTCTACTGGGACTATTCTTTTGGGGCATTTTCTCAGACAATTTTATTGTGTAACTTTTTCTTCTTACCCTTCAGAAAGCTTGAACATGCCCTTCGATAATCTTGAAATGTCCCTTAAAAAATCTTGAACTGGACGCTTTCCCAAGAAAAGACCCTTCAAACTTTTTGAACGTGTTCCTTTAGAGTTTTTGAACTAGACACTTTCCCAAGAAAAGACCCTTGAAACTTTTTGAAAGTGTCCCTTTAGAATTTTTGAACTGGACACTTTCCTAAGAAAATACCCTTAAAACTTTTTGAAAGTGTCCCTTTGGACTTTTTGAAAATGTCCCTTTATAAGAGAAAGACCCTTCGGCAAAATTGAAAATGTCCTTTCAAAAATATTGCAAATGACATTTTCATGAGAAAAAGACCCTTCAAAAAGATTGTTTTGGACAAAATATCTGAAACAATTCCTTCAAAAAGTTGAAAGAGTCAATTCCTTAGGAAAAGTGAAAGAGCCAATTCCTTCAAAAAATTTTAACATGCCCTTTGGTAATCTTGAAATGTCCCTTTAGAAATATTGAATTGGACACTTTCCCAAGAAAATACCCTTTAGACTTTTTGAAATTATCTCTTCAAAATTTTTAAATTGGACACTTTCCCAAGAAAAGACCCTTTAGACTTTTTGAAAGTGTCCCTTTAGACTTTTTAAACTAGACACTTTCCCAAGAAAAGATCCTTCAGACTTTTTGAAAGTGTCCCTTTGGACTATTTGAAAATGTCCCTTCACAAGAGAAAGACCCTTTGACAAAATTGAAAATGTCCCTTTAGAAAAATTGCAAATGACACTTTCATGAGAAAAATACCCTTCAAAAAGATTATTTTGAACAAAATGTCTAAAATAATTCCTTTAGAAAATTTGAAAGAGCCAATTCCTTAAAAAAAGTTGAAAGAGCCAATTCCTTCAAAAACATTGCAAAGGACCAATTCTCGAGAAAAGACCCTTCAAAAATATTGAAAATTTACCCTTCAAACTTTTTGTAAAGGATACTTCCATGAGAAAAAGGCCCTTCAAAAATATTAAAAAATTACCCTTCAAAATTTTTGCAAAGGACACTTCCATGAGAAAAAGACCCTTCGGAATTTTTGAAAGTGACCCTTTGAAAATATTGAAATGGACCAATTCCTTCAGACTTTTTGTTTTGTACAAAAAGTTTGAAATAATTCATTTGAGTCTTAAAAAAAAATCCAATGCAAAACCTTATCAAAATAAATAACACTTGAGCAAAAAGACCAAAATAACACTTGCAAAAAGACCGAACAAAGGAAACCAAAAGAAAAAACACTTGACACTTGTTGTGGGGATTAAAAAATTAAGAATGTTTCACTTAGCCAAAATGAAAGATGAAAAACTTGGGTGTGAAAATTGGCTAATAGTAAATTTAGGAGATAGGCATGGATCTATATAGCATAGGTAAAATTATATTTCTTTCCCAAAATGCTAGGCATATTTTATTTTATTATTTATTTCCCAAAATTCTAGGCATTTTTAATTTTATGTTTAGCATGTATGACCATTGGGTGGACAACAATTTTCAAATGGATAAGTTATTTTGATGCCATGTGGATGTGATGAAACTAGTGCCATTGCTACATTTTAATATTTAATGTGAAGTTATTCCAACAATATATTTTCAAAAGATATGACTTGATGCAAAAATCATTGCAAATATTATTTCAAGTGTGTCCAGTTATGACCCCGCACACCATGTCATTAATAGTGACTTAAAAAGAACTTTCTCATTAACACTCTACATGCTCTAAAGTGATCCACCATAATTATTTCCATAGTTTCATGATACACATTTATTTTCTATTCAGTGTTGTTATTTATTGTTGTATCATACCCCCAATTCTTTTCCTTCTTCTATACTCCATGTACTTTTGAGCTCAATTTTTCATCACACAAGTAGGTTTTTGAGAGTAATGTGAGTGAACATCTCTGAATATGGGAGGCAATAAGAAGAAAAGTGAACCAAAGTCATTAGATACATTAATACAAGATGAATCATCTTGGGATATTTTTGAGATAACAAGATGGCTAAATTTTTTGAAAACATTTCAAGGTTTTCAGGAAAAACTATCCAAGAATTTTTTGAAAATTTTGATGAAGATCATTTTGTCGTTAGAGGTGAGCATATTCTATTGGATTCCTCTATGATTAGTGCACTTTCTAGAATTCTTGAAGAGGGTGTGGTTGGCATTGATAAATTAAGTTTTGTTGACTTAATTCAAATGTTCATTAATGGAAATGAGTTCCATCTCAAGATAGATAAAACCCCAAAAGGTGTAGCTAGAAGAATCATGAAAGATATTCTACCAATGCCATGGCACAATGTTACATTTTTGGTCATGAAATATCTTAACTATGATGGCTGATTGATTGTGGTCAATGGAGATACCATGAGTCTTCTTATTCATTTTAGGAAATGAGCCACCAAACCATAATACCATGTAAACCTACCATCCTTTGTTCACCATGCTATAAGTAATGTGTCTTGGAAATTATAAGGGGAACTAGGTTAGTCAGACATCATGATTTGATTAACCTCTTATGTCAATATCATTTTCTATAAAAGCCTAAGGGTAGAAAACCCTGGTCCTCATTTCTATAAAAATCCTCACACTTTTTTCGTAAGAAATCATCACATCCTATTTCTCCTCCTCCCACAACAACATAAATAGAAGAAGGCCCATCTTTGATACCCTCAACTCTAAATATGTTGCATTGAAGGTCAAAAAGGCAAATGGGGGTTTCATAAAAAAACCCTACTCCTCTAGTCAAACTCTGATGAAGTCATCAACTAATTATACAAGAGGAAGAATAAGTAGATGTACTGGTAGCCAAAATTTTGGTAAGTTTAAGCTCTCCCATAAAAGTTATGGATGTTGAACAAATAGTTGAAGAAGAAACCCCTATCAAGGACATTTTAGTTAAAGAAGAAACCCTTGCACATGAAATTACCATTGAAGAAGAAGAGAGACCTTTACCCTTTATAGTTGATAAGGGTAAATTTCTACTTATAGAACAAGGTCCATCTTCTCCCTAGATTATTCATGAAGATGAGGAGTTTTAACATGAGATAACTCTATCTCGGCATGAGGAAATCATTTGATAACAATAGGCAAAGTTAGATTCTATCCATTTGACACTACAAGGTAGGAATCAAACTATTTCTAGTTTGGAAAGAAGATATGAAAATTCTATTACTCAAGTTAGGGCACAAGAAGTAATCATTACAGTTATTAATGTTGAGTAGACCATAATACATAGTCAGTTGTTTTCACAGACTAGTGAACTGAGCACCTTATAGAATTACCTTGTAAATAAGGATGCCCAAATTACTAGTTTACAAAGTTATATTACTAGTAAAAATACTTAGATTAATAATTTGAAACATTCTATTACTGGTAAAAATGCATTGCTTACTTAAAACCATACTCACATACAAGAGCTAACCACTTAGACTATAGAGATGAAAGATTCTGTATAATCTATACAAAGGGAAACTAGGAAATAGCTATAAAAAATGAAGGACGTACAAAGGCTATTCCTTTTCTCCCTTTCACACTTCATGAAATGATTTTAGTTTAGAATAAAGATCATAATAAGATTTAAAAATTGGAAGAAGAAAATGCCAGGATTAAATCTATGTCTTAGTAGTAGCTGTAGAAAGCTCAGACTTCCATTTAGAATATTTATGAAAATTTTGAAAATTTGTTATCATGCAGACAACCCTCTTCTTTCTATGTTATATTTAATCATGATCAATTTTATAAATGGAAAATGTAGTTGATCTCTCTTATTTTTTCACATGTTATTAAGGATGAACATATGTTTATGGATGTTTTTCTAAAAAGTACCATAGAAAGACATGATGAAATTTGTGAATTCTATCTTTTTAACATGTTGGGTTATCAGTCTAGATTTTTAGTGAACTTATTGGTAGGGGAAAAAAATTGGATGCTTTCATTTCTACCATGAGAAATTAGATATCCTTGGATCAAGCACGTAATAAATTCTTTGAATTTTGGAACACTACAAGTATGTACATGAGACCTTAGTTTCTAGAGGCCCATAAAATCCTTATTTATTTTTAGCCCATGTACCATACGTACATGAAAAATAAATACCATGAATTTTTGAGAGAAAATTTAGTAGATTTTAGATATTTTATGAGCTATCATTCTATGAGTTCTATGAATGCCAGTATAGCTAGGTAAGAGACTTTACCTATTACTTTAAAATGTAGGGAAGTAATGATTCCCACAACCATCAAATGGAATCTTTAGAGAGATCGAGTAGTAGCTAATATTATCACTCAAATCTTGGATGAAGGAGGATCAGTTGTGTGGATTGGAATGAGATTTAGGCCTCCCATTATTCTTTGCCCTATGTGTCTTGGCAAAATTGTCACAATCAAGCAAAAATAGAATTTCAAGCATGGCTTCACTTTTAGAGATTATGGATTTTTTCCCAAAGGTCATCATGATTAAGGGTATCACTTTTAGATCAATGATCTCAATTAGTGGTTGGAATCTAAATTTTTTGATTGAATAATAGTTCTCCCACTGGTTTACAAGAGGACTCACAAAAGGTAAAGTATGGGGGAGAAATGATAAACATTCCATATAGATCATTATATCTAATAAAAAATATCCATAAGTGTTTACTTTGGTTATATATTACATTGAATTTAATAGTTAAAATCTTATCTAAGTAGGAAATGAGTGAAATTGTCCTTTATTTGTATGTGATACATTGTTGATTCTTTATCTTGTTATTTGTGTATAGCTTAGATGAAATAAACATAGTTTTATATATAAAAATACATCCCTATTGCAAGATCATTTTAAGAAGACATCAAATAGTTTTGGCAATCCTTTATTTCAATAGTTTTGAATATTAAATGGAGAAAACATTGAGATCCAAAGATATGTAGCTCCAAAAACACTATGAATACTTGTACAACAATGTTTTGAAGACGCCTAAGCATGCTCCAAAGATGGCTAGTTGGATCCTATAGATCAAGATAGTAACTCCAATGATATATATATATATATATATATATATATACTTTCCATATTTAGATATCTTCTTTTATAAATTACTATTCATATTAATGGTCTAAAATGATTCAAATATAAGTATACTTCTATTTTGTAAAACTGGATATAATTTCTTTGAATCTATGTTAGTTATTTATATCTATTATTAGTTGAGTCAGTTATAATGACTCCCTATATGCATGGGATCTAATTCCTAAATATCATATTTTAAATAAGTAGATTTGACTATTTAGATCACTAAATTTTGTATTATGTGAATAGTTATTAAGATATTCTTTAAATACATGTCTCCTTATCATTCCAATAAGTTAATTGATAGTGATAAAAATTAAAAGAATCATCTTAGTGTAGTTTTGCATATTTTGTATATGTTCCTTTGATAATGAAATAAAGTTTAGCATTTATTTTCATTATTGAGTAAAATTGGTACTATTCTAAGGAAGGAGTAAGGGCACAATTTTATCCAAAGATCAAGACAAATTGGTATTTTAATTTATAGTTTAAAAAGTGTATTTATTTAATTTAGGTATATTTCATTTTTCTATAAGTGTAATTTAACTTTTTTGTGCAAGTGTGATTTCCTTTCTACTCAAGCATGATTTCCATTTCAAATTAAAGTGTGAATTTACTTTTAAATACAAGTGTGTTTCCATTCAATACAAAAGTTGTTTCAATTCAATACAAGTGAGTTTTATTGATGCAAGAGAGTGTGTCTTTCAATTTTATAGGAAGTAAAGTTTTTTAATTCATATCCATATTTAGAATTTTTTAGGAGCCATTTAAGTGACAATAGACAACATTTTCACATTCTAAAATATCACATTGTCCTACCTGTTAGTGCCTAAAATTGCATAGAAGAAATTGAGCCCTTGTCAAGTATGAATGCCTAAGTTTTAGCTCATTTCCTATTTTCAAGTGTTCATTAGGAGCTGAGTTGAATTCGTGTCTGATTACTTTAAGGCCTTGTTCTAATTGTCTTAGCTTAGGCCCTCTGATTTAAAATCTGATTAAGTGGGAACATTTTAATATGTTATGGACTTAGTTTAATTGTTATACTAAGGTTTGGTCATGTTTATTAACATAACCAATCCTTAATATAAAAATTCATATTAGGTCCCATTTTATGTCTTATAGCTTGGTCCCTTTTGTTTGTTAATATGGTATAAGTAATGTCGAGTCCCTTTGTTATAGACTAAGCTCAAAGTCCTGGGTCCCCTTCATATTTATAAATGCCCCAAAACCTTAGGCTAAGTCATTTATCCTTAGTTTTTATGTCCTAAGATTTAAATTAGTAATTGTACTTATAATCTCAATCCAATCATGGTTGGGATTACAGATCATGATCAGATGGTATGCATCAATGCAAAGTTGAATGTTCAAATAGAGCATGATCAAGGATGGCCTTTCAATGGAGCCTAGGACAAGTGCAAAAGTGACAAGTGTCACCATCACAGGGACCCTATTAGAAATTAGATAGAATGTAGAGTAAAGTATTGGGCCCTATACATAAAGATCAATGATCCATGCTTGATCCATGTAAATGGGATTGACAATGTGAGATGGATGGAGGACTATATAACATAGCTCAAGGCAAATGTATAAATGGATTGATCAGTATACTTAAACATTGTTTAAGTTTTATTAACAATCATCTCATGGTTGATGTATCACATAGAATAAATATTTTATACACCATGAACATCTCCTACAAATTTTAGTGCCTTCATGATTTTTGTATCCCAAGATGTAAGCTTTCAAAAGTTGAACAAGCAGTGTGATGTTGGTGCAGACATCATTGATGATTGTGCAAATGTAAATATTAAACTCAACCATTATCCATTAGGGTTTAAATTTAATGATCACATAGACATGATTAAGGATCACATAAAAATCAAATGATAGGTGCATAAACATAAAATTTAATCCATAGTGATTATCTATTAGGGCTTAAATTTAATGATCACATGCCCATCAAAATATGTCCATGTGAACATCAAATGATGCATGCTCATATGTCAAATTTAAGCCATGATGATTATACATTGGGGCTTAAATTTGATGGTCATATACCCATCAAATATGTTCATGTGGATGTCAAATGATAGGCATGCAGACATCAAATTTAGGCCATAGTAGACAACCAATAGCGTTTGATCCTTTAGATATAGATCAATGATCTAAATTCCATTGAGTTTCAAGATTGATGATATGAGTGAGAGATAACTTGTCAAAGGACTCAGGCTAAATAAAGATCCACCACATGGCAAAAGGGTACTAGACTAATAGAGATTGATTGTGTAAAGTGCAAGAAGGATTTTGAATTATCTAAGTGGCATGATCATGGGGGATTTTGATAGAAATATAATGTCTTATAATTAAAGCTAATGCTAAAGGAGATGCCAAAATCCTATAGATCTACTTAGTGGCATGATCACATTCATCATGTAGACAAGGATCCACATTTTAAGTTATTGAATATAGTGATATGGTGATGCCACATAGTCATGCATGACACATTCAAGGACCATGTGTAATATAGTTAGCAGAACTTCCACCAATGACAACAAATTGGAAATTTACAAATTGTAAATTTATGAGAAGGGCTAGGATTTACGTAAATAAGTCAAAAGTTGAAAAATAATGCATTTTTACATTAAAAATATATATGAGGGAAGCCCTAAAAATCCAAATGTGAAAAATCAAAAGTGTAAAAATACAAAATGTGAAAAACTTATAGGAACCAAAAGGTTAAAATTTGAAAATGACCTAAGTCTTTTGCATTTTTTTCATTTTTATTCTTTTACAAGTTTCTCCATGAGAGAGAAATTAAAGGTTTGTAAATCTAAGGTGGGCCACTCTAAATATGATCATTTGAATAGACATGGATCCAGACTATTCCCATGAAATCATTATAATAAAAGGTTGTTCCATGGTGTATATAAGAGGAGAGGTAGTTTTTTAGGAGGTTCTAGTTGTGCAAGTAAGTAGTCCAAGGTATCTTCAAGTAGTTCCACATAAATAAAAAATGGTTTGTTTTCTCTCCACCATGAATATTCTCCTTCTAGCTCATGTAAGGGGAATCTCTAGCCAAGAAATCAAAGGATGTGATCTAAATATTCATCATTTTTGGTAAAGATATTTGTAATAATCATTTTAATTGTAAATACATAAATATTTCAAATGTGGCAAAGGATTTATTCTATCTAAGAGAATCTTGGTGGGACTTTGGCAATTGTACATTAGAAATGGGTAAAAAATGTATAAATAGAGGGTTTCTCCTTTATTCAAAGGGTTGGTTGGCCATTATGTTAGTTGCTATCGGTCTTTATTTTTCTATAATTTTGGGTTCTAAAATAAAATTTAGGGATCAACCACTATGTGTAGATATTATCTTTCTTGCTAAGGTGGTTGTAGATAAATAACCATTAACAAGATTTGAGAGCATGTTTATGTCTTCCTTGTCAAAAGTGCAAAATCACTATACTTTTCTCCTTGGTAGTTATTGGACAATATACCTCAAGCCAAAATTGGTCAACTCCTCTATAGTCAAAATCTTAAATAGGGGCTGATTACAATGTCATAAGGTATGATTGTAGTTCATTTGATGTCATTTCATATGTTTATACCTTTGTTCATGATCTAGTTTAGTCCTTTTTTCATTTTAATTCCTTAGGGGTCTATTGGCCAAATTTGGCCCACATGCCAAGCTTGTGTTCATATGGATCTTATTGCTAATGGATAAGTAGATGAATAGATGTTCTAGATGTAATGAGTGGACCAAAATGATCATGTAACTTTCAAGGCTTTTGAAACACTTTAAGCTCACTTAAAATGTAATTTTTCAATTTCTAAGGAGATTTCAAGAATTTTAGATACCCTATGGGGTGTCAAGAGTGATTATGAGTATGGAAGTTCATGGTATTCATCTAGTTCTTCATTGTGTTCATCTAGACATTTGGGTTTAACATCAAGAATTTTGAATAGGAAGTTTACTGACATCATCATTACCACATTTGGATGAGTTAAGGAGAATTGGTCATATGGTTATAATCACATTAGTCCCAAGTTAATACATTCCAAATTTTAGGACATGCATCTAAATGTAGCAAAAGTTATTGGGGTTCAAAATTTGCCTCTCCAACATTTCTCACTAAGTTTCCATACTTAGCCAATTTGCAAAGGAACTCAAACAGAGCCAAGTGGGTAGTTTGAAGATGATAGATCTCACATGTCTGGTAGCTTCAAAAGTAGATGATCATATGGTTCTATTCATATTTATACCAAGTTTATATGCACTAATTTTCAAGCCATGCAATGAAGAAAGACAAAAGTTATGCATAAGAAAAGTTAACTCCTCAAACAAAATTTGCTAAATTTCCATATTTAGCCATTTTGAACTAGACCATCACCAAAGTGTCATAAAAAATTACAAAGGTGAACTCACTTAAACATTTTTTAAATGCATTTATAAATCTTCTAGAGCCATTAGATCAAGTGGGCATAATGTTTTTGGTCCTAGGAACATTTCCAATAAATTTGGCCCCTCCATGATTTCTGCACTTCAAGATATAAATCCTTAAAGTTGGTCAAATAATGTGATACATTTTTATAGACATCAACTTTAATCCACTACATAAATCCATATGAACCTAAATTTAATGGTTTTTGGGATGTCAAATACATCCATGAGGACATCAAATAATATTCATGTAGACATCAAGTTTTAGATAGAGAAAAGGAAACTCATTAGAGCTTAAATTTGATGGTTTGTGGGATGTCAACGATAGTCATGAAAACACAAAATGATGGGAGTGAGGATATAAATTTTAAGATCCTAAATTATTATTTGGGTTTCAAATAGTGGGTATCAATTGATCTAATGGTCTACGTTGCATCATACATCTTGATCCAATAGTGTGAGATGGGTCAAATAGTTAAGGAGCTCAAGGGGTTAACATGTGGCATAAGTGTGTTAGGATACAAACTGATAGTGAATCTTAAGAATCAATGTGCATTTGACACATGGCATAAAATAGAATAGAGTTGATAAGTCAATATCAGGATCAATGACTAGTGCTTGATCTTATAGATGAAGATCGATGATGTGATCAAGGGTAAATATGTCAATAAGCTGAGTTAGATCTTGATTGCCAATTAAGACAAAGAAGATCTTAGTAATTTCAACAAAACTCAAGAATCCAATTTTTATAGATGAAAATGGGTCTTTTAGGTTCATATTTTTACCATTGAAGCTCACTTGAATGACTCAAAAAGGACATAGTGATGTAATTAGGTATATGGAACATAAAAGACACCATTAGAGCCCAATGTTGACTTTTTTTTTGATGAGTTATAGCATGCAACATTCATTTTTGGTGAATATGTTTGCCATTCTAAAATAAGGGTCCATGTATATATAAACCCTCAATTCTTGTAGTGACATAATGGATCTATGTGGACCTAATAGGAACCAGACATCAAGTAGAGTGGCATAATATAAAAACTATAGGAAAACCAATAGTATGAGATTGGTTTTCCATAAATAGTGGACCCATGGACATAAAAAAAAGTTTGAACATGATATGATTTAAACAAGTGCCAACATTTCAAAGGATGCCACAAATTCATACACATAGGTTCTAATGGTTTCATCTCCAAGATCAACTACATGAAAGGGACCCTTCCTTCAACTATACACACCATGGAAAACCTATTTAGAGCAGTTATTAGTAAGACAAAATTCTAATGTTGATGCCAAAAATTAGCTTAGAACCACTTGATCCTAAAATTATAACCATCAAGCAGCATTAATGAGGGAATATGTAATTGTGAAACCACTTGAAGTGACCTGGATCAATAAAATGGTATGAATAAGCATAATTTATAGAAGTAATTATAATTGTAGTTAAAATGTTTGAACTGATTGATTCCCCTTTTTTGCACCAAATCTCCCTTTCTCTTTCTTCATTTCTTCTATAAATATATATATTGAGCTATTGTAAATGAATTACACTCCATGTATGATGAAGCCCTAATGGAATGATCTCTTATTTTGCCTTTGAACATTAATGCACATATGATTTCAAGTTATTGAATAATTTTCTAAGTATGCAAGTAATGTATGATGATGTAAAGTGATAATTTCCTATCCTTTATTCCCTTATCCTTTCATGTTTGTGAAAAAAATATTATTCTAAAATGTCATATGAAGTGTTGTGTAGACACTATAAAATTACACATGATAGTTCTAGTTGTCAAAATGCCTTGAGACCCCTATCAGACATTGAGTTTAGTTGACCACCTAGTTACCTAACTCATCAACTTACTAAATTAACATTTAACTAGACCTTTTAACACATTTATTTAACCCCTTCACCCTTATACACTTGATCATTAATGGTCAGCCTAATCATTGATAGTTAACCTGTCTATCGATGATCAAGTCCTCACCTCCTCACCTTCCTAACACATTAACTAGCTATGTGTGAGATAATGAGTCAAAATTTAATATGTTATCCTTATATGGTGATAATAAACTTTCAATAATTATGATAAACAACCTTACCCTCTAGGTAACCTTCCATCCTCTATCTCTCTTTGCCTATAAAAAGAGGGAAATGGGAGGTGACAAGCATTGATGTCAAGCTATCAAATCTTATTACACACAGGTATTCAAGATCTCCAGCATCCAGTCCTCCTTTAACAACTCAGTGTCAACAAAAGAGACCTAAAAATCTATTGAATTTTATTTTGAGGCCAAAGTAACATTACTCTATTAAAATAATTTTAGCCTCCAACCATCAACTAACTAACAAGATATAGGTATATCAGTCCTTTAACATTTTTATTTTGGATTTTTAACCTCCCTACCTGATAAGACCTATCTGCACCTTGTTTCTTCCTGACCAAACCATTAATATAATCCTTATCTACCCATCTACTTATACTAGAAATCTTTTCTAATCACCTTCAAAAACCCACAGGCAATCATTGATGGTTAGCATAACCACCGATGGTCACCCCCAACCATTTATGGTTACTAAAATAAGAATAAGTTATTTTCATCCACTTACCCCAAACTAAATCTAACTTTTTATGTTTATACCTATTCATAGGCACTTTTTTGATTTTCTAAACTTGACACCATTACCACTATGGTGTGTGATGTGAGGGGGTAGGCCCTAATACTATGCTATGCACTAAAGATCAATATAGATTCTTGCTTGAGCACCTAATCACAACTTGAAACTAACCTAAGATTTCCTCTTTAGTACCTGATCTTTAAGCCAACTTTCTTCTTAACACTTTCTACGGCATAAGATAAAAGTGATCTAAAAATAATCCCAAGTTTAAATGCATGTTTTAGTGTATGTTTGGTTTTCCTTGAGTTATTTTCTTTTGCTTTCTATTTGTTTGAGGTGTGAGTTTCATCATCCCCTTACTATTTTCTCACATGGTCTTTACTAGATAATAGTTGAGAAATCAAACCAACCAAGGACCACCTTCTTCCTCCTCTTCTTCCTCTATGGAGTATAATTTAGATGTGGAGGGTTCTCCTCCTAATTATCCCCCTCCTACCATGCCTTAGATAGCTATTGAGGGTGATGCATATTTTACCACATTCCTTGATAATAACCTCATAGCCCTCCAACATTACCTTGTTACCTTATCTCATTGTACCTTTACTACTTTGATTCCTCCCATAGTTCCACCCTTTGATATGCATCCCCCTTTTATGGTTTGTGTTACATCCAACCAACCTTTGATTACCCAAGTCTCTTCTTCTACCAACATCCCATCCACTACTACCACTGAAACCCAATCCAAAATTCCAACCTATAACCAAACCCCACATACACCAACCAACACCTCCAATGTAGGAGCAACCTTACCTATTTTTTGTCATATAAAATGTGAAATTAGATGACTTAAGCATGGATAATGACAACCAATCCATAGGTCTTCCTACTTACTTAAACAACCCTTCTAGGTTATTCTTTCACTAATTCCTATTCATCCACAACCTTCTAAACTTAACCCTTATGGACCCAAGTAGCTCTTTTAGGCCTAGATCCATCCCCCCAAGTCTCATTCCCTCTAGAAAATAGTTCCTAAATTGGATAGGAGCACTAAAACCTAAGGTGTCTTGATTTTGGCATTGTTATCCAAGTACAAAATTGGTCCTAATAGTCAGATTCTTTTGGATCCTTATCTTTTTCCTTGTTGGCCTAATACAAATTCATATTACCCATGATCATTAATTTCCCTATAAAATTCCATTCAAATTCCATTTATAAGGGTTGGCACTCATTTATAGGAAAGAAGCAAGAATATAAGAAAGTACACTCAAGCACTCTTTTGTATTCTTTTCATACAACCTTCCAAGATCATTTCAAGCTTATTCAAACTTTTTCACTAGTCCCTAACCATATGAAGTACATACAATTTTTCATCTATTTGCATTTATCATACACAATTGCACTAATCAATTCAATGGGAGAACTCTATTAGCTTGATCCCTCCTCAAAGTATTGAAATATAGGCAATGTGCCCACACACAGGGTGTGAATTGTATCCAATGTATCCTTTACACACTAACCCATTATTTATCTTTTCTAAGTTTACATTCAAGTTCAAGAACAAAGAGCTCATAGGGATTTAAATATTTAAGAATAAACACACAATGAGCTCCATTGGCTTCCAGGCTTTGATATTTCACTGACAGGGTAACACAGGCCTATCGAACATAACCTAGAAAGCTCAAACCACTTGGATAATAGTTATAAAAAAGGAATACAACACTAGATAGTAGGGTGTCCCACTTTTGATTCTCCTATCCAATCTAGAAACAAACCTTAGGATCCAATTTTTAACAATTTCCCTATTCTACTCCTCTAGTATTAAACCCTATCTTAGTCCAGATCATTTAGAATAAACTAAATTAGATGTCTCTTATTTATTAATATATTTAGAAAAGGCAAAAATACAAATCTATTTACACAAATTAGCAGCTTAATTATTACACATTATTTACTAATTTACTTTTCTCAAAACTTTTTATTTAATTATGAATAAAACCCCATTATTCTAAATATAATAAAATATTTGGTGAACCTGACTTACTTCAAATTTTGCATAAAAATAAGAGGGATAATTATTTCTAATTTTTTTACCATAATTTCCTAATTTTTCCTACATTTAAAAATTAGAAGTATATAATTTAATTTAAAAAATATCACATATTTTGTTAAAACCCTAATTTGCACATATTAGGTCCTTTTTGCATATAAACACATTCTAAAAACTAGGAAAAATAAATTGCTAATTTTAGAAATATTTTATGATTTTTCCTAAATTTTTCAAGAAAAATTCTATAATTTGTCTCCAAATTTTTAAAATTATTACATTAATTTTAAAAATTCATTCAAAATCCCTAGTTGCATATACTAGCTCCTCCTTTTCTTTTTGAGGTATCACCTTACATCCATAGCCAAATTATAAACATGATTCTCATTTATTTATAAACTTTTATTACATTTTTTGTAAATAATAAGGAAACCAAATAGGCCCTATCATGTACATGAATGATGAATTTTATCATATGTTAGTACAAAGATTCATTCTTTGCATTTCATTCTTAGTATTCATACTAAGGGATGATATTACAACATTTATGGCTAAAATGACACAAGATTTCAATATGCCTTTTGCATACTCTCTATTTCTCATATGGACAAATCTTCAAGTTTATTATGCTAAACATGTTAGCCATATTATGTTACAACTCAAAGATATTTATGCATTTAGGAAAAAAATCATATTCTCTCTCCTTTAATATCTATCTGTCATATGGAAAAGTCTTGAGATTCATTATGCTCAATAGATACAAAAAGTTATGTTGCATATCAAAATTTTCTATGTATTCATACACAATGTCACATTTTATATCTCTTACTTTCTATCTTGCCTATGGAATACTCTTTATAAGTATATCTTTGCACAAATTATCACTCTAGCATTTCACTCCACATTCATGCCTTCTCCCTCAATGCATATAACTCATTGGCTATTTTTGAGTATCTCCCTATCATTACTAGATGCCAATAAACACTAGTAGTTATATCCATCCCTCTTTCCTTTAAACTTGGTACATCTAGCCCTTATCCTGCACCTACTACCAAATTTATGCCTACAGTATATCATGTGATCCATGTTATCACTGAAGTTTGTGAAGATGGGTAGGTTGATTACACCCAAGGCCATAGCTTTACTGGTCAGGCTAGCACCCCTCTAGATAAAATTTTTGTTCTTGAACTCCATTAGTGATTAGATACTTATAAATATGTATTGTATGTATCCCTTCATAATACTAAAATTCCTATTTCTATTGAACTAACCTATGTTACATCCATCCTAAATACAATGTAATGGATTGAAGAGCACATCTATTTTGAAAAAGAGGGTTTACCCTTATAACACATCATTGAAAAACATCTACCTTTTTACATTCAATTATTTATTAATGATGTGGGAGTCCAAGGAGTACTATTTGATAATGGTTCAAGATTTAACATTTGTAACATATCCTTTCTTAAATATCTTAACATACAACCTCAAGATCTAAACTATTTCAATATGAACATCAAAGGTTTTGACAACATTCCATAGAAAGTAATGGGTCAAATAACACTCAATATTACCCAAGGGCTGAAGACACTACCAAAAACTTGCCATGTCATGCCAAATGACCTTAACTATAATTTATTACTTATTCAGCCTTGGATTCATGATATGGCATGTAGTCCCTTCCACCCTCCATGCTTGTCTAAAATTTAGTCACAAAGGTTATATATACATGTGCCCAATAGACCCTAAACCTTTTAAATATTATCAAGTGGTTGAATCACCATAGAATTATATCTTGCACTTTAATATAGGTAGTATACCTACATAACCCGTCACTCATAATGTACCCTCAAACCATATACAAAATTAGACAATTCTAAATTCTATCATAACAAAAGCACCAAATTACCAATTAACCTCACCCTTTACACTTAAATATATTAATAAGATGGGCTATCTGGGAAAAGGAATTGGAAAGCTTGAATAAGGAATAATCAATCTTATCGATGCATCTACACAACATAAATTATAAGGGTTAGGATACTAGTTTTGCCTTAATCATTATTAAATCCTCTCCCAAACTTTCACAACACATAAAATTTTGTCCACCAATGGCACGTACCAAAAATACAGTTAATCATACTTCTACATTATTGTTGATCTACCCTAATCTTATTGAAAACAAAGCTTCACCCAACATGTTTACATTAGATGAAGTCTCTAGTGATTAATCCATCTTACCATTTCTTGGTGCATATGAGGACCTCCCATGTTGTTACCATAAAAATAAATTTCCAAAAAACACAAATTCCCATGTCTAATTTAAGAAAGTATAGACTCCTCCCTTGATATACTAGGTGACTCAGATAATATTATCCTTATAACTCCATATACACTTGATCATTCCATAGTACATAATGAAGAAATAATAAATTTCAATTTTAGAACTGATAAGGATCCCCACATTGTCTTATTAGCTGTTACCCTAAGAAAGGAAGAGGATGTTGATATTCATCAAGATTTAACAAATTTTCTAAAACTCTTTGCTTGGTCATATTTAGATATGCTAGGAATTGATACATCTATAGTAGTCCATCAGATTCCTTTATACCTTGATGTTGAAGTAGTTAAACAAAAAATTCAAACAATACATCCTAAGGTGGCTCTCTTAGTTAAGGATGAAATCCAATGCCTCTTAGATGCTTGTTTCATTCACCTAGTAGCACATCCTGAATGAATTTTAAATATAATTCCTATATTCAAACCTAACGAACAAATTTTATGTTGTTCCAATTCATAAGATTTAAATAAAACATGCCCCAAAGATGATTTCCCCTTACCAAATTTTGACATGATAGTCAACTCCATAGCCATATAGCATTTCATATATTTCTAATGGTGAATTAATGATTTTCATGCCTTTCAGATTAAAGAACATTAGAGCCACATATCAACATACTATGATGCACATTTTTCATGACTTAATTCACCATAGTATCAAGGATTACATTGATGATATACTAGCTAAATACAAACAATGACAACATCACACTATTGATTTACAAAAGATTTTTGCATGGCTTAAGCAATACAACATTTGATTAAACCCAAAGAAATGTGTGTTTGGAGTTACGTCATGGAAACTCCTATGTTTCATTATATCTCAACGTGGAATAGAAGTTGATCCTAAGAAATTCAAATAAATTACCAACATACCACCTCCTAATAACTTAAAACAACTCCAATCCCAAGGCAAGATCCAAGGAATCCACTATTTCATATCCCAACTTACTGATAAAACTCAGTCCTTTACTCAATTACTAAAGAAAGATAAAAAGTTTATTTGGGACCAAGCTTGTCAAAATAACTTTGATACAATCAAATAATATATCCTTAATCCACCCATTTTAGTACAACAAACCTTTATTACTTTATATCTTAGCAATAGATCACACATTAGGAGCACTATTAAAACAACATGATGATCAAAATATCAAATGAGTAGTTTATTACATTAGTTTCACATTGGTTGATTATGAAAAAAATTACTCCCCAATATAAAAATTATGTCTAGCATTAGTTTTTGCCACACAAAAACTCTGACATTACATGGTTAATAATGAGACTCAATTTATCACAAAATTAGACCCTTTAAAGTTCCTACTAGCCAAAACACATATTTATAGCCACATCATAAAATGGGTTATGTTATTAATAGAATTTGACTTAAAAATAGTCCTCCAAAAATTGATAAAGGGCCAAATCATTGCAGACCATTTGGCAGCAACACCACTGTTGGATACCAACCCTTTAAGTGACACATTTAGAGATGATTTCACTACCTATTCTACTTATTTAGATACCTAGACCATTTTCTTTGATGGCTTCCAATGTGCATCTAGTACAAGGGTAGGCATTATCTTTATCGATCCTTCTGGCCATACAATTCCTATAATATATCGATCAAGTTTCCCATGCACCAATAACACAATGGAATATGAAACACTTATCTTAAGACTGTTCATTGCATAATCCATCCAAATCAAATATATTCAAGTCTTTGGTGATTCCTAACTTTTGGTCAATAAATTCAATGATGTTTATAAAAAAACAACACCTTATCCCATACCATAACATGGTACAATATCTATCATCACAATTCAATTATTTTTTCATTGAGAGCATTCCTTAAAAAGATAATAGAAACATAGATGTAATGGCCAGTGCTATATATTTAATCCCTATTAACATTAATGATGATTAATCAATTTTTACAATTAAAAAATTACAATCACCATCAATATACAATGCAGATTTGATCACTCTTTCCATCTTGGCTACTACATGCAGCTCTGAAACCCTAGAGTGGTTCTCTAACATTTATAAATTTCTCAACAAATATATTACACCAGACACTTTCTTCCAAAATGAAAAATATAAGTTATAAAATCTAGCACTTTATTATGTCATCATTGGTAGAGACCTTTTCAAACAATCCTTTGATGGACACTTACTATGGTGCTTAACCTCAGCATAATCCAAAATTACTCTAGCTCAAATACATGACAATGAGTGTAGTGATCATTTCAACAAAAAAACCATGTCATATAAAACTCTCCAATAGGGGTGCTACTAGCCTACCATGGAAGATAAATGTTTATAATAGACAAAGCTATGTGATAAATGTTAACGACATAATAATTTATAACATCCACCATCATAACAATTAGAAACTATCATCTCTCCATGGTCATTCATACTATGGGGATTTGATTTCATTGGAAAAATCAATGTTGAGAATACTGATGGACATAAGTTTATAATCATAGCCATAGAATACTTCACCAAATGGGTGGAAGTAGTTCTACTTCAATCTACCACAGGCAAAGACATTTGTAGTTTTATCATGACTCATATCATTTCACACTTTGGCCTTCCTTCAACTATCATTTACGATAATAGAACATCATTCAAGAACAAAATTGTCAATTTTTTTGTATCAAATATAAAATTAAACACGCATTCTCCATTCCATTTTACCCACAAAGAAATAGTCAAGCAAAATCCACTAACAAAATAATTAACAACATTTTGAGCAAAATAGTAACCAAATTTGGTGATGATTGCCACAACCAACTAGTTTTCACACTATGGGCCTATCAAACAAGTATTCGTACACCCATGGGGGCTACTCATTATTCACTCATTTTTGGAACAAAAGTAATTATACCATTGGAATTATAAATTCCATTCCTTCATGTCTTCCTTAAAGGTATTCTCACTAATGAATAGTATCAAGAGAAGCATCTACACTAGCTCAAACAATTAGACCATACATACATTCAAGTTATAGAACACCTTAGAATTTACCAAAAATGTATATAATGATCCTATAATAAGCGATTTCACATCAGAGAATTCAAATTTAATGATCTTGTTCTTAAAGAAAATTTTTGTAGTGTTAATGATAAAGAAGAAACCAAAAGAAAATTCAAACCTGATTGGCTAGGTCCTTGCATCATTACAAAAAAAATTAGCCCTAAAGTGTACCATCTAGCCTCACTTTAAGGAAAGAAAATCAAAAATCCAATGAACATTATGTATCTACATAGATTTCATGTATAATATTTTATTTCTACATAGTTTTATTTTTAACATTAAGTGTACATAATATCTTTTGCTTGATTATAAAAACAAAAAATATAAAAACCTAAAAAATACCAAAAACATTTCGATTGTATACATCATCCATGTTTTTTTTATTACTTCTATCATGCTAGTACTTATATTTGTTGTTTCATGTTATCATATGTTAATTTATATACATTACCATGTTTCACTTGATCTCTTTTGAGTGTGTGCAGTGACATCCAACTACTTTATTGATTCACTCCACCCATTGAGAGGGCATTCCTACTTATACATCTAGGTATAAAAACACTCAATTTTGGCACTCATGTCTAGGTCTAAAAACACTCAATTTTTCTATAAATAGGTAAAAAGTTTAGTTCAAATACAGTTTTTGCACATCTAGATTAGTAAGAATCAATAGTTCAATGCAATTTTCTCAAAGAATCTAGATGTAGGGGGTTATCGTGCATGATGTGATGGTTCTCACTTTAAGTTTTAGATTAGGTAGTTAACATAACTTCTAGATCAGAATCCATGTTCTAAACACTAGTGATTGGGGACAATGTGCACGGCACATTGGTCTTCTTTTATTTTTGAGTCTAGTTTGTTATCCAAGCATTCTCAGTAGTTGCATGCCTTACTCCATTTTTAGGTGGTTAAAATCACTTTCAAGTTGAAATTTCATATAATTTTAAATTTTTGAGTACTCAAGTTCCTGAGTTGGCTTTCACATAAGCCTAGTACATCAATTTTAGAGTGGCTTTCATACAAGCTTAACATCCATCTTTTGAAATGGCTAGAGTGGCCTAGTTTCTAGCATACATTCAGGTTATCCATGCCACATTGTCATCTTTCTAGAACATCCATGGGCTCCATGAGCTATCTCATATGACATATATTCTATACCTATATCAATTTATAGCTTCATTTCATCGGGCAATAATGGAGCCAAAGGGCCAACCTTTGTATTCTTGAGCTTCCTATTCAAAGGGATTAGACATAGTCCAAACATCAATCAGCACATGCATGATTCATTAGCTTCATTAAATTGGTGATGATGGACCCAAAGGTCTTTCTTTTGAATTCTTGAGCCACCTTCTAGGGAATTGAGCACTCAGCTCCATTCATGATATTACTCTTAATTCAACACATACCTAGCATCAATCTATCATCACAATAGGTTTTGTATTGGTTTACATACCTAACGAGGTGCATTCATTCTTTTTTCTTCCTCTTACTCAAATTTTATAAGTTCTTATTTTAGATATAGTGTATATAGTAAGAACTGATATACTTTTATGTTTTCATTATAGATTTACACTTCATAGTGTGCTCTTTCTATTCACATCTAACATCACACAATTTCATGAGCTTCTCCCTTAGAGGTAAGTTCAGGTATGCTTTTTACTTTCCTTTATCCTAGTATTTCACTTTGATGCATCACTAGAATAAAGGGGGGGGAATGTAGTCATATAAAATGTGAAATTAGATGACTTAAGCATGGATAATGACACCCAATCCATAGGTCTTCTTACTTGATTACACAACCCTTCTAGGCTATTCTTTCACTAATTCCCAATCATCCACATCCTTCTGAACTTAACCCTTATAGACCTAGGCAACTCTTTCAGGCCTAGATCCATCCCCTTAGATCTCATTCCCTCTATATAACAATTCCCAACTTAGATAGGAGCACTAAAACCTAGGTGTCTTGATTTTGGTGTTGTTATCCAAGTGTAAAATTGGTCCTAATAGTAAGATTCTTTCAGATACTTATCCCTTTTATTGTCAACCTAATGTGAATTAATTTAACCCATGATCATTAATTTATATATAAAAGGCCATTCAAATTCCATTTAGAAGGTTTGACACTCATTTACAGGAAATAAGCAAGAATACAAGCAAGTACACTCAAGCACTCTTCCCTATTTTATGCATATAGCCTTCTAAGATCATTTCAAGCTTATTCAAACCTTTGTACCAGTCCCTATCCATCTAAAGTACATCTAGTTTCACATCTAGTCACATTTATCATACATAATTGCACCAAGAAATTCAATGGGAGAACTACATTAGCTTGAACCCTCCTCAGAGTATTGGTATATAGGTAGTGTGCCCACACACAAGGTGTGAAGTGAATCTAGTGTATCCTTTACACAGTAAACCCTTATTTATATTTTCCAAGTTTCCATTCAAGTTAAAGCACAAACAACTCTTTGGGATTTGCAGATTTAAAATAGACACATCATGAGATCTGTTGGCCTCTAGGCTTTGATATTTCATTGATAGGGTAACACAGGCCTACCAAATAAAACTTAGCAAGATCAGATCACCTAGACAATAACACCAAAAAGGACTACAACACTAGACAATAGGGTATCCCACTTTTGGTGCTCCTACACAATCTAAAAATGAACCTCAAGATCTAGTTTTTGATAGTTTCCCAATCTTACTCCTCCAGTATCAGACCTTGACTTAGTTTAGATCATTTAGAATAAGCTAAGTTAGATTTCTCTTATTTATTACTATATTTATAAAATGAAAAAATACAAATATGTTTACACAAATTAGTAGCTTAATTATTTCACATTATTTATTAATTTACTTTGCCCATACCTATTTATTTAACTAGGAATAAAATCCCATTATTATGAAAATAATTAAACACTCTTGTTACCTAGACCCCACCTACCATGAGAATATCTTCTACCCCTATTTCTTCCATTCCATTTTTTACTACCATCTAACCAATCTGTACCCCTCTTCAAGATTTGGTACTTTCCATACCCCTTACCCTTCCACCTATTAGCACTAGGGTCACCACCCAACCTTAACCTACCACTTCAACCCTACCTCCAAACCAACAAATGTCAATCCATTAACAAACACCCATAACATATTACCAATATTTTCTTAATCTACAAAGATACATACCACCTTCTATTCAATCTTTTGTGCCTGCATACCAATATGGGGCATCATCCTAACCTTCCTTAACCACATACCAATATGTAGCATCTTCTTAGCCTTCTACCTCTTATCCATACATTATAGCTACCCAACCTCAACCAAACCTACCACCTAATTATGGAACTCCCTAACCTCAAATATATTTAGTTAAGATGCTAATGGATATATTTTCTAATCTTGAATCATCTATTTCTAGGGCTCATAACCTTCTATCTTATGATCAAATTTGTAATGAACCCATTAATCCATATATTCCAATTCGACCCTATCATACTCAATGGGAACTACCTAGGTTTTCCAAGTTTTAAAGTAAAGAGGAGCCTCAATGACATTTGAGAGCATTCTGTCATTCTTGTTATTTGATTTCATATGATGATGCTCTTCTTATTCATACCTTCCCCATGTCCCTATCTGGAACAACCTTGGATTGGTATAGTACTCTTACCAAGCATTCTATCTTTTCCTTTTCTTAATTATTCCAAATCTTTTTAGATCACTTTTCAATTAATATATCTAAAAATATTTCTGTTACAGACCTCAACTCTATTAGGCAATTTGATGATGAATCAATTATCGATTTCATAGATAGATGAAGAGGTATCATTAACTAACTCTATTTCTCATTACCCCAACCGAAATTGATTAAAATATTTTATTAAGGTTGTGTCAAACATATTTCCCCAAATCTTTAGGTTCAAACTTTTAGAACCTTTAATGAGGCATTTAACATGGCATATAAACTTAAAATTAGAGCCATTGATGAAGGGAAATTGAAATTGAGAAACAAGAATTCTAGCTTTAAATCTAATGACCCTTCTTCAACCAAAACCACCAACCCATCTAACCATCCCAAAACCAAGACAAAGGAAACCAAAAACATAGTTATCCTCAAATCTATTACACCTCCAATTATCAACCAAATTAATCAAACCAAATCTTCAAACCCATCAAACTAGCAAACTCACAACCAAAACTGAACCACTCGAATATAATACATTCCCATAGGAGAGTCATATGCTTTGGTTCTAGATAAAATGCTTAAAGATAACCTCATCTAACTTATTCTTATCAAACCTCCCCAAATATTTGATGCCTCTCACCCCATACCTAGTTGGTAAAATGAAAATGACCTATGTGCCTTCCATCACATTATTGGACATGATGTTAGTATGTGCAATAATTTTAAAACTATCATCCAAAACATGATTTACAAGGGTAAAATTACATTAGATAATCCCAATGCACCTCTAAACCAATCACTAGACATATTTTACAAACCTTTTCCTAACCAAGCACCTTCCACCAACCATGACAACAACCAAACATAATCATCCCATACTCATGAGGTATACATGGTTAATGTTGTTACCATTGAGCTTATTTCTAAAGATACCATTGCCTCAACTACCTCTTCTTCCACCCCACTTATTGAAGTGGTGGAATCTTCTTCTATTCTTTTGAATAACCTAACAAAGGAAGAAACCTCCTCTCCTTCAATTGAAGATACCATTGATCTACCCACTTCTCCTTTGATAGAAATACCAAAGGAGGTAACCATTACACCAACCATTTTTTCAAATAATTCTTCCTCTAATCCACTTATGGAAGTGGTGGAATGAATACCCTTTCCTTTGGAAATATAAACAAAGGAAGAAACCACCTCCCATTTTCCATTTGAACAAACCACACCCTCCTTACCTACCATAAAACAAACCATTCCTTATTTGAAAACCACTCCAAAAGAAGAGATTATCTCCTCTATTCTTTCCCTAAAAATACCACCTTCAACAACCATCCAACCTTCCACCCAATAAAAAGGTGAATAAAATATCCCTTCACCTTAACCTATGGGTTTAATATTTTAAACTAATAACCAAATAATTAAACCCATCTATAAACCTTTTTCTAGATTGGTCCAAAATCTATAGTTTAATTCTCAACCCAATCTAGACAGGGCCACCTTTTAGCACTATCTTGGGATACCTTACCAAAATAAAAAAGAACCTTTAACCTCACTTACATCTATCCTCAAACCCATTATTACCTCAACCCCCTCTTTCGATATATATTCCTCCAAAACCATAGGGGAACCATCCAACCCACCTCAATCTAAATTTTTTAAATCACCCTACACCTCTTTGACCAAACCCATCAAGAATCTAGGAATACTTCCTACCCCTATCTTGGCTCAGCCATATCTGAAGTTTCACTTAACCTCATTTATTCCATCAAAGAAACCTTTGAATAAACCTATCAAAAGGGTGGAACCACCCAAACCATCTTGAACTAGACCCATACCACCCCCTTCTCTTTTACCTTCAATTTTAGGACCCCATCCCTCTACTATCCCCATTACCTATTCCTCATCTAGAAAACCTTCCATTTTTACTTTACCCACATGTACCTCCAAATAAACCAAATCCCCATCATTATTAACTAACCTAGCTACCTCTACCTTCCCACCTATCACCAAATCTTCACCCTCTACCTCTAAATATTCGACCTCTAAACCAACCATAACCAAACAATCTCAACCAAACCACCTACCAAAACCATCCCACCACCTCCAACTTTCATGGTAAAGCCTACTCCCAAGAAGGCTCCCACTCTTTAAACCAAAAACCTAACACCCTCAACACCTTTAGTCAAATCTTATTCGAACATTATATAAAGGGTGTTGAATACCTCTTATTTAACCTTACCACCTATCAAACCTTTTTACCCTTCACATCTTAAACCAACATGGTTTAATGACAAATTGATCTACCTATACTATATATAGGAAACTAGGACATGATATGAAGAACTACAAAGATCTCTAAAAACTAATCCATAACCTTTTGGATTAAGATGATCTATTATTGGATGAACGTCATTTGAACCTTCAACCTACTAAAACACCAATCCAACCTACCCAACACTTATCTACTCCCCCAGTCTCACCTAAGAGTGATGAAGAATCAAAGCAACAATATAAACCAATATTTCCTCTTTTCCACACCATTTATATGGTTACCTAATCTCAAGCCCAATATAAAGATGAGGGAAATACTAAAATGTCCATACCATGGACCTATCCTTCAAACCCTCAACCTTCCATCCAAACCCAAACACCTTCACCATTACCTAAACCCAAAGTATCCATATTGGGTGCATCCCCTTCCAACCCTTCCAAATCCATTAAACATGTAGTGTTGAAATGGGATCACCAAAATCCATTGAAAATGAGCTTGTATGAATTGATCAACAACTTACCTCCCCATCATCAAACATTGATAAAGATTTTGAAATCCATAGAGATTAAAACTGAAGATCCTCAACCCCTTATAGCCTTTTTTGGAGCCATTCAAGTTTCCACCCTAAATACCTTCTATGCATCTTAAGGATCCCAATCCTCCCCTTTTCATCACAACACACATCAAACAAACCCACATCAAGAGGGTGATGATTGATGGAGGATCTAGTATTAAAATTATCTGCTCCCATGACTATGACCAACTTGACTTGCCAAATAACATCATGTATAAAACTATAGTGATCCTTCATTCTTTGAATGATATCATGGACAATACCTTGGGAATAATTGTTCTCCTTTTTTTTTTTGAACCTCACACCATTCCAAAACTCTTTACATTGTAGAGGAAAATTTCTAGTACAACATTTTACTTGGATGCCCTTAGATCCATGACATGAGTTGAGTCCCTTCCACTTTACATCATTACATCAAATTTGATAATGAAGGTCATGTCATCACCATACCAACTTACCTTATTCCTTTTACATCTTAAAATATGATGTACCAACCCAATGATGTTCTTCTTCCTCATCTATCTACTTCAATACCAGCTACCAACAACTCCACCCCTATAGTTGATGAAGATTCAATAAGATCATCCATACCTTATTTATATATACCCATAGATGGCCCCTTAGAACCCACATTCCAATGTCTTTTACTGGGAGAGTATTGTCTTCTAGCCTTGGATGCTTTCCCTAATCCTCGAGAGTATGGGAAACTCACCCATTATCCAAGTTATGACCCTAACATTGGAATTATCCCTTTTGAACCACCCAATCATTAAACCAACTTCAGCTATGGGGGACTCAATCATTCACTTCTTACTTCATCTACCACCCCTTATATTTGACCATTCACCTCTAATTTATCCTATCTAAATAAACCCCCTTTGCTAAAACATACCTTAATAAGTGTGCCTAGAAGGGGTTTGTCCTTGGCCTTTATGAAAAAGGACCTCATAAACTATCCATAATCAAAACTCAAAAACCTCATGAGTTATTCAACCTTGGATTCATACCACCAAAAGAACCCACCTCACCTAAACCCATCACCACCATCAATGAGAATGTCCCATATTCACCAACCCCATCTCTTTCAAAATTATAAGACTCTAATATCATCCCATCTAATATTTTTTATCAATACCATTATTTTGGGCCCCCTGACCTATCAAAAGGATGACCAAAATAAAATTCTTCCTCTCATCCATCCTGAAATGGTAGAAAAGGATTCTCCTACCATTAACACTATCCAACATCAGGATGATGATTCCAGTCTCACCTACCTTGGCATGGGGGATTATTCTATCCATAAATCCCTTATTCATATAAAACAAACCATGTTGAATGAATCTACCATTGATGTCAACTTGGGTACTCAGGATAACCTCCACATTGTCAAGATCAAACAATCCTTAAATTCCATAGAACAATAGAATTACCCTTCCTTCCTTTATGACCATATCATATAATTTTTTTGGTCCTATTAGGATATGCCTATAATTTAACCTTATATTACTCTCCATAACATCATCACCCATCTTGATGTTAAACTTGTTAGATAAAATCTTTGTTGGATGCAACATCACATCACCCTCCTTGTAAAAGAGGAACTTCAACACCTTTTATCTATGGACTTCATCCAACCTATTGACTATCCTCAATGGGTTTCTAACATTGTTACCATTACCAAAACCATAGGGGGACTTTACATCTCTATTTACTTTCATGACCTTAACCTCACTTGCCCAAAGGATAAATTTATATTGCCTAGCATTAACCAACTTATTGATATTATGGCTGGCCATGAGATGTTATCTATCATGGATAGTTTCTCAAGATATAATTAGATCTTGGTTACTCCCAAAAATCAACACAAAAAACTCTTTCATCACCCCTATGGGGAACCTTCTATTATATATCATGTTTTTTGCTTTGAAGAATGTTGGTGTAACCTACCAATAAGCTATGACATACATCTTCTATGACCTCATGCATAAAATCATAGAGGACTATGTGGATGATCTCCTTGGAAAATCCAAATATCACAAGGATCACCTATATATCCTCAAAAAAATCTTTGAATTCCTTATCCATTTCCATCCCAAGAAATGTATTTTTGGGGTCCTTTCTAGAAAGCTCCTTGGCTTCATTATCTGCTTTGAAGGAATCAAATTAGGCCCTACTAAAGTTAGAGAAATTTTGGATATGCCACCTCTTATCTACCTTAGGAAACTTCATAGCTTTTAGGAGAAGCTCTAATCAATCCATCAATTCATTTCTCAATTATTAGATAGATGTCAACCTTTTCACCATCTCCTTAAAAAAGACACATCCTTTAAGTGGAATAAAGACTACCAACAAGCCTTTGATTCACTTAAAGAATACCTTCTATATCCACCTATCTTGACCCCTCCTAAGGAGGAACAACCCTTCTACCTCTACATATTTTCCAATGACCATTCCCTAGGGGTAATGCTCACTCACCACAATGAAAAAAACAAAGAACAAGTAGCTTACTATATAAGTCAAACACTTATAGAGTATGAAACTTGGTATTCCCATATTGATAAACTATGCCATGCCCTCATATTCATAGATTCAAAACTTCACCACTACCTTATTAATCACAAAACCTATGTCATCACTAACACTGACCCACTCAATTACATGCACTCTAAACCATACCAAAACCAACATATGGCTAAGTGGCTCATGTTCCTAATTGAGTTTGATCTTTATTTCTTCCAATAAAAGTCAATTAAAGGGAAAGTCATTGATGACCAATTGGCTAAAGCTCCTCTACCTGATAGCCAACCTCTACCTATTACATTTCCAAATGAGTTCATCATGAGTCTTTCTCAAGAGGACCCTACCTACCATATGACCATGTTATTCTATGGCTCTAAATGCACATGTGGTGGGGGTGCATGAGTGATTCTCATTCCCCTTGATGTTTAACCTCTTCCCCTTTCCTTTAAAATTGAATTTGAATGTACTAATAATGTGTTTGAGTATGAATCCCTAGTTATATCTCTTTAAACTACTCTAGCCTTGGGATTTAAGATAATTAGCATCTTCAGTGATTCCTAACTTGTGGTCAACTAGGTTAATGGATCTCACCAATGTAAAAATGATGTCCTATAAAAGTACAAATAAATCATAGATGTACTCTTAACATCATTTGAGCATTAACTTATCCAATATGTTTTGTAACCTACCAACAAGTTTGTGGATATAATGGCTTCCCTTGATTCCAAAATCCCATCTTAACCTTCCAATTCTAAACTCTTTGTTACTATTCATCACTTTGTCACCCCATCTTATATCCATTCTAACCTTCCCACCATTTTTAATGTAGACATTTTTCCATCAGACATTTGGTATGAATAAAATTTTGATTACCTCAACCTTGGCATTGTTCCTCCCAACCTCTCTAGAAATGTCCAAAGATCTTTTGTTTAGAGTGCCTCTCATTACACCATACTAAGGGGAATCCTTTATAAACATATCTTTGATGGCCTCCTTTTATATTTCCCTCATAGTGATGAATCTTCCCATGTTATCAAGGAAACACATGGACAAATTTGTGGGGGACATTTTAGTGGCTTAGCTATCATTAAACGCATCATTTTCCTTGGCTACTATTGGCCTACCCTTAACCAAAACTATTATGATTATGTAAATAAGGGTGTAAAATGTCAACAACATGATAATTTCCATCATGCACTATCCCATGGCCTACAAGTATCCAAAGAATTTTGGCCATTCTCACAACGGGGCCTAGATCTCATTGGGGAAATCAACCCTCATTCATCACAATGACACAAATCCATCACTAGTACCACCGAGTATTTCACCAAGTGGGTGGAAGCTATTCACCTCATCTATATCAAAGTCAAGAAAATTGTTGACTTTATTAACCATCACATCATCTATTATTTTGGTGTTCTTCATAAGATCATCATCGATAATGGTAAATCTTTTAAGAACAAGAAAGTCTAAGGTCTTTGTGATGAATTTGACATTAATTTAAGTTTTTCCTCACCTTACCATCTATAAGAAAATGGATAGGCATAAGCCTCTTACAAAATTCTTAACAAAATGTTGACCAAAGTCATTAGTACTTTAAGTCAGGATTGGCAATTGCACATCCCTTTTACTTTATGGGCCTATCACACTAGAATTAAAACCTCTAAAGGTGCTACCCCTTTCTCTCTAGTCTTTAGTGTAGAGGTAGTCTTTCCTCTCGAAGTCCATATTCCCTCTCTTCGCATATCTTTGTAAGAAATCATCTCTGAGAATGATTATCCTCAAGAACATCTAGCATGACTGAAGCTACTTGACAAGCATCACCTCATATCACTTAACCATCTTCATGTCTACCAATAATGAATTAAGTGTGCCTACAAAAAATACCTAAAAGAATAAGAATTCAATATCAGGGACCTCATCCTTAAGGAAAACCAACATGTTACCAATATGAAGAAAAGCGAAAGAGCAAAATTTTCTTTTAATTAGCTTGTACCCTACATCATAACCTATAAGTATGGATCAGGAGCTTATCATTTGTCCTCTATTGAAGTCAAATCAAAACCTAAGCCTCTCAATGCTTTAAATTTTCATCCTTTATTTTGTTAAAGAAAGATCAAACTCACTTTTTTGTCTAACTCAATCTCATCCCTTGATTTATGATATTTTAACCTTCACCTACCTATCCCTTTCCCTTTGAGTACAATTGATTATAACAAAGAACAATGTGATCAACCATCATAGTCATAGCCTAATCCCAAATATGGGTATCATGGATCTACTCATAACATGGTTCTCATGGATACTTTTTGTCATGTCCCCTTTTTCATGGACATTGACAGGCTTGATGATTAGCTTATTATGCGACCTTCGTAGGCTAATATGATGGATAGAGGGTCATAATGGAGCTTGGCTTGAATTTGATTCGTAGAATTTCTACATTTGGTTTTCATTCAGGGTCTTTCAGATGTGTTTGCTTGATGCTCCTATTATTTAGGGATATTTGATATGTAGCAGAGCACCTTTATTTTGATATGGTCATGTGCAGAATCACTCCCTGATTCACCTGCTTTGATCAGTTTGAGGATCTGACGTATATTGAGGGAGATATTAATATTTGATTGATTTAATCAAATATTAATTATTTGGTCTCATTAATAATTAATTGTTAATTATTAATTATTTGGTCTAATTTTAAATTAGAAACCCTAATGCTAATTTAAGAAACCCTAATTAGGGAAAGCATATCTTTTGAGGGTATAAGGGTTTCACATGGAGGCCATTATTGATTATGCATAGACTATTGATTATTGAAAATTGAAGAAATTGTTCTGTGAAGACTGAACCAAGGGTTCCAAGATTCCATTTGCATTGGAGAACGTTCCCTCTTCAGTGTGTGCAATTAAGAGGCTGTGAAATATTAGCTGATCTATTGCCAAATTGAGAGATAGCTTCATCCAGAAGTTATCACAGAATTTACAGGGTTGAGAGATAACTTCACACAGAAGTTATTACAGATATTCCAGGTATTTATTTATTTATGTTTTGATTCAATAAATTATACAGCTAGAGATCTTCTGTGCTAGAAGCATATATTTTCAGATCAGGGGTTGAAAATAGGGAAGTTGTGCTTAATTGACGGCCGTACAAGTCCGTACAGGTCCGTACTGATCAGCTCAGGAACCGACCTCGGCAGACAGAGGGTTTTCAGTGACTGACATCGGTCGACTGAAGACCGACGTCGATAGAAAGCCGATCGACAGAGACCAATGTCAGTGAGATATCGACTGACGACGGCGACTGTGTGTCAACACAGAAGGGCCGAGACCTTCCAGAATTCAATTTTCACTTCCAGTTTTGATAAGCCAGGGTTTTTAAGACTGTATTTCATATTTATATGCATGAGAAAGGACTGCAATTATAATAGTTTAAAAGGACAAGTGATAAGATTTGTAATTTGCTATTCAGAGACTACTATTGTGATCATTCTGAATTTATTCAACCGAAGTTATATCTTGTTCAAAGTTTTTGTGTTGCTATATTTCCTATTTTGGAGGGGATATTACAGTGGTATCAGAGCTTTTTTGCAGATAAGAGAGGCTCTAAGTAAGGGACATCATAGTGGTATCAGAGCTAAATTCCTACCATCCTATTGGGCACATCAGAACTAATGTCTTGCCATCCTGTTGGGTAGTTCCAGGTTCAATTCGATTATCAGTATGGCTCTAAGAGGGGTCAAAGATTTGGAAGGAAGCATGCACAATGCAAAGAAGAAATTAGATCATCCATTTCAGCAAGCAGATGACACTCTAAAAATTTTGGAGGAGTTGGACACTTATTTAGGCAAGGTTGAGCATTCAAATACTTATGAGATGTAAACATCGTTATTTCCAGCGTTTGATTCGTTGGTGAAGCCCCGATTATTGAGACATCATGATGAGGTGGTAAGACTTGCAGCTCTCTCTTACATTAGTGAAATGATGAGGATCATAGCTGGCTTTGATTTTCATGATGATCAGATTATGAGAGAATGCCATGGTAAAAAGCTTCGAAAAGTTGGATAACATTAGAGATCCTCATTTCTCAAGGAGGGCAAGATTACTTGAAACATTTGCAAGGTATGGATTTGAAAATGTTATGATGTTAGTAGGTTGTATTGGTGAAATTCGCATGATGTTTAAAATATTTTGGAATATTTTAGATGAGTTTCATTCTAGCAATATATTGGCATCAATGCACTCTATTATGTTCACAATCTTGTTTGAGGAGGATAAAATTTCCAAACTCTTGGCAGAAGATTTATGGTATGTCTGGACAAAAGGGAGAAATGTCTCACCTAGAGCTTGCATGTGGTTAAAGAATTTAATTAATAGGCCCAAGGATTGTAGTGCTTTTCCTATGACATGCAGCCACTTGCATGATGAGTTTGACAGTCATGCTGATCCAGTATAGGGAGATATTAACACATCTTCAGGTAATGATTTATCTGCATTATCTTCACAGGTAGGAGTAGTTGAGGATGTTGTGGATGAGCTTGGTCTTAAGGTGAGTCTAACTCAGGAGTTAGACAGTGAGGATGAGTCTGATGCTTGCATTCAGAGTGTAGAGGTGTGCTCAGATGTTAGTGCACTGAGGGTTGATGATCTCTCAACTATGGCAGAGATTGTAGTAGAGTCCTAGGATCCTATTATTGTAGATGATACTCAGGAGAATGCAGTGGACAGTTTTGAGGACTTAGTTTCACCAGTTGTTTCTTTCCGTATGGAAGAGTTAGACAGTGATGCTAGTTGTTGACAATCCGTCTGTTGATATGAGCTTTGGCATTGATTTACGGAGTATGGATGATCATTTGTATATTGAGGTGGTTGGTGGTGAGTACATACCTGTAGTTGTTGCTGGGGAGCATATTATTGATGCTGATACACATGTTTAAGATTTGGGAGTACCTGATTCTGATGAGCTTGAGATACCAGTGGAGTCGAGTCTCCATATTGATTCTTCTCACACATTTGATAGTATGGTACAGTTGGTTATGCCACCATTATAGAGGGATCAGTTATGGGATGAATTAACACCATCTTTTGTAGATGGGATTTGCAGTTACCAAGTACATAGTCTACAATATCGACACATCTAAGGCAGTTGTGATTTCAGAGATTGGTTGAGTTGTGTTCACCAATTTGATTATGGGTTCCTCTTTGTTCTACTTCTATTGATGTTACAGGTACTTGCATTAATTCACAGCAGTGCAGAGCATAACTACATTTGGGATCCAGGTGGATCGAGTAGTTCATTGTTCCGAGATTGCTTGGGGACAAGCAATTTTTGGAGGGGTGAATTGTCATGTCCCCTTTTTCATGGACATTGACAGGCTTAATGATTAGCTTATTATGCGACCTTCGTAGGCTAATATGATGGATAGAGGGTCATAATGGAGCTTGGCTTGACTTTGATTCGTAGAATTTCTACATTTGGTTTTCATTCAGGGTCTTTCAGATGTGTTTGCTTGATGCTCCTATTATTTAGGGATATTTGATATGTAGCAGAGCACCTTTATTTTGATATGGTCATGTGCAGAATCACTCCCTGATTCACCTGCTTCGATCAGTTTGAGGATCTGACGTATATTGAGGGAGATATTAATATTTGATTGATTTAATCAAATATTAATTATTTGGTCTCATTAATAATTAATTGTTAATTATTAATTATTTGGTCTAATTTTAAATTAGAAACCCTAATGCTAATTTAAGAAACCCTAATTAGGGCAAGCATATCTTTTGAGGGTATAAGGGTTTCACATGGAGGCCATTATTGATTATGCATAGACTATTGATTATTGAAAATTGAAGAAATTGTTCTGTGAAGACTGAACCAAGGGTTCCAAGATTCCATTTGCATTTGAGAACGTTCCCTCTTCAGTGTGTGCAATTAAGAGGCTATGAAATATTAGCTGATCTATTGCCAAATTGAGAGATAGCTTCATCCAGAAGTTATCACAGAATTTACAGGGTTGAGAGATAACTTCACACAGAAGTTATTACAGATATTCCAGGTATTTATTTATTTATGTTTTGATTCAATAAATTATACAGCTAGAGATCTTCTGTGCTAGAAGCATATATTTTCAGATCAGGGGTTGAAAATAGGGAAGTTGTGCTTAATTGACGGCCGTACAAGTCCGTACAGGTCCGTACTGATCAGCTCAGGAACTGACCTTGGTAGACAGAGGGTTTTTAGTGACTGACATCGGTCGATTGAAGACCGACATTGGTAGAAATCTGACCGACAGAGACCGACGTCGGTGAGATATCGACCGATGACGGTGACTGTGTGTCGACACAGAAGGGCTGAGACCTTCCAGAATTCAATTTTCACTTCCAGTTTTGATAAGCTAGGGTTTTTAAGACTGTATTTCATATTTATATGCATGAGAAAGGACTACAATTGTAATAGTTTAAAAGGACAAGTGATAAGATTTGTAATTTGCTATTCAGAGACTATATTATTGTGATCATTCTAAATTTATTCAACCGAAGTTATATCTTGTTCAAAGTTTTTTGTGTTGCTATATTTCCTATTTTGGAGGGGATATTACAGTGGTATCAGAGCTTTTGTGCAGATAAGAGAGGCCCTAAGTAAGGGACATCACACTTTTCATCTCTAATCAGATGGAATTCCATGATCCTTTGTCTCCCAAACCCCTCCTTTCACCTTCTTGTGCTAAAAGTTTTGCCCTCATAAATGAAAACCTCTAAGCCTAATTAGACTTGTCCATGTCTAAATCTTTCAATCCAAAAACAAATATCATTTGGGTCACATATTTTTAGCATGATATACTATTCCCCTAAAAGACAACTATCCAAAATCCTCTAAATTACTTAAAAAATAAATTGTTCCCTTGACGGACAACTACCAAAATAAAAAAAATACAAACTTAGACCACTCCCTTGAAGTATGTCTAAGTAAAATAGATCAAAATAAATCATTTGAAGCTTCCCATATTGATCAGCTTCATAAGCTATCAAAAAAAAAATCAATAAATAAAAGACCCTATATCAAAATCAACTTTTATAACTAACACTAGTAGACTTCCTACATCGATTAGTCTACACCTAGCATATGACATGGACTTATCTATCATGGTTCTTAGGTCACCTATATAAGGGGAAAACTAACCCACATAAGGTTACCCTACCTATCACCCATTTCTTTTTATTCTCCTATTACCTACCTCCCCTTTATACCATCTATAAATCAAGGGATTACAAGCTTGCTTGACATGACGTGATCAAGAAACCTTTTTATTAACCTAATCATGATAATGTGATGAATTTGAAAGGCTTAGTTTCCTTAAGCCAATCTAACTTTAGGTTTTCATTTTATCCTTACCAATAAAAAAACATCACAATTTTTCTTTACCCTCTTATCATTGGTTCATGTAGACATGTGTTTCATGATTCTCATCTCTTTTTTTCTACATTTAGTTGGTTATCTTTCTTTATGTATTTTCATTACATACTCAACCATAATCACATTACATCTTTATGATCATGAACAATAAACATCAGTGATGAACACAACATTGTGAACTATATCCATGAACCACATCATTTATCCATCTATGATCAAAACATCATAAATCACATCATACATCATCTCTCTACCTATAATATCATCTTATCCATCTACCATAAAAACATAATATGAATATACATCATATCATAGATAAACCTAATTTAATCATTCATCATCATATTTATAAAAAAAATTAATGATCAAAACATCATGAACCATGCCATACATCATCTATCTATCTATGTTTCATCCTAAACATTTACCATAACATCAAAATAATTCATCTTATAACATCAAATCATAAAACCACATCAGCATAAACATAAACAAAATCACCATCATCACAAACATCATATGACATCAAACCATAAACCATAAACATGAGCATAAACATCACATCAAGAAAATACAACCATGAACATACATCATATATATATCATCACAAACATCATCATATACATCATGTCTAACAAATAAGGATACATGTAATAATGTATAATCCTCTCTCTCATATACATCTCACATCATCAGAATGTAGGCTAGTATCAAAATCTAAACATATACATCATGGAATCATATATCATGCCCCTAGGGAACCACTACCACTCACCCCTCCTACTCATCCTCCTACAGTATGTTCTGGTGTCAGCCCCCTAATCTACCTACCTAACTCAATATAGATGACCACTATCCTAGAGTAGTTATGGCTAGACCACCTACTAAGTTGTCCCTATACTCTTGATATCTTAGCTCTTGTGGACATCATAATAGCACTATCACCTCATAATACCTCAACTCCTTAGCAGTGGATAAATACCATGTCATATGAATCATATCAGGTAGTCCTCCTATTAGTGTTACCATCACTCCTACCCTCTATCTCAAGATATATCTCTTGGGTCACTAAATTAAGATATATCCTTGCCTGGTCTTGATCTCCTATCAAGGTGGAAAACTAACCCTATAAATGATAATCTCACCCTATAAAGTGGCCACCTATCCCTATAATCCTATGATATGAGCTTGGGCTACTTTCAATGCTACCTATACCTATCCATCCTAGCCATCACCTTGTACCAATGCCTCAATAGGATCTACATCCATATCCTATTAACCCCTATCACCCCACCCAAAATTGGTTGATGTATATATATATCTTGATAACATCCTACATATCCATCCACAAAACCAACATCATCTATCACTACTCTGGTTGGAAGATCCTCATGATCCAATAATACATCCTATGGCTATAGATCTAAAAGTAGAAAATCTACATCCTCTTTCCTATATCTCTGATAAGGAGTCAAAATCCCCTATATAAGACCAAACTACCATTGAACTTGATCAAAGGGGATAGGCTCAATCTCCCTCTCTCTCTTACCATATATCCACCTCTAGCTCTATAGTGATAGAGTATAATAACTATATTGGACCCACCTAGGCCAGCCCACATATGGCCTAAAAATGATGTCACCCACAACCATCCAACACATCTCTAAACCAATCAATATCTTTGGCACCACCTCTAACACTTGTCAACACATAATCTCCTTACCATCTCAAAAAACCCACTATGAAGTGTACCTAGGTGTATCCATCCCATTGCAGCCCCACTAACCTCAATACCCTAATGTGTTCATATGCCTAGTAATAGAGAACAAACCCAACACTTATACCATATTGCCTATGAGCTCTAAAAGCCTAGAGATCCTTATAAATCTAAACTAACAAAAGAAGAGCCCACTTGAATACCATCTTGCATAGTATCATCTCCACCAATACTCCAAATAGTAGATAAAGAAATCATCCACTACTCTAATTAGGTAATGAAAATTAGGACACTACCATCATCATCATGGTCATAAAGCATCGGTCCTCAGGAGCCCTCTGGTACAAGTGCCTATAGTTAAAGTGACTAGAATGCCACCTGGTATGCACCCAATCCTCACCATATATAAGTTTCATATGGTAATGCCTCTCCTCACTCTCAATGTGTTAAATTGTCTCCCATTGAATGGGTAGTCATTTAATCCTATGAACATCCTCTAGTAGGATGCTAATCTCTCCAATTGATAACAAAAATGTGTTCATATCTGTGTCTCATCTCTTAATGAAAGCCATGATCATAGATGCATCCCATGGTGGGTACTGATAATGAACCGTGGCCTCAAGGCTAATGTCCTCCATGTGCCTCCACTCATCACTAGTCATCCCATCTCAAATCTCTATAAATATCCTTAGGATTTTATCCCTCATTTAGATTTGGTTTCATTCTTAAAAAATAACCACCTTAGCATGCACACTTGGTTTTCTAAATCAACCTCAATACCAACCTACACCTACCTTTTTGGTCCTATTCCAAACTAACATAAAAAATACATCTACAACATTTCCTCTGGCATTTAAACAAGCATCTACCATTACCTACAAATTTCTCACCACTCTACCTAACAAATATTTCACAACATCAATCTTACTTAGAAATTACCCTATCCTAACCTATCAAATAACACCTAACTCTATCCATCAACCATCAAATCAAGCTATCAAAAACATACAATTATTCCTATTTGATCATTTACCTATCCTAAACTTACATTTGACACCTACATTAACCTATACACCTTTTCATAAACATTTTAAACCATTTTCATCTACACCTTTTTAAACCAACCTTCCTTAAAACACTTGAATACTGATGGTTCATATAATCATCAATGGTCCTTTAACCTATTTTTCCCTTAGGTTTTGACTACTAATAGTCAGGCTGACCATCAACAGTCAGGTCAAACCACTAATGGTCACTGTGTGTGAATGTTAGTGATGAAACCCTATTTCTATCTTACTAAAAACAACACCAAAATTAATAAAAACAAGATAAACTACTGAAAACTATTTAATAACAAAAAATTCATCCAATACATTTTCCAATTTTGCCTATATCCTAAACTAGGTCAAAACTCCCCCAAGACCCAAATTTCAAATAATAACAAAAAAACCAAATAGACCTAATTAATTAAACTACAAATTTAATACACCTCTTACCTCATTCCTTGATCATTATTGAGGTTAGAGCTCATGTCTAACAACTTAGCCATGCCTTTATCCACACTATATCACTGATCCCTATTGATCACCTCAATAATTAAATTTAACCAATTACCAACTTCCACCTTAGCCAACACAATCAAATAATCTCCCAGCTAAATGTCAAACTAGCAAATCACCAGAGCATAGAATGCACAAAGTCAAATTTTCAAAAGTGAAAATGAAATTTCATTTTAATTTTTTATATTCTAACTTTTTAGGTTTCCCCCTAACCATCGATGATAGACCATGGGAACCCTTGACCATTGACGGTCAGGTATCCACACTTTTTTTGTTTTTGGCACTTATACCTAAATGCCAAAATTTTGAGATCACCTCATCTCCACCATAACCAAACTTGAATTTTTTTGAGATTACCCTTCTCTAACAAACCATGAGACCATGTCTACCTTGACGTTGGCTATTTTTGACCTGAACCTATCACATGTTTTGTGATGACCTTGCATTATTCTTTTTAACTGCACCAACCATTCTTGTCATGTTGAGCATTCAAATTTTTCACCACCTAATACATAACCAGACCATTTATGTTTTTTAGGGGAGCACTTCCTACCTCAGATACCTAAAAAAACATTAACCCTATCTAAGATACTTATAGCATCACCTGATTAGTTATGACCAATGTTGTGGACTAGTTACTCTATCACTTATCATTCTAAAACTGACCTTATTTATTTTTTAACATTAAAAACCTTAGTCTGTGTGTGATCTTCATTTTACTCAATTTTTCTCATTATTTCCTAATTTAAAAGTAAGTAGTAAAACTAAAAGAAAGGGGTGTGTAAGGGTACCTGGTAGAAAGTGAACATGTGTTAATCTGGATGAAGTGGGAACTCTTCTTTGGCTAAGGAAGAATAGCTATAGATAAGAAATCACTAAAAGAAACTTATTTATTAAACAAAGAGATAGGGGGATTTCCTAGAATATGCTAGATTCAAGAAAGCAATAACTTATTAGGATGGCTATCAATCACCTTTCTAATAAAAGGTTTGATACAAATAAAAAAAATGAAACTTGCATATAATAACATAAAGGTAAATGTTATTTAATATAAGAAAGGTAAAATGCTTATTTAAAGAAAACAACTAACTATAGAAAAACATTGATCGATGATTATGATAAGGTAGTTGGGGGTTTGATTTTATTTTTGATAAGGTAATAGGGACACAAAAAAAAAAGATTTGATTGAGGTTTGGTTGAGGGTTTGGTTACAGATAGGGTAATTGATCAGATAAATGTGTGGGTAAGGGTTTTAGGTCAACAAAGGTCTGATACAGGTCTAGAGGGTATAAAATAGGATGAAAATAAAATAGTTTGATCAAGGTAATTAAACCTTAGAAAAGAAATAAAGAAAACTAAAAACAAAGAGAAGAATACATATTATCAAGAGTAATAGAGAAAGGGGGAGAGAAGACCTAGAGGAAATTCATCAGCATAACAATACTCCAACCTTTGAAAATGATTTGGCTGGAATTTTATTATGGGTGGATACCTACAAAAAGACTTTGATATCATGTACTTATAGATTTTTATATCCATTCTCCTTTCTTTAGTTCTCCTTTTATAGGAAGAATTTGTTAATTGTAAGTGGAAGAAGTTGCTAAATGAAGTGGAGGAAAAGTTGATAATTTTAATTCTTTAAAGCCATTTTAAGTTTCATAAATAAAATTTTAAATTATGTGATGTTTATCTTGTTCACGATTAGAAGTTATTTTAAAATAGGCTGGGAAACCTAACCGGCACTGGTTAAGCTAACCAGAGCTGATCAGACTAATCGGTGCCAGTTGAGGTCTAAGAGGAAAATGGGTGAAAAGTGGTTAAAAGGAAGTGGCTTAAAAAGGCTAAGTTAGCAAGCTAAAAAGTGGGCTAGGTTAACTAGCTCCAATATGGGGTAAGGTTTCAAGGGTGTTTTGACATCAAAAATGGGGTAGTTTTTAAATGTCTACATTTTGCTCCTTTTTATTATGTAGCTCTGGGTTGATAAGATGCAAAATAAAAATAAAAGTTGGGTATGGTTAAAATTGAAGGCTGATGGCTGAGATAACTCCATATGTACTAGGTAAGTGGATTTTGCCTACATAGTTCTATGGATAGAATATTCAAAAATAAATTTAGGCCAAATGTAGTTATTGAATGGTCCATGGGTGGGTTGTGGAGAATAGGTGTGCTTCAAGGGTAAGGTAGTGATACTCACATGGGTTTCCCCAATTGAATAATAACATGGTTCAATTTGGGTGAAGGTTTATGGAGAAGGGTCACATCCAAAAGGTTGTATTTCCTCAAGTATGGGAGGAGGTATCCCCCTCAAACTAGGAGTCAATGTGGTAAGGTTGAATTAGGTAAAGCTTTGATAAATGGTAGATTATAAGTCATGAGGTAGGTGATAAAAAGGTGAGGTTGGGAATTTGTGGTGTAAACAAGTGCACAAAATACAACTAAGTGTAATAGCCAAGATCATGCAAAAACTAAGATTACTATGTTGGTAATAATAAGGTTAGGTTTTAGGATAAATGATAAGGTAATTGGTCCTCAGCATTGGTCATAGTTGATCGGGTTAGTCTTATCAAATCTCCTTGATAGGCTCAGTGTTTATTTAGGTATCTAGGGTAGAAAGTGCTCATAAAAAAATATAAATGGTTTAGTTTTAAATGAGGTGGTGTAAATTCAAATGTTCAACATGATAAAATTGGTTTGTACAATCAAAAAGACCAAGGCAAGGTCATCACAAACTATGTAATAGGTTGGGTCAAAAGGTGCCAACATCAAGGTGGATGTGGTCAAATGGTTGGTAAATTTGGCAAAGAAGGGTAATCTCCAAAATCTAAGGGAGAAGGTGAGTCTAAAATAAGTTGGTGGAAGAGGGTGACTCCCAAATAGGTTGGTGGATGTCCAAATGGGTTTCCCCAATTGGGTGTACCACTTGGTTTAGTTTAGATTTATATGGTTGATAAAGTTGATAAGATAGGTAAAGTTGGATTTGATAGGTTAGGTTGAGTAGATAAAGTTTGTTGATAGGTGGTTGGGTGGTTATATGTTTTAATCATGGTAAGTAAGATTTAAGAAGTTTGATTGGTAGGTAAGGGCTTCATTTGGTAAAGTTGGTTGAATAGGTTGATTTGAGAGGCTGGGTGAAGTTGATAAGATGGATTGATTGTATAGGTTGGGTAAGGTAGGTAAATTTGGTTAGTTGTTGTTGGTTGATAGGTTTGAAAGGTTAGATTTTTTAAATTTGAGAAAAGTAACATCCAAAGGCTAGGTTTGGTTTGGTTTTGGTTGGCTAAGATTATAGAGAAAGGCAACCTCCAAGGTTTAGGGATAAAGTGACTCTTAAAGGTAAAAGGTCAAGCTACTTCATTGGTTAGTTAGTTTGATATGTTAACTTGATTAAATGGGTTGGGTGAATGTGATTGGTAGTTACTGGTTTGGGTGGTAGTTATTTGTTTGTTTAGATAAGGTAAATAAGGTTAGTTTTACATGTTTGATGGGTTGAATTTGTTTTGGGTTGTTTGGTTGATTAGGTGATGATTTTGTTTCAATGACTCCAAAGGGAGAAGACATGTCTTCCCAAGTGATCTTGAAAGTATAAGGGGGAGGCTAAACACTCTGATTGATAAAGACCATGATTGGAATATGGGTGGTTTTATGAACATAAAACCCTTGCCACACTTTTACTTTGTTGTTATTTTAATGGTTAAAAGAGGAAAATTGATCACATGGTGTCAAGTAAGTTCAATATCCCTTGATTTGTAAAGGATAAAAGGGGAAATAGATGGTAGGTATTAGGTGATATGTATGGAAACCTTCCCTTTAGGGAGGGCTTGCCTCTTCTATAGGTGACCTAAGAACCATGAAAGACAAGTCTATGTCATATGCTAGGTGTAGACTGATCGATGCTAGAAGTCCAGTGATGAAAATTGATTATAGTGTTCTTCAGATAGCTTGTTTTTTTATAGGGTCTTATATCACTTATTTTGATATATTGGTGAAGTTGATCAATACAGGAATATTCAAATGATTTATTTCAAAAAATTTAACCTAGCCATCCTTTGAGGGAGTGGTCTAAGTTTGGGTTTGTTCATATTTGATAGTTATCCTTCAAAGGAGTAGTTTATTTTAAATTCAAGCATTTTTTATTATTTTTAGTAGTTATCCTTTGAGGGAGTACTCTAAATACTAAAGATGTTGACCCAAGTGATATTGTGGTATCCCAAATGTTTATATGCTTGTTTAGTCATGGACCATCTATATAGGCCTAAGTTTTTCCTTTATAGAGGCAAAGCCATGGCACAAGAAGGTTGATGATAGGTAGAAGAGGTGATTTTAAGTGATAATGACCATACGATTCTATTTGATTAGAGACAAAAAATATCCATGAGGATCATGCCATGGGTAGAGCCCTAGTATCCATGCTTAGGATTATGCAACATTTGTGATGAATAATCACATGATCATGTTTTTAATCAGTTGTCCTTAAAGATAAGGATACGAAGGCTATTAAAAATAAGGGATGAGCTTAAGTTAGACATAAAATGACAAAGAACTTGGTTTAACCAAGGAATATACCCAAATGCCAAGCACTTAAGAGGTTCAGGCTTGATATGCCCTAAATCCATGCTTACATGGATGGGTAATGTCAATCATAAGAGTAGATGTCCCTCAATTACTTTACAACACTTGGTTAGATGTGTAAAGGATTTAAAGTGATAAAAAGGCGAGGTTGGTTAGGTGATATTTGGATGGAGAAAGGTATTCTCCAATGGTGTGGGATAGTAAAAAGAAAGAAATGTGGAAAAGATGGCCAAAAATGACTAAGATTGAATTCACTTGGTTGGTTAGTTGAGGGATAAGGGTGATCTCTAATGGGTTGGGGGAGAAGGTGACTCCCAAAATTAATAAGGTTAAAGTTATATGGTTGGTTGGTTGGCTGGTTGATAGAGAAGGGTAATCTCCAATGGGTTAGGGGAGAAGGTGACTCCCAAAATGAGTAGGTAGTGCTAAAGTTTATTTGTGGGTTGTGGTTGAAGTTTGATAGGTAATAAGTTAGGTTTGTTTCATTGTGGATGAGTTTGGGTAAGATTATTTGGTTGGGTAGGTTGGATAGAGTTATTTAAGTAGGTAGATAAGTTTAGATAAAGTAAGGTTGACAAAGTTGATAGGTTAGGTTGGTTGGATAGGTTTGGTAAATGATTATGAGGCAAAAATGCCAAGGGTTAGTTTGGTTAATTATTAATCTATGTTTTGGGTTGATAAATGGTCAAATCCTTATAGAGGGGAAGTTCCCCCAGTTTGTTTTTCCATAGATGGTTAGAAGAGGGGAAATGATCTTGAGGTGAGGTGATGGTTAGTAAGAAGGTTTTAGCAGGGGTGAATATGACTTCACCCACCTCCCCAAGAGTTGTTAGTTGTTAGTGGTTAGTGGTTAGTAGGTGAAGTTCACAAGTGGTGGTTCAAGTGGGATTTCCTCTAGTGTACCAAAGATAGGGCAAAGTAGTTGGGTTAGATTTAGGTAGGGTAGAGTAGGTTTGATAGGTTTTATGGGTTGAATTTAGTTTAGGTTGTTATATAGGTTAGTTATGGTTGAGTGGAACGGTATGCTGATTATGGTTGATTGGGTTAGGGTAGAGGTTTCTTTGACTGGTTGAGAGAGGTAAGATAAATGGTTGAGTTGGTTTTTGGGTTTGATTGTTTAGTTTGGTTGGTGAGGTAAGGTTGGGTGGATGGTTATAGTTAAGGTTAGGTTAAAGGTAAGTTTGGTTAAGCTAATGGTTAATTTGGTTTGGTTGATAGTCATTAAGGTTGGATTGATAGGTTACATAGAGGTGGTAAGTGAAAAAGGTAGGTTTGTTGGTTCCACAAAGGTAATTGGAATAGGTTGGTTGGTTCCTTGAATGTGTTTTCAAAGGAAAGTTGAAAAGAGTCCACTTAGTTGACTAGTGGTTTGGTTGAGGGTTGGACCATGGTTTCCTCAACAATGAGTGAAGGAAGAGGTTAAATGATTTATTGTTTGATGATATTTAAGTCTAGGTTGGAAGGAACAAAAATAATTTCCTTTGAAACCTCCTTGTGATTGATAAGGTTTTGGATGAGCATCTTAAAAGAGCCACATCTATCTATCCCATGTTCGTTAGTGTGATGATAGGCACACAATTAATCTTTTATGAACCAAATTGGTTTTGGAAGATAATTATTGATGGGATTTATTGGAGGAAGGTTAATGACAAAAGCCTCCAAGAGTTTATTTAGGATTGAGGCATACAATTCCCCTAGTGGGGTATACTACCTAGGAAGAGGGTGCACTAATGGCTCTTGAGTTTTTGATCTAAATGATATATTTAATGGGGTTTGATGGTTTGATGGATTTTATAGGTTTGATAGGTTAGGTAGGTTTGGTTGGTAGTTGTTGGTTGTTTTTGATAAGGTTGTTAAGGGTGATAAGGTGGGTAAAGTTGATAAGGTGGGTAAGTTGAATTTGTTAGATTGATTGGGTAATTTTGGTTGATAGTTGGGTAGGATTGGTTGATAAGGGTTAGGTTGATAGTTTTTGGTTTGATTTGATAAAATTGGTTGGTTTAAAAAAAATTATTGGTAGTTAACAGTTTGATTCGATAAGGTTAATTGAATAGGTGGATTTGATGAGTTGGGTGAGGTTGATAAGTTAGGTTGATATATTATAAGCCGATAGGTTTCTTGATTGATTTGTTTGGTTAAGATTGATAAATTTGGTTAAGTTGATAAAGTGGGTTGAGGTAATTGACATAATAGAAGGGTTAGATGGCCTAAGTTTTGACAAGGTTAGGGTGATGGATGTGGTAGATGTTGATAGGTTATTTTTTGATTAAGGTAATAGTTAAAGGGTCATTGATAGGTTGTTGGTTGGTTAAAGTTGAAATTTTATTGGTTTTAGCTAAGGGTTGATTGGTCATGGGTACCAAAAATAGATAACTCTACTTTGCTTATCTAGTCCATTAACATTGTAACTAGTTCAGTGGTAGTTGATAGTTTAGGGGTTAATTATGGTTAAATTTTAATGGATGATGGGTAGAGTTAGGTTGATGGTAGGTAAGGTAAGGAGCATAGCTAGCTTGATATTCCAGGTAATGCTTGGATGTAAGAGGGTTATGGTCTGAGATTCTATCAAAGCTAGGATCTCTAGAAAAGGTTATAGAAGGGCTCTCCATTCGAATAAGGTAAAGGAGAGAAGGGTAAATAAGGTAAAAAATATGGAAATTTGATGGTATAAGGTAAATTATTCACAACTTGAACAAAGAGTAAACAAGAAAAAAGTCCAAAAAATAATGCATACACTAAGTGTGTTAGCTCCTAGGATAAATTTTATCTCATGTTGGCTTATGCTTTAGTTAAAAATGTGTGAGGGTAGTTTAGCTTACAAATTGGGTACTAGATAGGAAAGATAAGGATGGTTTTAGGTAATGTTTAGGAACTTAAAAGAATCTATATTAGACTAGGTACATGGCTTGATACTGGGGGCTTGCTCCCTGTACTTCATAATCTTAAAGCCAAGCCTGGTTGTTTAGCCAAGATATACCATCTGTCTAGGGCTTATACTCTGCCATAAAATAGAGTGGACTCTCCCCTTGGTGATGTAATGCAAGTGGGATTACTAGGTAGGGTAAGGTTATCCATTGAGTAGTGAAATCCCAATTAAGCCTTATCTCAAATACATTTTGATGTGTTGGTTACGAAAGTGGTTTGGTTGTGTATCATAAGTTAACTACAACTCAATTATAATAATTTTTAATTAAGTTAAGTGAGCTAGAAGATAAGCAAGGAAGCACATAATGCATGTAGGGTTCATTTTAATCCCAAAATAAGTTTTAGATTTGTTTAGATGAAAAAACAATAGGGAGAGAGAGAGAGAGCAAATAAATTCTAAAAAAATAAAGGTGGTGGGTCCCACCGGGCATGCCAAAATGTTTTACTCAATTTTATCCTCATTTCTTAATTTGAAAGTAATTAGTAAAACTAAAAGAAATGAGCGTGTAAGGGTACCTGATAGAAATTGTGCATGCATTGATTTAGATGAAGTGGGAAATTTTCTTTGGATAGGGAAGAATACCTGTAGGTAATAAATCACTAAAAGAAAATTGTTTATTAGACAATGAGATGGGGGGATTTCCTAGCATATTATAGATCTAAGAAAGAAATATCTTGCTAGGATGGCTATCAATCCCCTTTCTGATAAAATTCTTAATACAAATCAAAGAAATGAAACTTGCATATAATAATATAAAGGTAAATTTTATTTAATACAAGAAAGGTAAAATGCTTTTTCAAAGAAAAAAATAACTATAGAAAAAAATTGATTGATGCTTATGCTAAGGTAGTTGGGGGTTTGAGTATGTTTTTGGCAAGGTAATAGGGACACATAAAAATAGGATTCGATTGAGGTTTGATTGAGGGTTTGCTTGTAAATAGGGTAATTGATCAAAAAAATATTTGGGTAAGGGTTTTAGGTTAGCAGAGGTTTGATATAGGTCTAAAGGGGATAAAATAGAATGCAAATAGAAGAATATGATCAATTTATTTAAGCCTTAGAAAATAAATAAGGAAATTTGGAAACAAAGAGAAGAATACCTGAAAATAAAGAAATGAAATACTTGTTATCAAGAGCAATGGAGAAAGGGCAAGAGAAGACCTAGAGGAAAGTCATTAGCATAACAATACTCTAACATCTGAGAATGATTTTGGTGGCATTCTGATAAGGGTGGATACCTAAATGAAGACTTTGGTAGCATGTACTTATAGATTTTTGGATCCGTTCTCCTTTCTACATCTCTCCTTTTATAGGAAGAAGTTACCAATTGTAAGTTGAAGAAGTTGCTAAATGGAGTGGAAGAAAAGTTACTAATTTTAATGCTTTAAATCCATTTTGCTTTGCATAAATAAGTTTATAAATTATGTGATGTTTATCTTGTTCACAGCTAGAAGTTGTTTTAAAATAGGCTAGAAAACTTGACCAGTACTAGTTAGGCTAACTGGTGCTGGTTGAGGTCTAAGAAGAAAATGGGTGAAAAGTGTTTAAAAGTAAGTGGGTTAAAAAGGCTAAGTTAGCAAGCTAAAAAGTGGGCTAGGTTAACTAGGTGGTTAACTAGCTCCAATGTGGGGTAAAGGTTCAAAGGTGTTTTAACATAAAAAATTAGGTATTTTTTGAATGTCTACAATATTTACTATCGTTAGTCACATTTTGTGTGCATGTTTCCATTTCAATTGTCCAACCCTTCTTTATCACCACTTAGTGACTCACCATCAATTACTTATCAAACCATGACTTGACAAGAGTTTCACCTCGTTGACTCCCAATTTGAGGGGGAAAACCTCATCCCATACTGAGGGCAATTATACCTTTGACCAAGAAATCCATTTTAGTTTTTTACCTTATTAATTCAAAGCTACATAACAAAAAGGGGGAAAATGTAGACACTAGAAAAATGTACACAATAGTTCTAATTGTTAAAATGCCTTAAAACCCCTATTAGACCATGAGTTTAGTTGACCACCTAGTTAAATAACTCATAAACTTTTAACTTGACATCTAACTAAACCTTTTAACCCCTTTCTTTGACCCCTTTACCCTTAGACACTTAACTATCGATGATCAACGTAACTATTGATGGTTAGCCTGACTATCGATGGTCAAGTCCTCACCTCCTCACCTTCCTAACACATCAACCATATATGTGTGAGATAATGAGGCATAATTTAATATTTTCACCTTACGTGGTGCTAAAAAACTTTCAAGCATCATGATCAAAAACCTCACCCTCTAAGGAACCTTCCATCCTCCATCTCTCTTTGCTTATAAAAGGAGGGGAGTGGGAGGTGAAAAATCGATGTCAAGCTATCAAATATTCTTGCATATAGGTATTCAATATCTCCAACATACAATCCTCCTTTAACAACTTATCATCAATAAAAGAGACTTCAACATTTGCCAAATTTTTTTTTAGGCCAAAGTACCACTATTCTTTCAAAATTTCTTCAACCTCCAACCATCAATCAACTAGTAAGATATATGTATATCAATATTTTAGCATTGTTATTTCATATTTCTAACCTCCTTGACCTAATTAGACCTATATGAACCTTATTTCTTCCCTACCAAACCTTTAATAGAATATTTATCTACCCATATACCTATTTTATAGCTCTTTTTTATCACCATCAAAAACCCACAAGCAACTATCAATGGTTAGCACAACTATCGATAGTCACCCACAACCATCGATAGTTACCCAACTATCGAAGGTTAGCCCAATTGTTGATGGTTCACCCAACTAACAATGGTCACTTTGGAAAAAAATAACAAGTTAATTTTAGCCCCTTACCCCCAACTAAATCCAACTTATGTGTTCCTACCATTTATAGACTCTTTTTAATTTTTTGAACCCAATCTCACCTACTTTAACATAAGTATTGACCATATTTTGCTATATGTAGTCATTTTATTTAAAAATAATTCTAATTTATTCTTGTATTACACTTCATTTATATTATGCAAGTACTCTACTTGATCATTTCCATCTTGATTTTTATCAATAGTGGATTGACAACCTCTTAGCAAGCATATGATTCTTGGATCTAACTCATGCCAGAAGTCCACTTAACTATCTTAGTCACAAACCCTTTTATTAGTGTTTTATTATTTATAGGTTATTCCTTCCTAGCCAAAGAGGAGTTCTCCATAATCATCTAGATTGTGTGTGCATCACCAACTAAGTATTTCTACCATACCCTTATTACTATTTTTTTATCCTCTTCAAAAATTAAAAAATGAGAATAAATTAAGAGAAACATATTTTCAAGTGTATGAGCCTATATTTTAAATGTATGATAAGCCTTAGTGTTTGAAACTAGCCTATGTTTCACTTACTTTAGATATCTCTCATGCATCTCACTTCCATATTGAAATACTCATATTAGAATCCATAGGACTTGAAATTTAGTTTGTGTGCCTTGTTTCTTAGTGTAGGAAGATATGATGGTCATATGGAAGACATTTTGGTGCATCACCCCCTTAGATTAGGTCCATTTCATGCAAATTATAACTCTTTTCCCCATAAGTAGATGGTTAATTAGGTGTTATCATTTAAAGATACATTTAGGGAGCTAGTCCTTAAATCTAAAAGATCATTTCCAATATAGGTACACCCAAATACCTAAAAATGTTCCCATGTTGCCTAAATAGAGAAGAGGCCTGAACACCCTCTTGTAGGGTACAATATTTGGTGATAAGAGTTATGGCATGCCTAGTGGGACTAAGGTCCAAGAGAGTGGAAATATTGTTAGTGTGTCTTTCCTCTAATTATATTTTGGAAGTAGACAACCTAGTATTAATGGTGACTCCAAATGATAAATTTTGGTTGTAAGATATATAGGTATCTTTAATTGAATTTTTGATTAGTTTTTTACTTTTCCTTTGGTACATGAGGTTAACATGAATCCCCACTATATGTAATTAGAAATCTATCATGTCTATAAATCAATCCTAGATTAAAGAAGATAGAGCACACAATTTTGATTGGGAATACATTTATTAAGTGAGAGAATGACTAATATGGGTATTAATTAGACTTGATTAGGGGATCACTTGTCATAATAAACCATTGTAAGAAGGGTTCTAAAGCCTACAGTCTAACACAATCATGTACCAACCCTAAAAGAGTCTTAGGTTTAATGTTCACTCTATTCTAATAAACAAGAAAGTAAATCTACTCTAGTGATGACCAAATCTTATGGCACAAAATGAGGGTTAAAAACAAAAAAAAACTAAACTAAACATGCATGGAAGAAATATACTCATGTTAATGTATATGGATTATTGATACATGGGAGAGAATCACTAATGCATTATCTATCTACTCTTATAAAAGAGAAATAAAGTTAAGAATACTTACCTTGAAGATGAACCTACCAAGCCTCAATCTCTCTCTTGGCTAAGGTGATTTACAAGAGATTATTGTGGTATGTAAGGATAACAAAGACAAATAATCTCTAGGCTACACAACCTATCTATGCATCCAAAATACTTCTCCATAAGACAAGATATGTATCTCCAGAGAAAGTATGGAACCCTAAGCTTTATTCCACAAATAGAATGGTCAATAAGCATATGTTCCAAACATATTAATTTGTTTATGATGATAGTATGACAAAATCATATGAGTTACCTAATCATGATTTAATTAAATATCCAAAGTGTGTTTTAACTAAAGTGTTGCACACAAATATAGAATTGGGTAACCTCATTGAGAATTTTAATGTTGTTAAATAAGCAACTATTTTTGATGCTAGGTTTGACAATAAAAGTGATGTTTGGAGAATGTCATTTAGTGAATATGGGATTATCTTTTATGCCTCTGAAAATGAAAATTGTTAGAATTATTTCAAGCAGTACTTTGAGTGCATGAATGACATTGTTGATCCTAAAGCACTCCAACTTGGTACTTGCTTAATTGCAATTGAAAAATAGGTTTATTTACAACTATTGAAAAGGTAACAAGATCTTTAAGCCTGGTATTATCCATATTTGAGATCATGTAAAGAGGATATATTTAAACTTATCATCCTATCACATCCTTGTAATAGTACCTTTAGGCAAGTATAGAAATTAGCTTACTTCATCTTAGCCACCAAGTTACTAAAAAAGTTAAAAATATTAAGGTATGTTATAATTTTGGAGCCACCAATTAATGTAAAATGTCTAAAACATTTCCTTGAATGATCCTATTATTTTGTATATATTGTATAGTGTTTTTTTATCCTTCTATTGCTTTGTTTCCCCTCTACTTTGGGCTTTGTTTGTATAATTATTTTTCAAGTTTTTTTTGTCATGTGTTTATTTTCATATCCTCCTGATCTATTTTTGTCTAGTTACCTTTTATTGTTGAACCTTTAGGAGTATTACTGGTAAAGTTTTAAGTCTTGACTCCATGACCCAATGGATTGGCACCTATTATTACATTTTGGGGTTCTTTGCACACCTGTAGGGGGTGTATATCCCCAAGTGAGAGCCAATGTTAGTGCTTGAAATTGCATTGAAGTAATTGAGCCCTTGTCAAGTATGAATTCTTTATTTTTATCCCATTTCCCATTTTAAAGTGTTTATCATGAGTTGAGTTGAATTCATGTCTGAGTACTTTAAGGCTTTATTTTAATTGTCTTAGCCTAGGTCCTCTGATTTAAAATTAGATTAAGCAGGAACATTTTGATATGTTATATACTTAGTTTAATTTATATACTAAGGTTTGGTAATATTTATTAACATTACCAAACCTTAATACAAAAATTCATATTGGGTCCCCTTTTATGTCCCATAGCCTAGTCTCTTTTGTTTGTTAATGTGTTTTAAGTAATGCTACATCCCTTTGTTACAGACTAAGCTCAAAGTCTTGGGTCCTCTTTATATTTATAAATGCACCAAAACCATAGGCTAAGTCCTTTATCCTAAGTATTTATGTCCCAAGAGTTATCTTAGTAATTTTTATTGCCAATCTCTAGCCAATCATGTTTGGGCTTGTAGATCATGATCAAATAGTGCACATCAACCCAAAGCTAAATGATTGAATAGAGTGCGATCAAGGCTGACCTTTCAATGGATTCTGAGACAAGTGAAAAGGTGACAAGTGTCATCATCATGGAGACCCTATCATAAATTAGATAGAATGCAGAGAAAAGTACTAGTCCCTATGCATAGAGATCGATTGTCTATGCTTGATCCATGAAAACAAGATTGATGGTACAACTTGGATGGAGTACTATTTAGCACAGCTCAAGGAAAATGTAGAAATGGACTAGTCAATATACTTATGCATTTTTTAATTTTTCCTAAAAATCATCTCATGGCTAATGGATCACATAGCATCAATATTTTGGATGCCATGAACATCTCCTACAAAGTTTGGTGCCTTCATGCTTTTTTTTTGTCCCAAGATGTAAGCTTCTAAAAGTTTAACAAGAAGTGTGATGGCTATGCAAACATCATTAATGATCACACAGATGTCAAGATTAAGATCAACCATTATCCATTAGGGCTTAAATTTGATGGTCATGTAGACATCATTGACGGTCATTTGAATGTCAAATGATAGTCACGTGAACATCAAATTTAAGCCATAGTGATTATATATTAGGAATTAAATTTGATGGCCATGTGCCCATAAAGTATATTCATGAAAACATCAAATCATGGGCATGAAAACATAAAATTTAGGCCATAATGTAGACACTAGAAAACTGCACATGATAGTTCTAGTTATTTAAATGCCTTAGGACCCATATCAGACCATAATTTTAGTTGACCAACTAGTTAGCTAACTCATCAACTTAATAACTTGACATCTAACAAAACCTTTTAACCATTTTAACCTTAGACACTAAAATGTCTATGGTTTTCTTGACTATCGATGGTCAAGTCTTCACCTCCTCACCTTCCTAACACATCAACTAGTTGTGTCTGAGATAATGAGGCACAATTTAATATATTCACGTTATGTGGTGATAATGAACTTCCAAGCATCATGATCATCAACCTCACCCTCTAGGTAACCTTAAATCCTCCATCTTTCTTTACCTATAAAAGGAGGGGTGTGGGAGGTGAAAAGGATTAATTTCAAGATATTGAATCTTCTTGCACATAGGTATTCAAGATCTCCAATATCCAGTCCTCCTTCAACAAGTTATCATTAACAAAAGAGAACTAAACCTCTGTTGAATTTAATTTTGAGGCCAAAGTATCATTACTCTAACAAAATTTCTTTAGCCTCCAACCATCAACTAGCTATTAAGCTACATGTATATCAGTACTTTACCATTGTTATTTTAGATTTTTGATCTCCCTGACCTGATCAGACATGTCTGCACCCTATTTCTTCCTAACCAAACCTTTAACAAAATCCTTATTTTCCCATCTACCTATTCTAAAACTCTTTTTTGATCACCTTTAGAAACCCATGGCAAACACTAATGGTTAGCACAACCACTGATGATCACCCCTAACCACCGATAGTCAACCCAACCATCTAAGGATCACCTAACCACCGATGGTCACTATGGAAAAAAATAACAAGTTATTTTAAGCCCCTTACCCCCAACTAAATCTAACTTTCGATGTTCCTACCTATTCACATACCTTTTTATAATTTTTTGAACCTAATCTTACCCACTTTGGCATAAGTATTGACCAAATTTTGCTATATTTAGTCATTTTATTTAACAAGCATTCTAATTTCTTCTTGGATTGTACTTCATTTATATTATGAAAGTACTTTATTTTATCATTTCCAACGTAATTGTTATCAATAGTGGATTGACAGCCTCCTAGCAAGCATATGCTTCTTGGATCTAGCTCATGTTAGGCAGTCCATTAACTATCTTGCTAACAACCTCTTTTTTTAGTTTTTTTTTTAAATTTTTATTTGTGGGTTATTCCTTCCTAGCCAAAGAGGAGTTATCCATCATTTTCTAGATTACATGTGCATCACTAACTAGGTATTTCTACCAAATACTTATTACTATTTCATTATCTTCTTCCAAAATTAAGAAATGATCAAAAATTAAAAGAAACATTTTGGCATGCCTGGTGGAACCCTAACATCATCTAGGTGCCCCTTCTTTCTTCCTTTATTCTATTATCATCAAATAAAATCTAAAATTTCTTTTGGTATAAAATAAACCCATTGCATTACATTGATTGTTTGCTTGTTTTAGTTCATCTTGTAACTTAAAAACAAAAGTAATTAATAATAGTTTCACTCTTGTTATCACACACCTATCCAAACCACATAATCAAACAACACATCAAAATAAACTTGATACAAGGCTTGACTAGGATATTATCACCTAGTGGTAAACCTTACCCTTTCCTGACAATCCAACTTGGATGTCATTACCAAGGGGAGAACCAACTCAACTCTCTAGTTGAGTATAAACTCTAAATTTTAGTATATCTTGGCTAAGCACCTAACACCCTAATCACTATGTTGTGTGAAGTAAGGGGTTATGCCCCAATACCAAGCTATGTACTAAAGATCCTTATAGATTCTCTCTTGAGCACCTAAAAACAACCTTATATTTCCTTTTTAGTACATGATATACAAGCCAACTTTCTTCTTCACACTTTTTAAGGCATAAGCCAAAAGTGATCTAAAAAGAATTGTATGTTTAAATTCACATATTAGTGTATGTTTAGATTGCTTTAAGTTATTTTCTTTTGCTTGATCTTTGTTTGAGGTGTGAGTTTTATCATCCACTTCCTATTTTATCACATGATCTTTACTAGAATAAAGTTGAGAAATCAAACCAACCAAGGAATACCTTCCTCCTCCTCTTCCTCCTCTATGCAACATACTTTAGATGTTGAGGGATATCATCTTCATTCTCCTCCTCTTACCATGCCTCAAATAGTTGTTGAGGATGATGAAGATTTTGTCACATTCCTTGATAACAACCTTGTAGCCCTCCAACATTACCTTAATACCTTATTTTGTCATACTTCTATTGCTTCAGTTACTCCCACAAATCCACCCTTTGGTATGCATCCCCCTCTTATGGTTGGTGTTACCTCCATCCAACCTTTGATTACCCAAGCCTCTTATTCTACCAACAACCCATCCACTACCACCATCGAAACCAAATCTAACATTCCAACCTATAAACAACCCCTACCTACACCAACACCTCCAATGTAGGGGAAACCTTACCTCTTGTTACCTATACCCCACCTACCATTGGGATATCTACTACCCCTATTTCTCTTTGTACTACCAACCAATCTCTTCCCCTCCTCAAAATTTGGTACTTTCCATACCCCCTACCCTTACACCTATTAGTACTAGGGTTACCACCTAACCTCAACCTACCACTTCACCCTACCTCCAAACCAACCCAAGTCAATCCCTTAATAAACACCCATGACATCTTACCAATATGTTCCTAATCTACAAGGATACATAACACCTTCTACCTAACCTTTTATGCCAACATACCAATCTAGGGAATCATCCCAACCTCCCATGACCACATACCAATATGTGACATCTTCTCAACCTTATACCTCTTATCCATACATTGAAACAACCCAACCTCAAGCAAACCTACTACCTAATTATGGAACTCCCCAACCTTAAACAAATTTAGTTAAGATACTAATGGATAAAATGTGCAATATTGAATCATCTATTTTTAGGGCTCATAACCTTCTATCTTATGATAAAATTTTCAATGAACCCATTCATCCATATGTTCCAATCTGACCTTATCCTCCTCAATGGGAACTACCTAAGTTTATAAGTTCCAAACTAAAGAGGACTCTCAACAGCATTTGAAAGCATTATGCTATTCTTGATATTTGATTGCATATGACAATGCTCTTCTTCTTTGTACCTTCCCTATGTCCCTATCTAGACCATCCTTGGATTGGTATAGTGCTCTTGTCAAGCACTCTATCTTCTCCTTTTATCAATTAACCCAAATCATTTTAGATCAATTTTTAGTTAATATATGTAAAAAGGTTTCCATTACTGACCTCTACTCCATTAGGCAATTTGATGAGGAATCAATTGTCGATTTTATAGCTAGATGGAGAGGTCTCATTAACCAACTCTCTTTTTCATTACCCTAACCTAAATGTATTGAACTCTTTTCTCAAGGTTGTGCCAAACATATTTCCCTAACTCTTCAGGTTCATACCTTTATAACCTTTGATGAGGAATTTACCATGGCACATAAACTTGAAATTAGAGCCATTGATGAAGGGAAATTGAAATTGAGAAATAATAATTCTAGATTTAAATCCAATGACCCTTAGTCAACCAAAAGCACCAACCCATCCAACCATTTCAACACCAAGACAAAGGAAATATCAAACATGGTTATTCTCAAATCTGCTCCACCTCCAATTATCAACCAACCTAATCAAACCAACTCTTCTAACCCATCAAAACAACAAACTCACAACCAAAACCAAACCACTCCAAGACAATACACTCCCATAGGGGAGTCATATGCTTCAATTTTGGATAAACTACTTAAATCTAATCTCATCCAATGTCTTCTTGTGAAACCTCCCCAATAATTTGATGCCTCTCACCCCACACCTAGGTGGTATAATGAAACTTATCTATGTGTCTTCCATCGTATTAGTAGACATGATGTTATCAGGTGTAATACCTTTAAAACTATCATCCAAAACATTATTGACATGGGTGAAATTACATTAGATGATCCCAATGCACTTCAAAACTAGTCATTAGACATCTTTTAAAAACCTTTTCCTAACCATGCACCTTCCACTAACCATGACAATAACCAATCAGAATCATGTCATGCTCATGAGGTACACACGGTCGATGTTATTACCATTGAACCTATTATTGAGAAAACCATTACCTCAACTATCTCTTGTTAGTGTAGGTTTTTATTTTTCCCTATTATTTAATTAGGGAATATTATATATTTGTGCATACATGGAGCCTTCCTACTTTCATGGGATAGGCTAGCTTATGTGGAGATGAGTGTCATAGATGTGTCATAGGTGTCATAAGAATGTTATAAGTAACTCATTTGACCAGCTATTCCAGGTATGGGAGTTACTTCTCTATTCTTAGCACCTTGTCACCACCTTTCATAGAGGAGTTATAGTCTAATATTGGGGTGCTTTGACCACCATTTGTGGAGGAGTTACTAGTTCTCTTATATGTATTCTTCATTATGGCCATCTCATGTTAATGGAATATTGACTTTTCTCTGAATTGTCTATGTAATTACATTTTGTTTGATTTCATTACTTTAACATTTTATGGTATTCACTTGCTTCATCCTATGAAACCACGACTCATTCATCCTCGTTATTTGAACCTTGGCGAATCCTCTGATATGGTATCAGAGCCACCCCTGGTAACTGGTTGTCTATTTTGCTATTGCTTTCATTGAAATCTAGAGCTTTGTTAAGGCATTTTTTTTGTGAAATTTGAAAATTTTTGGGAGATATTGCTAGTTCTCTGTGCTATTGTTCCTTTCGTGGCTTGCTTGGTCTCTCCATATACATGCAGGCAGGATTTTGCAAGATCCAATAATCTTGTTTCTGTCAATCAACTTGCATATTTTGTGTTTTAATCAAAATTTTAGGTTGTCACATGCCTTTGCAATCTCTTGGTAGCTGATTCTACCTTTGCATGTTGTTTTTTGGTTGTTGGGGTCATTTTTTATGGCTAAAGGCATCTATTTTGCACTAGATCTGCATCTTCTATACATCAACAAGAAAAATGCCTTTTGGGTTTTGTTCATAGCCTAGAAAAACCATATGGGTATCTTTCAGTTTTTGCATACATTCTATATACTTTATAGAAATGTGCTCAAAAAGTTACAGCAGGACCCCTCTCCGTTGGCAGTTGCAATTTTAAAGGCAGTTTTCAAATGCTCTGTTCTTTCTCATAAGGACTCCTTTCCCACGAATGTTTTTTTTAGTTTAGCTATTTTTTCATACTCTATGCACTAGTGCAGATGTTTTTTGATTTTGATGCTAAATTTTTTTAGAAATAGCAGATTCTCAGTCATGACGTTGCACAATTCTCATTTTGGGAACTTTGGAGGATCATAACTTTTACATAAGACCTCGTAGCGAGATGATTCTTGTTTTGAAAGTGCATGATTTTTTGAGTAGATTGTAGTGGTGCTATTTATTTCTCTAGATATTATGCCAAAGTTGTATTTTCAGCATATGCTCTTCATGAGGGTTTTTTAATGCATTGAAATCAAGACCACTTAGTATTTATTTCTAGTGGAAGTTGTAAACGCACTAATATAAAGTGCCAAATCATATTTTTTTGAGGGGGTTCTTTGATTGAGCAATATTTAAAAAAATTTAAAGCTTGTATATTTGATTGTCGAAGATGAAGGGTGAGGCCCGGGTTGGCAGGAGGACAATTCCCCCTACAAAGACCTCCTTTAGATTCCTTGCTCTATACCGAGTCCAATAAGTGGTTGGAAGGCCCATTTATTTTTCAAAATAGGTATTTTTTAATGTTTTAGTGCTATTTTTTTACAAAAACACTAGTTTACGAGAAATTGAATCTTTAATATCTTACAAACGGTAGCTCAAATTTGGGTGCCATTTTTTTCAAAAGTGTTTGTATTTCAATTATCCATAGTGTAGGCTTGTTATTTGTTAAAAACATGCTAGTTTATAAAGTGCCTCTAATTTGGGTCTCTTAAGACGCATTTTCGGCTGAGTCTGACATCCTATTTGCTTAAAGTCTTGCACTGATTTATCTAAGACACATTCTTGGTTAAGCCTAATGTCTTTTGAGCATGCACTTGAATATTTGGTGGGGGATCAACATTTTTCATGGGTGTGATTGCTTTTCAACACTTGTAATCTTTACTTTCATTCTCCTTTTTGCATAATTTCACAACTTGTAATCAACACAACTTTACCTAAATTCATCTTAAAATGGATTATTTTCAACTTATACCCCTTACACCCTTCAACTATCATGAATAGAAGGTTAAAATGTCAATCATTCTTAGAAGTAAAGGGTTGTATAGGATCACCATGGGTACTGAAGTAGAACCCAACACTGATGTTGAAAAGGTCAAGTGGTACAACCGTAGTGATGAAGCTTATGGATTACTGAGCTTGTCCATGTCTCTAAAACTTATCTTCCATTTAGAAACCTCTAAGAATCCCAAAGACATATGGGACACCCTAAAAACCTTATTTGGGAAGCTTGATGAGATGAGAGGTAATGAGCTCGAAAATGAACTCATAAGTCTAAGTCCTAGTAACTTTGACACCCTATAGGACTTCTTCACTAAGTTTAAGGCCCTTAGATTGAAATTGAAAGAATGCAGGATAGAGAAGAAATATGATCAACTCATCCTTTCTATTCTCGCTAAGTTAGGTCCAAGCTATTTAGTCTTTGTCTCCACTTTCCATGCCACAAAAAGTGCCCTTGGCACTACATGGAAAATGCATTCTTTGGATTCTTTCATTGCCAACTTGACTAGGGAGTAAGATAAGCTAATTCAAATAGGCAAAATGAAGTCTACTCAACCCCAATATTTGATAGTTGGAAATGGTAAGGATAAGACTTCAACAAAGGAGAATAAGAAAAAGAACAAGGACCAAGAGAAGAAGAAAGAAAACAACAATCCTGCCAAAAATAACACTGAGTCTTCCTCCTCCAATACTAAACCTAAGAAGGAGAAGGTTAAGTGTGCCTATTATAAAAAGATAGGGCATGATGAACACAAATGCATGAAGAAACAAATAGATCACCTAACTCATCTTCTAGAAAAGCACAACATAGGTGTTCCTAAGTCCATCAAGCAGAATTCATCTACCCAAGATTCTACTAAGGCAAAAGGCAAGGGTAAGGAGAAAGAAAAGGGAAAGGCACTTGTAGCTATAGTAGCTTCTACATCATGGGTCATTGATTTGGGTGCTTCTCAACACATGGGCTCTTCACTAGTTGAGTTTTCATCTTTAGAGCCTTGTAGCATGACTTCAATTAGGTTGGGTGATGACACATTAGTTTTTGTTGCAGGGAGAGGATCAATTGAAATGGAAGGAGAAACATTCAATAATGTTCTAAGTGTTCCTTCTCTTTCAACCAATCTCCTATCAGTGTACCAAATCACTCACATTGGTCAGGGCATGAGAGTTAAGTTTTCACCAGATTCAGTGGCTATCAGGGAGTTACATAGTGATACTATAGTGGCAGTGGGTAGGGTAGATCACCAAGCAAGGTTATACACCTTCTCACATTTTGCACCTGATTCTTCTCTAACAGCATTGTTAACTCATTTAGATGAAGTTATCAAATTATGACATGAGCAGTTTTGCCACCGTAACTACCTCTACCTTGAGCAACTTTGCAAATATGACATGGTCATTGGCTTGCCTCATGTCCAATTCTCAAAAGGACTTTGTGAGGGGTGCTCCCTTAGGAAGCATCTCGAAGCAAAATTTGACAAAGGAAAAACTTGGAGGGCTTCACAACCTTTAGAGTTAGTCTACTGTGATGTATCAGGACCCTTTCCCAAACCATCTTTCACAAGGGCCAAGTACATCCTCACTTTCATTGATGATTTCTCTAGGTACACTTGGATATATTTTCTCAAACAAAAGTCTGAAGTGTTTGAAAATTTTCTAGACTTCAAGGCTCTTATTGAGAAATAGAGTGAGAAATCCATCAAGGTTCTTTATATTGATAATGGAGGGGAGTATGTCAGCAATAAGTTTGAGCAATTTTACACCATAGAGGGGATTGATTTGTAGCACACAGTCACTTACAGTCCTTCACAAAATGGGGTTACATAACACAAAAATAGGTTCTTAAAAGAGATGGGTAGCTGTATGATTCACTCCAAATCCTTAGCACCACAGTACTGGGCCGAAGCCATCAATTGTGCTTGCTACATTCAAAATAGGGTTCCTCACAAAACTTTAAAAAGGATAAAACCCTTTGAAGCTTGGCATAAAAAGAAACTTTATGTTGAGCACCTTAGGGTTTTTAGATCCCTAGCCATGGCCCACATACCAAAAAATAAATGCAAAGCTATGGAACGTCAGTCCAAGCCTTGCATCATTATAGGATATCTAGATGGTGTTAAGGGGTATTGCCTTCTAGATCTGACCACTCATGAGATGTTCATTAAGAGAAGTGTCCACTTTTAGGAGAGTCTTCAAGACTCAACACTTGACACTTCTCTCTCATTAGATCTACTTCTTTATGATGATTCCTTAGATTCAGATCAGCCACAGTAGGTTCCTGAGCCAGAGACATCTTCTTCTTCTTTGAGTTCAAATAGTGAGGGTAGTGATGCAGAGTCATCCACCTCTAGTCAGTCAAAGGATGAAGAGTTAGCACCTGACTTGCCCACTTTTAGGACACTTTGGGCCAAAAAACACTTGAGAGTGCTGACACTTGGGTAGGAGATCCTGCAAATGATAGATGAACTAGGGGGATTTTCAGAGAGATCCACATGCCTTTTTTGCTTCAGTTTCAGATCCATAGACTTTTTGAGAGGCATTGGGGGTACCTGAGTGGGATAGTGCTATGGAGGAAGAATATTCTTCCTTAATCAAAAATCACACTTGGGATTTGACTTCACTTCCTAAGGGAAGGAAGATGGTTCGATGTAGGTGGATATATCAGACCAAGTTCGTAGCAGATGGGTCAGTTGATAAGTACAAGGCACGATTGGTCACCAAGGGTTTCTCATAGGTGGTAGGCATTGACTACTCAAAGACCTTTTCACCTATTGCAAATATCACTTCTATACAACTCACCTTGGCTATTGCCACAACACATGGTTGGGATGTGCACTAGATGGATGTGAAGAGTGCCTTTCTTCATAGAGACCTAGAGGAGGAGATCTACATGGAGCAGCTGCCAGGATTTGTTCAAGATTCTTGTTTAGTATGTAGACTTAATAAATCTATCTATGGCCTCAAATAGGCCCCTCAAGCTTCATATGCCAAGATGGATTCCTTCCTTCTCACAGTGCGTTTCACTAGGTGCCATTCTAACCCTAATGTCTACTTCTTATGGCAAGATGATTCACTCCTGATTTTGGTTCTATATGTTGATGACCTTTTGAACACTGGGAGTTCTTCATCAGCTATTACAGTAGTGAAGGCATCTCTCCAAGATAGATTTGACATGACATACTTGGGTTTGTTTCACTACTTTCTTGGCATCGAGATCTCACAGTCAGATTCAAGAATTTCTCTCGCACAACCTAAGTATGCTCTTGATTTATTATCTTAGTTTCACATGGCTAATTGCAAGCCATCGCTAACTCCTTTTCTATCAGAAGTCAAGCTTAAGGCTGATTGTTCTTTACTATTAGTTGATACCACTTAGTATCGACAACTTGTTGGCAGTCTCATCTACTAGACTCCCACTAGGCTCAACATATCATATGTGGTGGGACTTGTCTCCAGATTTATGTAGGAACCTCATGAGCTGCATTGAAAAGTGGCTAAGAGGATCTTGCATTATACATAGGGTTCACATAGATATGATATTCATTATAGATTTGGCATAGAGGTTGACTTGGTTGGATATATAGATTCAGACTGGGCTGGCAATTCATAGACTCGCAAGTCCACTTCTAGTTACAATTTCTCTCTAGGTTCTGGTCTTATCAATTGGTCTAGCAAGAAGTAAAATGCTATTGCTATATCATCCACAAAGGTAGAGTATAGGGGAGTTGTGAATGCAACTACTGAGGCTATTTGGCTTTAGGGGATACTTTCTAAGTTTAGCATTCCTATCAGGCAACCCACAATCATTTATTGTGACAACTAGAGTACCATTTAAATTTGTAGGAATGCAATTCAACACCAGTGGACGAAGCACATAGAGATTCACATGTATTTCATTTGGGAGCTTATTCATAGTTAGGTCATTGACTTGATATTTGCTAGTCTTCGGAGTAGGTTGCAGACATCTTCACCAAACCTTTCACCAAGAGAAAGTTCATTCATCTACAAGCTCTTCTTAGGGTGTGGTCCACATCTGTAGTAGCATCATCTTACTAGCCTCTTCATTTCTTTTATGTCTCTCTTTTGGGGGGAGTTTTTTCCTATGGGTTTTCTCCTTTTCTATATCTTATGGGAAATTGCTTTTGTACATGGGTACCTCATCAGGCCTAGTTACCGGGACCCATTTTATATTTCCACACTACCCACCTAAGTTGCACTTATGGGGGGGTGTTAGTGTAGGTTTTTATTTTTACCTATTATTTAATTAGGGAGTATTATATATTTGTGCATACATGGATTTTTCCTACATTTGTGGGATACGCTAGCTATATGTGGAGATGTGTGTCATAGATGTGTCATAGGTGTCATAAGAATGTCATAAGTAACTCCTTTAACTAGTTATTCTGGGTATGGGAGTTACTTCTATATTCTTAGCACTTTGTCACCACATTTCATGGAGGAGTTACAATCTATTCTTGGGGTGCTTTGACCACCATTTGTGGAGGATTTACTAGCTCTCCTATATGTATTCTTCATTATGGCCATCTCATGTTAATGGAATATTGGCTTTTCTCCAAATTTTCTATGTAATTGTCTTTTGTTTGATTTCATTTACTTTAGCATTTTGTGGTATTCACTTGCTTCATCCCATGCAACCATGACTCATGCATCCTCGTTATTCAGAAATTGGTGAATCCTCCAATATCTCTTCTTCCACCCCACTTATTGAAGTGGTGGAATCTTCTTCTATTACTTTATATAACCAAAAAGAGGAAGAAACCCCCTCTCTTTCAATTAAAGAGACCATTAACTCTCCCACCTCTCCTTTGATATAAATACCAAAAGAGGCAACCATTACATAAACCACTTCTTCCTCCAATCCACTTATAGAAGTGGTAGAATCACTACCCTTTCCTTTAGACATCCAAACAAAGGAAGAAACCACCTCCTTTATTCCATTTAAACAAACCACACCCTCCTTAACCACCATAAAACCAACCAGTCCTTTTGAAACCAATCCAAAGGAAGAGATCATCTCCTCCATTATTTCCCTATAAATACCACCCTCCTTAACCATCCAACCTTCCACCCAAGATAAAGGTGAAGAAACTATCCCCTCACCTCAACCTATGGATTTAACATTTGAAACCAATAACCAAGGAATCAAACCCATCTATAAATTTTTTTATAGATTGGTCCAAAATTTAGAGTTTACTTCTCAACCCAATATAGATATGGCCACCTTTTGGCACTATCTTGGGCTACCTTACCAAAAAAAATAAGAACCTTTAACCTCACTTACGTCTACCCTCAAACCCATCATTACCTAACCCCATTTTTAGGTACTTCTTCCTCCAAAACCATAGGAGAACCATCTAACCCACCTCAATCTAAATTTTTTAAATCACCATACACCTCTTTGACCAAACCCATCAAGAATCTAGGAATACTTCTTACCCCTAGCTTGGCTCATGCATCTTTGAAGTTGGACTTATACCCATAAATTCCATCAAAAAAACCTTTGATTAAATATATCAAAAGGGTGGAACCACCCAAATCATCTAGAAATAGACCCATACCACCCACTTCTCTTTTACCTTCAATTTTAGGACCCCATCTCTCTACTATCCCCATTACCTATTCCTCATCTAGTAAACCTTCCCCTTTTGCTCTACCTAAACCTACCTCCTAATCAACCAAATCCCCATCATTCTTAACTAACCTATCTACCTCTACCTTCCCACCTATTACCAAATATTCACCCTCCACCTCTAAATATTCCACCTCAAAACCAACCATAACCAAATAATATCAGTTGAACACACCTTCCAAACCCATCCCACCACCTCCAATTTTCATGGTAAAGCCTGCACCCTCAACACCTTTGGTTTAATCTTATTCAACCATTCTACAAAGGTTGTTGAATACCTATTATTTAACCTTACCACCCATCAAAACTTTCAACCATTCACATCTTAAACCAACATGGGTTAATGACAAATTGATCTACCTATACCAACGGACACTAACACATGATACAAAGAAATATAAAGCTCTCCAAACACTGATCCATAACCTTTTAGATGAGGATGATTTGTTATTATATGAACTTCCTTTGAACATTCAACCTAATAAAACACCAATCCAACCTACCCAAATACCAATCTAACCTACCCAAAACTTATCTACTCGCCCACTCTCATCTAAGAGTGAGGAGGAATTGAAGCAACAATACAAAACAACATTTCCTCTTATCCACACCATTCATATGGTTACCTAATCTCAGGCCCAATAGAAAGATATGCAAAAGACTAAATTGACCATATTATGGACCTATCCTTCAAACTCTCAATATTTCATCTAAACCTAAACACCTTCACCGTTACCTAAACCAAAAGTATCCATCTTAGTTGCATTCCCTTCTAACCCTTCTGAATCCATTCAATGTGTAATGATGAAAAAACTTCACCAAACTTTAGTGAAAATGAGCCTATATGAATTAATCAACACCTCACCTCCCCATCATCAAACATTGATAGAGATTCTACAATCTATATAGGTTCAAACCAAAGATCCTCAACCCCTTACAACCTTTGGTAGAACCCTTCAACTTTCCACCCTAATCAACTTTAAGGATTTAGAAATACCTTTTAAGCATCTTGAGGATCTTGATCCTCCCCTTTTCATCACAACATACATCAAACAAACCTACATAAAGAGGGTGATGATTGATGAAGGATCTAGTATCAACATTATCTCTTTTCATGCCTATGACCAACTTGACTTGACAAAGAACATCATGTCTAAAACTATAGTGGTCTTTTGTTATTTCAATGATACTATGGCCACTACCTTAGGAATAGTTATTCTCCACATTCGCTTGGGACCTTAGACCATTCCAAAAATATTTTACATTGTACAAGGTGAGTTATAATAAAACATTTTACTTAGATGCCCTTGGATCCACACCATGATTTATGTCCCTTATACTTAACATCATTGCATCAAATTTGAACATAAAGGTCATGTCATCACCATAAATAGCTGACCCTAGTCCCTTTGTGTCTTGTAATATGACATACTAACCCAATGATTTTATTCTTCCTCATCCATCCAATTCACCACCAAATAAAAATAACTCCACTCCTAAATTTGATGAAGCTTCAACAAGCTCATTTATCCTTTCTTCATAGATCCCTATAGAGGACCCATTGGATCCCACATTCTAATGTCTCTCACTGGGAAAGTATCATCTTTTAGCCTTGGATGATTTCAATACTCCTTAAGAGTATGGGAACCTCACCCATGATCCTATTTATGAACCTAACATTAGAACCATCATCCCTTTTGGACCACCTAGTCATCAAATTTAATTCATCTATGGGGGACTCAATCATCCACTTCTTGCTTCCTCTACCACCCCTAATATCTGACCATTCACCCCTAATATCTCCATTCACACCTACCTTGGTGTAAGGGATTATTATATCCATAAATCCCTTCCTCTTAAAAACCAAACCATGTTGAATGAATCTACCATTGATGTCAACTTGAGTACTTAGGATAACCTTCACATTATCAAGATCAGACAATCCTTAAATTCGATATAAAAATAATATTACCCTTCCTTCATGACCATAGCATAAAATTTTCTTGGTCCTATTAATATATGCCTATGATTGACCCTTATATTACTCTCCACAATATTGTCACCCATCTTGATGTTGAACCTATCAGACAAAAGCTTTGCTAGATGCAGCCTCACATCACCCTCCTTATAAAAAGGAACTTCAATGTCTCTTGTCTATGGAATTCATCTAACCTATTTAATATCCTCAATGGGTTATGAACATCATTCCTATAACAAAATCCATAATAGGACTTCACCTTTGTATTGACTTTCATGACCTTAACCTTGATTTCCCAAAAGATGACTTTCCCTTGCCTAGCATCGACCAACTTATTGATTTTATAGCTAGCCATGAGATGTTATATCTTATAGATATTTTCTCGACATACAATTAGATCTTGATTACTCCTAAAGATCAACAAAAAACCTCTTTCATCACACCATGGGGAACCTTCTATTATAGAGTCATGATGTTTAGTCTAAAGAACACTAGTGTAACCTACCAACAAGCTATGACCTACATCTTCCATGACCTCATCCCTAAAATTGTAGAGGACTATGTGGATGATCTCCTTGGAAAATATAAATATCGTAAGGATCACCTAGATGTCCTCAAAATCATCTTTGAATGCCTTATCCATTTCCATGTCTACCTTTACCCCAAGAAATATATTTTTGGGGTCCTTTCTAGAAAGCTCCTTGGCTTCATTGTCTCCATTCAAATAATTAAAGTAAACCCTACTAATTTATATTAATTTTGGAGATGACACATCTTACCCACCTTAATCAACTTCATAGATTGTATGGGAAGCTCAAATCAATCTAATGATTTATATCTCAATTATCAAATAAATGTCAACCTTTTCACCACCTCATTAATAAAGACACATCTTTCAAGTGGACCAAAGAATACCAATAAGCCTTTAATTCACTTAAATATTACCTTATTTCTCCACTTGTCTTGACCCCTCATAAAGAGGATAAACCCTTATACCTTTACATATCTACCACTAACCATTCCCTAGGGGCAATTCTCATTCACCGTGATGAACAAAGCAAATAACAAGAAGTATACTATATAATTTGAACACTTATAGAGTATGAAACTTGGTATTCCTATTACAAGACACTTTACCTCTCCCTCATCTTTGTGGCTTCCAAGCTTCACTATTACCTTCTTATTCATAAAACCTATGTCATCACTAACATTGACCCACTAAAGTACATGCACTTTAAACCATACCAAAACTAATGTATGGCTAAGTGGGTCATGCTACTAGCTGAGTTTGATCTTGAGTTCATCTAGAAGAAGTCAATAAATGGGTAAGTCATTACTGACCAATTTATTAAAACTCCTCTACCCAACAACCAACCTCTTCTTCTTCCATTTCTAGATGAGTCCATTGTGACTCTTTCTCAAGGACCCTTCCTACCAAATGACTATGTTATTCAATGGATCCAAATGCCAATGCGATGGGGGTATAAGAGTGATTTTAATTCCCCTTGATGGTGAACCTCTTCCCCTTTCCTTTAAACTTGAATTTGAATGCATCAACAATGTGGATGAGTATGAAGCCCTAGTTAAATGTCTCTAAACTTATCTAGCCTTAAGAGTCAAGATAATTAGAATCTTCAATGATTCCCAACTTGTGGTAAACTAGGTCAATAGATCTTACCAATGTAAAAATAATGTCCTACAAAATTATAAAAAACTTGTAGATGTACTCTTAGCATCATTTGAGCATTACCTTATCCAATTTGTTTCACAATCTACCAACAAGTTCATGGATATAATGGTTTCCTTTACTTTCCAAATCCCATCTCAACCTTCCAATTTTAAACTCTTTATTACCATTCATTACTTTGTCACACCATCTTATATCCATTTTAACCTTCCCACCATTTGTAATTTATACATTTATCTATTAGACATTTGGTATGAAAAAACTTTTGATTACCTCAACCTCAACATCATTTCTCCCAACCTCTTTAGAAATGCTCAAAGAGATTTTGTTTAGAGTACCTCTCATTACACCATAATAGGAGGAATCCTTTACAAACATGTCTTTTATGGCCTCCTTCCCTGTTGACTTCGTATTTATGAAGCTTCCCATGCTATCAAGGAAATGCATGACAAAATTTGTGTGGGATGTTTTAGTGGCTTAGCCATCTTTAAATGCATCTTTCACCTTGGCTACTATTGACCCACCCCTAACCAAGACTATTTTGATTATGTAAAGAAGTGTGTCAAATGTCAAAAACACACTAATTTACACCATGCACCAGCCTATGTCCTCCAGGTATCTAAATACTTTTGGCCATTCTCATAATGGGGCCTATATCACATTGGGGAAATCAACCCTCATTCATCATAATGACACCAATCCATCATTACTACCACTAAGTATTTCACCAAGTGGGTGGAAGTCATTCCCCTCATCTCTACCAAAGCTAAGAAAATTATTAACTTTATCAACCATCATATCATCTATCATTTTGATGTTCTTCATAAGATCATCACTGATAATGGTAAATATTTCAATAACAAGAAATTCCACAATATTTGAGATGCATTTGGCATTAAGTTTTTCATCACCTTACCACCTAAAAGCAAATGGATAGGTAGAAGCCTATAAAAAAATGTTAACCATAGTCATCAGTACTTTAGGTTAGGATTGGAACTTGCACATCCCTTTTACTTTATGTGCCTATCACACTATCATTAAAACCTCTATAGGTGCTACCCCTTTCTCTCTAGTCTTTAAAGTAGAGGCAATCTTGCCTCTCAAAGTCTATATTCTCTCTCTTTACATATCTTTGTAGGAGATCATCACTGAGAGTGATAATCATCAATAATGTCTCATACAACTTGAGTTAATTGATGAGCATCACCTCATAATGCTTAACCATCTTCATGTATACTAAGGAAAAATAAAGTGTGGATACAAAAAATGCCTAAAATAATGAGAATTCAATATTAGAGACCTCATCCTTAAGGAAAACCAACATGTTACCAACATGGAAAAAAGAAAAAGAAGCAAATTTGATTTCAATTGCCTTAAACCCTACATCATAACCCATAAGTATTGATCAAGAGCTTACCATTTATCCTCTCTTGAAGGCAAACCACGACATAATCCTCTCAATGCTTTGCATCTGCTTCCTTTCTTTTGTTAAGGAGGGATCAAACTCACTTTTGTACCTAATTTAAGCTCTTCCCTTGATTTATGATATTTTCACCTTCACCTACCTATCCTTCTCCCTTTGAGGACAACTAATTATAACAAATAACCATCTGATCAACCATCATAATCATAGCCTAATCCTAAATATGGGTATCATGACTCTACTCATAGTATGGTTCTCATGGATACTTTTCCTCTCTAATCAGACAGAATCCCATGATCCTTTGTCTCTCAAACCCCTCTTTTCACCTTTTTGTGTTAAAAATTTTGCCTTCATAAAGGAAAAATTCTAAGTCTAATTAGACTTGTCTATGTCTAAAACCTTGTAATACTAAAAAAAATATCATTTGGGTCACATATTTCTATCATGGAAGACTATTCCCTTGAAAGATAGCTATCCAAAATCCTCTAAATTGCTTAAAAGATAAACTACTCCCTTGAACGATAGCTACCAAAATAAATAAATCCAAACTTAGACCACTCCTTCAAAGGATGGATAAGTCAAATAGATCAAAATCAATCATTTGAAGCTTCCCACATTGATCAGATTCATAAACTATAAACATTAAAAGCAATAAATAAAAGATCCTATATCAAAATCAGCTTTTATAACTAGCACTAGTAGACTTCTTGCATCTATCAATCTACAAATAGCATATGACATGGACTTGTATATCAAGGTTCTTAGGTCACCTATAGAAGGGAAAAACTAACCCGCATAAGGTTACCCTACTTATCACCCATTTCTTTTTGTGCTCCTATTACATACCTCCCCTTTATATCATCTATAAATCAAGGGATCACGAACTTACTTGATACAATGTGATCAAGACACCTTTTTATTAACCTAATAATGCTAATGCAAAGCATTCAAAAGGATTAGTTTCCTTAAGCCAATCTAACTTTAGGTTTTTTTTTGGTCCTTACCGATAAAAAAACATCATGCTTTTTCTTTACCCTATTATCATTTATTCATGTAAATATGCATCTCATGATTTTAATCTCTTTTTTTATACATTTATTTGGTTATCTAACTTACTTTATGTATTTTTATTACATACTCAACCATAATAAATTTACATCTCCATGATCATGAACAAAAAACATCAATGGTGAACACAACTTTGTGAACTATATCCATGAACCACATCATATATTTATCTATGATCAAAACATCATAAATCACATCATACATAATCTCTCTATCTATAATATCATCCTATCCATCTAACATTAAAACATCATATGAACATACATCATATCATAAACAAACCTAATTTAATCATTCATCATCATATCCATAAATAAAATTAATGATCAAAACATCATGAACCATGTCATACATCATCTCTCTATCTATGTCTCATACTATCCATTTACCATAACATCATAATAATTCATCTTATAAAATCAAATCATAAAACCACATTATCATAACCATAAATAAAATTACCATCATCATAAACATCATATGACATCAAACCATAAACCATAAACATGAGCATAAACATCACATCAAAAACATACAACTATGAACATACATCATATATATATATATATATCATCACAAACATCATCATATACATCATGTCCAACAAATAAAGATACATGTAATAGTGTATAAACCTCTCTCTCATATATATCTCACATCATCAACATGTATGTTGATATCAAAATCTAAACATATACATCATGGAATCATATTTCATGCCCTTGGGGTACCACTACCACTCACCCCTCCTACTCTTTCACCAGCACTACCATCTGGTTCTGATCCCTTGATCTACCTACCTAACCTACTATAGATGCCCACTATGCTAGAGTAGCTATGGTTTCACCACCTACTAATTTGGCCCTATACTCTCCATATTTTGGCTCTTATGGATACTACAATATTATTATCAAATCATAATACCTCAACTCCTCACTAGTGGCTAAGTACCATGTCATAAGAATCATATCAGGTGGTCCTCTTGTTGGTGCTACTACCACTCTTACCCTCTATCTCAAGGTATCTTTCTCTTAGGACACTAAACCAAAAGAGATCCTCCCTTGATCTAATTCACCTATCAAGGTGGTAACCTAACCCTATAAAATAATAATCTAGCTCTATAGAGTGGCCATTTATCCTTGTAATCCTATGATCTAATCTTGGGTTGCTACTAGTGTTGTATGTGCCTCTCCATCCTAGCTACCACCCTATACCAATAACCTAGTGAGATCCACATCCATGGCCTACTAACCCCCATCATCCCACCCAAAATTTGTTGTTGCATGTAAATCTTGATACCATCCTACATATCCATCCACAAAACTAGCATCACCTATTGTTGCTTTGGTTGGTAGCTCCTCATGGTCTAGTATTACATCTTGTGGTTGTAGCTCCAAAAGTAGAAAATCCACATCCTCTCTACTATATCTCTAAGAAGGAGTTTAAATCTCTTGCACAAGACCAAACTACCACCAAACTCAATCAATGAGGATAAGCTCCATCTCCCCCTCTTTCCTACCATATATCCACCTCAATATCTATAGTGATAGAGTGTTATAATTATACTAGGCCCACCTAGGTCAGCCCACATATGGCCTCCAAATGATTTCACCCATAACCAAAACCTCCAATGCATATCTAAACCAATCAATTTCTCTAGCACCACCCCGATCACCTACCAAACCATAGTCTCCTCACCATCTCAAAAAACCCACTATGAAGTGCACCTAGGTGTATCCATTCCATGATAGCCCTAGTAGCCTCAACACCCTAATGTGATCATATGCCTAGTAATAGATCACAAACCCAACACTGATACCATATCACCTATGAGCTTTTGAAGGCCTAGAGTTCCCTATAAATTTTGAACTAATAAAATATGAGCCCACCCAAACATTATCTTACCTAGTAGCATCTCCACCAATACTCCTAATATCAAATAGGGAAATCATCTACTACTCAAACTAGGTAACATATAATAAGACACTACCTCATCATCATGGTCATCAATCAACGGTCCTTAGGAGCCCTTTAGTACAAAGTCCTATAGTTTAAGTTTTCAGACTACCACGTAGAATGGACCCAATCCTCACCATACAATAGATCCATATGGTAATCCCTCTCCTCACTCTCAATGTGGTAAATCATCTCCCCCTTATGGGAAGCTATGTAATATTATGAACATCCTCTGGTAGGATGATAATCTCTCTAGCTAGTAACAAAAATGTGTTTGTGGTTGGGTCCCATCTCTTGATGAGAGATATGATCATAGTTACATCTAATGATAGGTGTTGATAATGAAGCATGGCCCCAAGGCCAACCTTCTCTATGTGCCTCCACTCATCACCAATCATCCCATCTTGAATCTCTAAAAATTTCCTCAAGACCTGATCCCTCATCTGGATTTGGTCTAGTGCCTACAAACTAACCACATTAGCATACACACCTAGTTTTCCAAATCAACCTTAATACCAACTTATACCTGCATTTTTTGACCTATTCCAAACTAATAGAAAAAATACATCTACAAATTTCCTCTATTATTTAAACAAATATCTACCCTTACCCATAAATTTCTCACCACTCTACCCAATAAATATTTCACAAAATTAATTGTACTTAACAATTACCCTATCCTAACCTATAAAATAACACCTAACTCTATCCACCAACCATCAATTTAAGCTATCAACTACATATAATTATTCCTATTTGACCATTTACCTATCCTAAACTTATATTTGACACCTACATTAACCTATACACCTTTTCACAAACATTTTAAACCATTTTCATCTACACCTTTTTAAACCAACCTTCCCTAAAACACTCGACCACCAATAATTCATCTAATTGTTGATGGTATTTTAACCCATTTTTCCCTCAATGTTCAACCATCGACAGTTAGGCTGATCATTGATGGTCAGGGTAAACCACCAATGATCACTATGTGTGACTATTGATGGTAAAACCCTATTTCTATCCTACTAAAAACAACACTATAATTAACAAAAACAATAAGATAAACTACTTAAAATTATTCAATAGCCCACCTCTAACCTAAATCCTCTTCTAAAACAAAAATTCATCCATTTAATTTTCTAATTTTACCCATAACCTAAACTAGGGTAAAACCCACCCCAAACCTGATTTCCAAACAATAATAAAACAACCAAACATTCCTAATTAATTAAATTACAAATTTAATACACCTCTTACCTCATTCCTCAATCATTGTCAAGGTTAGATCCCATATCTAAATTCTTGGCCACACCCTCATCCATGCTTCATCATTGGTCCCCACTAATCACCTTAGTAATCAAACTCAACTAATGACCAACTTTCACCTCAACCAACACACTTAGTCCAACAATCTCCTAGCTAAACGCTAAACTAATAAATCACTAGAGCATAAAATGCATAGAGTTAAATTATCAAAAGTGAAAATGAAATTTCATTTTCAATTTTTGTATTCTAGATTTTTTTTTCTCCCTTGATCATTGACGATTAGGGTGATCATTGATAGTCAAACCTAGGTGCTCTTGATCATCGACAATCAGGGTCTCACAATTTTTTTGTTTTTGCTACTTATACCTAAATGCCAAATTTTGGAGATCACTTTATCCCCACCACAATAAAACTTGAAATTTTTGGATATTACCCTTCTTTGACCAACCATTAGACCATGTTCACCTCTACATTGGCCATTTTGACCCAAACATATTGCATATTTTGTGATAACCTTGCATTGGTCTTTTTGATCGCATTGACCATACTTGCCATGTTGACCATTTGAATTTTACACCACCTAGAGTATAACTAGACCATTTTTGTTTTTTAAGGGAATAATTCCTACCTTAGATACCTAAAAAACACTAACCCTATCTAGGAGATGTCACTTGATTAGCTATGACTAATGTTGTGGACTAGTTACTCTATCACTTATCATTCTATAACTGACCTTATTTTTTTCCAACATTAGAAACCTTAGTTTGTGTGTGATCTTGAATATCATACTTAGTCATATTTTATGCACATGTTTGTGTTTCAAATACCCAACCCTTGTTTGTCACCACCTAGTGACTCACCATCAATCACTTATCAAACCTTGACTCAATTTCACCTCATCGACTCCTAGTTTGATGGGGAACACCTCCTCCCATACTTAGGGCAATCAAACCTTTGACCAAGAAATCTAATTTTGTTTTTTTAGCTTATTAATTAAAATTTGCATAACAAAAAGGGGTAAAATATAGACACTAGAAAACTGCACATGATAGTTTTAGTTGTCGAAATGCCTTAGGACCCTTATCTAACATTGAGTTTAGTTAACCACCTAGTTAGCTATCTCATCAAATTAATAACTTAACATCTAACCAAATATTTGAACCCCTTTCTTTGACCCCTTTAACCTCAGACACTCGACCATTGATAGTTAGCCTGACTGGTGATGGTAGGTCCTCACCTCCTCACCTTCCTAACACATCAACCAGCTATGTCTGAGACAATGAGGCATAATTTAATATATTTACCTTATGTGGTGATAACAAACTTCCAATCATCATGATCAATAACCCTGCCCTCTAGGGAACCTTCTATCTTCCATCTCTCTTTACCTATAAAATAAGGGGAGTGGGAGGTGGAAATTATCAATGTCAAGCGATCGAATCTTCTTACACATAGGTATTCAAGCTCTCCATCACCCAGTCCTCCCTTAGCAACTCAACATTATTAAAAGAGACCCAAACCTCTATCAAATTCTCTTTTGAGGCCAAATTATTTTTACTCTAGAAAAATTGCTTCATCCCCCAACTATCAAAGAACTAACAAGCTATAGGTATATTAGTACTCTAGCATTGCTATTATGGATTTTTGACCTCCATGCCCTGATCAGACCTATATGTACCTTATTTATTCTTGATTAAAAATTTAATATAATTATTATCTACCCATCTACATATTTTTCAACTCTTTTATATCACCTTCAAAAACCCACAAGCAATGATTGATGGTTAGCATAACTACCAATGGTCACCCCCAACCGCTAATGGTTACCCAACTATCGATGGTCAACCTAACCATTGATGGTCACTATGGTAGAAAATAATAAAAAATTATTTTTATCCCCTTACCCCTAATTAAATCTAACTTTTTATGTTCCTACCTATTCATATATGCTTTTCTGATTTTCTAAACCTGATCTTACCCACTTTGACATAAGTATTAACCACCTTTTTCTATATTTATTCATTTTATTTAACAAGCATTCTACTTTATTCTTGTATTTCACTTCATTTATATTATGCAAGTACTTTAATTTATCATTTCCAACTTGATTGTTATTAACAATGGATTGATAGCCTCCTAGTAAGAATGTGCTTCTTGGATCTAGCTCACACTAGGTAATCCACTTAACTATCTTACTAATAACCCCTTTTATTAGTGTTTTATTATTTGTAGGTTATTCTTTCCTAGCAAAATAGGAGTTATTCATCATCATTTGGATTATGCATGCATCATCAATTAGGTATTTCTACCACACCCTTATTATTAGTTTCTTATCTTCTTTCAAAATTAAGAAATGAGTATAAATTAAGAGAAACACAAAGTGATTATCTATTGGGACTTAAATTTGATGGTTATATGCCCATCAAAGACATTCATGTGGACATCAAATGATGAGTATGTAGATGTCAAATTAATCCATAGTAGATAGCTAATGGAATTTGATCCATCAAATTTAGATTAATGATATGTGTTTCATCAAACTTCAAGATCAATGATGTGAGTGAAAGATGACTTGTCAAAGGATTGAAGATGAATAAGGAGATACCATGGGGTGGAAAGGTGCTAGCCTAGGATATATTGACTATGTAAGGTGCAATAAAGCCCATATATTATTGAAGTGGCATGATCATAGAGGGTCTTGATAAAAATCTAATTACTCATAATTAAAGCTAATGTTAAAGGGGATGTTGAAAGAACACATAACTGTCCAGTGGAATGCTCGTGTTCATCTTACAAACATGGATCCACATTTTTATTCAATGAATAGAGTGACATGGTGATGACACATAAGCATGCATGACACATTTGAGGACCCTATGTAATGTAATTAGTGGAGCTTCTACCACTGACAGTAGCTTAGCAATTTTTAAATTGTAAATTCGTGAGATGGGCCAAGATTTACCCAAATAAGTCAAAAGTTGAAAATAATGAATATATGAATTAAAAATATATATTAGGGAAGCCCTAAAAATCCAAATGTGAAAAATCAAAAGTGAAAAAATGCAAAATGTGAAAAATAAGTTGGATCCAAAAGGTAAAAATTTGAAAATAACTAAAGTCTTTTGTATTTTTTTCATTACTATGCTTGTCCAAGTTCCTTCATGAGAGAGAAATTATAGGTTTGCAAATAAAATGTGGGCCACTCCAAATAAGATCATTCAAATAGCCATGGATACAAAATATTCCCATGAAATCATTGTAAGAACAAGTTGTTCCATGGTGTGCATAAGAGGAAGGGCAACTATCTAAGAGGTTCTAGTTGTGTAAGTTGTCCAGGGTATCTTTAAGTAGTTCCACATAAATACAAATGGGTTGTTTACCCTCCATGATGAATATTATCCTTCCAACTCATGTAAGCGGCATCTCTAGCCAAGAAATCAATGGATGTGATCTAAATCTTCATCATTTCTTGTAAAGGTAGTTGCAACAATCATTTTCCTTGTAAATACATAAAGATTCTAGTTGTGACAAAGGATTTATTCCGAGTAAGATCATCTTGGTGGGACTTTGGCAATTAAAGATTTGAAATGGGTCAAATATGTATAAAAATAAGGATTATCCTTTATTTAAGGGGTTGGTTAGCCATTGTGTTGGTTGTTATTGGTATTTGTTTTTCTCTAAGTTTGGGTTCTATAAAAAAATTTAGGGATCAAATGTTGTGTGTAGATGTTATCTCTCTTGCTAAGGTGGTTAAATTTATACAATGATTAGCAAGATTTGAGAGAATGTTTATGTCTTCCTTGTCAAAATACTAAACTCACCATGATTGTCCCCTTGGTAGTATTTTGAAAACTAATATGTTAGAATAAGAAACTAGTAGGATTTTAATAATATTCTTAAATATTATGATGTTGAGCATGAGGATGTGTGCATTAATTTTTTATATGCACATGTTAGAATAAGATGCGTGAGATTGGTTTAATTCTCTACCTCGTGGATGCATTGAATCATGGGAAGAAATGAAGAATTTTTTGAGAATTCAATATGGTGAAAGAGTTGATCCAAGGTTCCTTTTGGATGATTTTGAAAGCATCAAGAAGAATCCTAATGAGTGAATGAAAGAATTTAACACATAATTTGAAAAAACTATGATGTAGCTACTTGAGAACATTATACCTAGTGATATAGTGTACTTGATCAAATACTATGATGCCTTTGACAAGAAGGCTATGTACTACATAAGGGACAAGGCTCCCACTAACCTATGGTTGGCATTCAATATCACCATCCAAATTGAGATCAACATAAAAGATATGGGAAGGCATTTGAAAAAGTAGGTTGGTGTGAAGTTGTTTAATCTAGAAAACACGTAGTCTACTATGGATGTTGACCTTAAAGAGATTATTAAGACTTTAGCCTTGACTATCAAAGAGATGCCTTACAAGTTAGTCAGGGTGGAGAAAGGGTTGCCTCATCGATATATAAGTCATGAGAGAGATCCAGGTCTAAATCAAGAAAAAAATAGGCCTATACATTATGATAAAAATTAGAATAGAGGGACTATAATAAAGTGCCTAATCTATTTCATGCCAAGGTAAATGTTGTGAATTTTGATTTTGACATTGATTAGTGTGACAAGTGATTCCTTCCACATCCCCCATGTGATACTACTAAACCAAATAATGAAGATGTAGACGATCTTGAGTCTGCATCTGATGATGATGATATTTTCATGTTTAATTATCGAGACTCCCCATGTAAGTTTTCTGCCTCCATGGAAATGATGAATTCTATTAATGTTGATCAATTTTGGAGTGTGATCAAGAAGGTCCTGATGTATGAATTTGCTTTTGATGATAGTATGACACAAACATATGAGTTACCCAATCATGATGTAATTGAAGATATGAAGTGTGATTTAATTAAAGTGATGCACATGAATGTGGAATTGGATAACCTCATTGGGAATTTGAATGTTGTTAAGCAACCAACTATTCTTGATGTTGGGTTTAACAATAAAGGTAGTGTTTATAGAATGTCATTTAGTAAAGATGGGGTTATCCTTTATGCCCCTAAAGATGAAAATTTTTAGACTTCTTTCAAGTAGTACTTTGAGTGCACGAATGACATTATTGATCCTAAAGCACTCATGTTTGGTACTTGCCTAATTTTAGATGAGAAACAAGTTTATTTATAGCTACTAAAAAGGTACCAAGATCTTTTTATGTGGTCTTATCTAGATTTGAGATCATGTAAAGAGGATATGTTTTAACTTGTCATCCTATCATAGCCTGGGAGTAGTACCTTGAGGCAAGTATAGAAATTGGATTACTTCATCCTGGCCACCAAGTTGCTAGAAAATTTAAAGAGATTAAGGGATGTTAGAATTCTAGAGCCACTAGTTAATGGTGAATATATGAAACATTTCCTTGACTAAGCCCATGATTGTGTATATATTGTATAGTGTTTTTTTTCTTTGTCCTTTTGTTGCTTTATTTCCCCTCAGCTTTAGGCCATTTTTGTACAAATCATTTCCATTATTTTTTGTCTTGTGTTTATTTTTAGATCCTTATGATCTAGTTTTGTTGAGCTTCCTTATTTTTTTGAGCCTTTATGAGTATTGTTGGTAAAGTGTTAAGTCTTGAATCCATGATAAAATGGATTGGCATCTAGTCTCATATTTTAGGATTCATTACACACTTGTAATGGGTGTACATTATTAGGTAAGAGCTAGTGTTAGTGCGTAAAATTACATTGAAGTAATTGAGTCCTTGTTAATTATGAATGCCTGAGTTTTAGCTCATTTCTTATTTTCAAGTGTTCATTAGGAATAGAGTTTAATTCATGTATAAGTAATTTAAGGCCTTGTTTAATTGCCTTAGCCTAAGCCCTTTGAATTAAAATAAGATTAAGTGGGAAAATTCTAATATGCTATGGAAGAAGTTTAATTTTTATACGAAGGTTTGGTTGTGTTTATTAACATGACAAAACCTTAATATAAAAATTCATATTGGGTCCCATTTTATCTCATGTAACTTGGTCCCTTTTGTTTATTAATGTGGTATAACTAATGCCAAGTCCCTTTGTTATAGACTAAGCTCAAAGTCTCAGGTCCACTTCATATTTATAAATGCCCCAAAACCTTAGGCTAAGTCCTTTGTCCTAAGTCTTTATGTCCTAAGCTTTAACTTATAATTATCCTTGTCAATCTAAAGCTAATCACAGTTGGGCTTATGGATCATGATTGGATGGTATGTATTGATGTGGAGCTAAATGAATGAATGGATTGTGATTCGATGACCTTTCAATGGAATCTAAGACAAGTGTGAAGGTGATAAGTGTCACCATCATAGGGACCCTGTAAAAAATTAGATGGAATACAGAGAAAAGGACTAGGCCTTATACATAGAGATTGATGGTCCATGATTGATCCATGCAAATGGGATTGATGGTATGAGTTGGATGGAGGACTGTTTAACATAGATCAAGGAAAATGTATAAATGGTCTGGTTAGTATACTTATGTATTTTTTAAGTTTACGTAAAAAGTGTTGCATGGTCGATGGATCACATAGCATTAATATTTTGGATGCCATGAACATATCTTACAAAGTTTGGTGCCTTCATGCTTTTTTAATCCAAAGATGCAAGATTTCAAAAGTTAAATAAGTAGCATGATTGCTATGTGAACATTATTCCAAGTCATGTGGATGTCAAGATTAAGATCAACCATTATCCATTAGGTCTTAAATTTCATGGAGATACAAATTTTATTGATGGTCATGTGAATGTCAAATGATGGGTGTGTGAATATCAAATTTAAGCCATGGTGATTATTTATTGGGTCTTAAATTTGATTTTCATGCACTCATCAAAATAAATTCATGTAGATGTCAAATTATGGGCATACAAACATAAAATTTAATCCATGGTTGTTATCCATTAGGGTTTAAATCTGATGGTTGCATACCCATTAAAGACATCCATACAAATTTCAAATAGTGGGCATGTGGAAGTCAAATTTAATTATTAGTATAAAACTAATGGCATTTGATCCTTTGGATATAGATTGATGGTTACATTCCATCAAGATTCAAGATCGATGACGTGAGTGAAAGATGACTTGTCAAAGGACTCAGGCTGAATAAGGAGCTACCACATGGTGGAAGGGTGCTAGCCTAGTAGATATTGACTATGTAAGGTTCAAGAAAGCCTGCAAATTATCCAAGTGGTGTGATCATGGGGGGTCTTGATAGAAATATAATGGATCATAATTAAATCTAATTATAAAAGGGACACCAAAATCCCATAGAGATACCTAGTGGTAGGCTCAAATTCATCATATAGACAAGAATCCATATTTAAATTCAATAAATAGAGTGATATGGTGATGCCACTAGGAATGTACAACACATTTAAGGACCCTATGTAATGCAGTTAGTGAAGCTTCCACCACTAACAATAACTTGGTAATTTATAAATTGTAAATTTGTAATAGGGGCCAAGATTTACCCAAATAAGTCAACAGTTAAAAATAATACATTTTTGCATTAAAAATATATGAGGGAATCCTTAAAAGGCCAAATGTGAAAGAGAAAAAGTGAAAAAATACAAAATGTAAAAAACAAGTTGGAGCTAAAAGGTAAAAAGTTGAAAATGACCTAAGTCTTTTGAATATTTTTCATTGTTGTGCTTGTTTAAGTTATTATATGAGATAGAAATAGTAGGTTTGAAAATCTAAGGTGGGCAACTCCAAAGAAGATCATTCAAATAGCCATGGATCTAAAATATTCCCATGAAATCATTGCAAGAGTAAGTTATTCTATGGTGTGCATACGAGGAAGGGAAGTTATCCAAGATGTTTGAGCTATGCAAGAAAGTGTTCTAAGGCATCTTTAGGTAGTTTAACATAAATAAAAATGTTTTATTTTCCATCCACAATGAATATGATTCTTCCAACTCATATAATGGGCATCTCTAGCCAAGAAATCAAAGAATGTGATCTGAATCTTCATCATTTCTTGTAAAGGCAGTTACAATAATCATTTTCCTTATAAATACATAAATATTATAGATGTGTCAAAGAATTTATTCTATATAAGAGCATCTTGGTAGGACTTTAGAATTTTCAAATTTGAAATGGGTAAAAAATGTATAAATAAATGGCTTCTCCTCTATTCGATAGGTTGGTTGGCCATTATGTTGGTTATTATTGGTCTTTTTTCTCTAAGTCTTGGTTTTATAAATAATTTTAGGGATTAACTAATATGTGTAATATTGTCTCTATTTTTAAGGTGGTTGAAGCTATATAACCATTAGCAAGTTTTGAGAGCATGTTTATGTCTCCCTTATCAAAAGATAAAACTCACCATGCTTATCCCCTTGGTAGTATTTTGAAAAATGTTGTATGTGAGGTTTATTTTAAAATTAATGAAAATGTCTATGGTTCTATGTTATTTCTTATTGATGAAGTGAAATAATATGTTTTACAAGCTCTACTAATTAGATATTTGGGATTGTATTTATTATTTGTTATCATCTTGAGCATAGATCTAAATTATAAACCCTTTTTGCATTATTTTGGTATATATTGTTGAGTAACTTGTTAGGGAACCCTAGGTTTATGGAGTTGATAGGGAAAAACATTTGAAAGCTTAGTTTGATTGTATGTTCTAATATTTTAGGGATCATTTGACATTTTATCTATCTTGTATGTGAGTTTTTCCTACATCTTTGATAAAGATAATGTCATGAGTGTTTTAAGAACCCCTTACTAATTGAAAATTTCTAGAACAACACCATGTCATTCCTCTTTATTATTATAAAAATTGTCTTACCCTATCCTACCTTGAAAATAATACACTTTGTTGCATATCATAAGTGTTATTTGCCCTGTAATATCATAAACTATTTCCTATATAACATGTGTTTGTAGTTTTTGATTTAAAGACCAATAGTGTAATCTTTTATTCAACCCTTTATTGTTGAAAATTATTTAGAATTAAGGTTGCATGCACTTTCCCATTTCTCTTTAGTAGCTTGTATATGACTTAGAACATTTGTGCATTCCTTGTGACAACCCTTCCTAGGTGGAGTGTGAAAGTTTGGTTGTACCCTAGTCATATTTATTACTATTTTATGTGAAAAACACCCATGGAGGTTGAATTATAGAATCACTTCATGTAATCAAGCTACCCTATAGGTCCTCTCACCTTGGTTCATGCAAAGTCAGAAGTAGCAAGGAGCTAACCATACCCTTTACAGGTGCCTCTTAATCTATTCTCCATTCAATCCATTTTGGATGTCAAACCCTCCCCTAGCTACAATGACATACCTTCAATTTTTTCATCTTTTCTTTCCATTTTCTCCAAGTGTGCAAGGTTGATCATATGAGGTCTACAACTAAGAGCTAATACTACCCATCTGAGCAAGTTGAGTGAGAACACCATAATGTCTTATGCTATATGTTTAGGTTCTATATTTTTATGTTGTAAATTGAAGAATTGTTTTAATAAGGAATTCCATAGGAGCTCTTTAGTTAGTAAACCTTCTAGATTTACTTTTCTACTATATAGATTTAGAGTCTTATTTTTTATCCATAGGATTTAGACCTTACGATGGAGTAAACCCCAAAAATAGAGAAATGTAAACTCAAATAACCAAAGATATCATTTCATATAGCCTTGAACACTAGACTTGGTAGAAAATGACACCAATCTATTGATTGGTTAAATGAGAGGTATAATGACAACTTATCAATAATCTAGGTATACTTATAGTCTTAAGGATCATTCATAAAGTTGTCCCCCTACATCTAGTTCACTCTATCATAAATGCAAGTGCATAATGTTACTTAACTTTACCTAAGATTACTGTACCCCATGCATATTATTCACAAAGTTTTAATCCTCTCAATCTACCTCTTAGGTGATAGGTATGTGATGAAAGAGCTCGAGGAGGTCTATTAGGCCAAAATGTCAATTTCTTACATCTCCCTAATTAGAGATAAATCATAAGGGTCTATTATTCCTCCATATATGATATCACATGATTTTACAATGGTCTTCAATTGCCTAATATATCAAAACCCTATTTCTATCCCAAAAACCATGCAAAAGTACAAGTTTCCCTACATCCATATAGATGAAAGTATATGCATGTAAAATGGTGATGAGCCCTAGAAAGTGTAGAAGGTGATTTAGGTTTTATTCATGATAAAATAGTGCATTATAATCCATATATCTCACCCATAATATCCTTGAAGGCTTAGGCAACCTACCCTAAAATCATCATGAACAAACTTGTAGGTGAATTATATAGTCTTTTGAAGTTATGAGTTTCTAAGACAAGGATCACTATAAGGTGAAAATGTATTGATATGGTCATTATGAATTATATTTTTTTAGGAGACCTCATATGGACCAATATTATCTACTTGAGACCACCCATTGAGACCTAAGTATTATCCATCTAGACATTCAATAAGGTACTACATTTCACTGGTTGAATCAAGCATCTCAATGGATAAAATCAAACTTAAGAATCTTAAAAGACCTTAAATAACACAAATAAACCTTAAACTATGATAAATATTCCATGAACTCATTTGGATCTAATTTTTGGGTGTTGGTCTTAAGATCCATGTGAAAGTTTATCCTATTTGAAAGAATAAATCTTCCATGTTCTTGAATCACCCTTGTAATATGAAGAAGACACCATCCATTGATTTATGACCTTGAGATTGGTTTCCATTAGATAATTTTAAATTATTCTTGTGATAAGACCCTCACTCTCTCACATACACCAAATACATAAATGTTGAATATATTAATAAAATATTCCTTTTTGGTGGGAAGGAATAACTCCACAATTGCTTGCCACTTTGAGGGAGATACCTCCTTATTAGAGTAATATTGTAATTTATTTCATATATTTTATTGGATGTCATTAAAATCAGATATTCCATTTTATTTATAATATTCTATTCTATGCATGTGGGACTATTCCTCTAATACATTACTATTCATACTACTGTTCATTCTACTATTATTCTACTCCAATATATAATATATACCTCTATATAGGTTTATTACATTCCATCCCCTTTAAATATGTTTCACCCTTGAAGCATGATAATAATTAAGAGGATGACCAAATAAAAGTTAAACCATATATTTAAAATAAGTTGAAGACTAGATAGAAGCTCACCCATGCATCCTTTTTTGCTTTCACTTCTTCCTTTGATATTGGGATATGGGTATGTACATCAACAAGTTGAACATGAGCACCATAATCAAAGGTTGAAGTGTGATTTGAAGAATAGAATTAATATCCTCAAAATGAGAGTAAGGGTGATAAAAATAATTAGGTTGATGAACAAATGGAGGATACATGTCATCCCCCTTAGCATTATTCCTTACACATATTTTGTTTAAAATGACTAACTCCATCAAAGAATGCATCAAATTGCTATAAATTTCTATAAATATTTGAAGGCATATTGTTTATAAATTTGGCCACCCAAAAAAGTGATCTAATACTAGATGATAATAACCTCACTATCTCACATACACCAAATACATAAATGCTGAATATATTAATAAAATATTCTTTTTTGGTGGGAAGGAATAACTCCACAATTGCTTGCCACTTTGAGGGGGCTACCTCATTAGAGTAACACTCTAATTTATTTCATATATATGCTTAGATGTCATTACAATGAGTTATGCCCTCTTATTTATACTATTCTAATATATCCCAGTCTTATATTATATGCATGTGGGATTATTCCTCTAATAAATTATTATTCATACTACTATTAATTATACTACTATTCTACTCCAATATATAGTATATACCTCTATATAGGTATATTACAACTTGAATATCTTCTCCTTCTTTTACATGGTGGGCATTGTGAAACTTGAAGGAGGTCTAATATGATCCATTAGTGACCATGTGGATTATGTGAGGGGCATCATGGTAGCATGTAAAATCTTCTCTTATCATTTTTGTGATCTATTTCTTTATAAAACATAAAGATTATAACATACAAACCTACAACCTTCCAAAAATGAAAGATTTGATGTTTATTTATCCTTTCACGTGTTGAGGTATGTTATTATTATTGTGTTGATACATTTATGTTGTCATTTATGTCAATGGTAATTAAGTTTCATTGATGTCTCATAGGTTCTCTTGTGAAAAATCATGGTCTAGTAAGTCCTTGAGTTATGCATAAGGTCTTGGCATAGTATCATGATATGACAAGTTTATGAGAAGTGTTGATTTGTATTGCAATGAGAGATCATCAAAAAGTGAGTATTTATTGTGTTTAATTTCTTTTTATGATAAGATCATTATTTACCAAGTTCATAATAAGCAAGTATTTGTGGACAAGGTGTATTGTGAAGCCTAGTCTTGTATTGGTGAAGGCATGGCTAGTTCAATATTGGTAAAAGACCTATATGGTTTGAGAATTATTTTTCAACGGATAATGATGAGATATGTTTTATAGTTTTTATTAGATGTTTAGAGATGATTTTTGAGCTATAGAAGGTGTCTTGAAGATATCAATGTGGTATGGTGCCTAGAAAGTCTATTTGATTGACTAGTTCTTGAGCATGGATATGGCTTATAGAATCATGATGATGATGATGATGATGATGATGATGATGATGATGATGATGATGATGATGATGATGATGATGATGATGATATGGATGTGTATAAACTTGAATTTATATAATAAATTACTATAATGAGAGAAATATGTATATTTAGGCACATGACTCTCAGAGTGAGCTAAAGGATTAAGTTATTCATTGGTGGTCTTCTCATAGACCCTGTCTTAAGACCCTAGGTGGTATGATGAGGCATCATGATCAGATTTAGAGGATTTTGAGTTAATATAATCATGGTTTTAGGTATGAAATTTTTTTTTGACTATGTTGGTGAAGTCTTAGGTCTTTATTTGAAGAATAAAACATAAAAAGTGGATTTGAGGTCTCTTAAATGCTAGAATGAAGTGTTGCAAACCTGAGAAGGATTTTATTATTCTTGTTGGAATGTGTGAATGTTGCATGGGAAGCTGAAAAATTATTTATATTGGTAAATGGTATTTTTTTTTAAAAAACTAGGATTTGATCATAGGGGCAAAGCTTTATAAACAAATGTTAAGAATGGAAACCAGTCTAAAACCCTATTAAAACCCTCATAGTGACTCAATAATAAATATATTTATGTTAGATAAAAATTGTTTTAATGACATATTTTTATGATTTTATCATGTATAGGTTTATCCCTAGTCCTTTAGGTAGAATTGGTCTAGTAGAAGAGTGAGTGGAAGTTAGAGGAAATCCCTTGTTTCTTGGATTTTTAATGTAGTAGGTAGTGTTGACTAGGTCAAAGCATGAAAATTATTTGAGGATGATGTGTGAGACTTTTATTTTGTGTCCATTTAAGTTTATAAATAGTTTATATACTTTAAATATTCTAAACTAGTCATGGAAGCTAACCTAGTAAAGAAGATAGTGTGAAAAACTAGGTAGAATTGGGAATGAGATTAGGGATGAGTTATCATGGATTAAAAATGGATCAAATTATATGAGGTTATTTTTAAATAAATATAAAATATTTACACATTTGTTATATGTTTTGGAGGCTATTTAAAATGTTTTTCACAAGATGACCTATCTAGTGAAGATGAGACAGTGAAGGTATAAGGTTGAGATATAAGTATGCAAGAACAATAGTCACTGGACCATGGTATATTTATATATTATAGTTAAATAATGATCTAATATGAACACAAAAATGTATAAATAGTTATTAAAATTTCATACATAGGTGATAAAATTCATAATCACCATCACTGATCCTCAAGATAAAATGACAATTCTAGGTATGCAAGATGGACTGATGAGTTTGAGACATTATATTATGATTTAATGTATTTAGTGCACATGTTTATGATTTTTGGGATGTATATTACATATAAATTATTTATATAAGGTTGATATATATTTTAAGAAGTTAAAATTTGGAAACCAAAAAGGCTTATCTGGCTGAGCAAGGACAGTGAAAGAGAAGGTCAATAAATTGGTTTGCAAGACTAATAGTTGAAATTATAAATTGTGATATATCTAATGGAATATGTTATATAGGTCACATAATAACTATTTATGTGAATTATATGTCTTGTAAGATTCCTTATATTATGTAAATACAACATTCATTAGGACTATGTTTTGGAGTATTTAGGCAAATTTTCTATGTGTTAGTAAGATTGATGTTCCTGAGTCATTATGCCTAGTTTGAAAGTGTACCAAGAATGTGATGATGCTATACATATGTCATGGGATATTATGAATTCATATTAGGTGTTATAAATATCATATACTAATGTTTGAGTTCAAATAACTAATGATTAGGTTCTAAGCAAATTGGTTATTCTGAGTGAGCTTGTTGATAAGGTGTTCCTAAGACTTTAGAGCCTAAGTTATGGAGTATAATGAGTTTTATGATTACCATGAGGTCATTAAATTTCCATCCATATGTTTATTTTTCCTATAATGTGTTTTTATAGGTTTTTTGAGCTTCATCTTTTAATATAATGTTTTTGGGGTAATTAGGCCTAATAGATCTTTAAGGCTTGATGGTGATTTCAAGATGCCAAGAAAGGATTTGTGACTTCTTGAGCATGGAGGAGGTTATCTAAGGTTTGTATATATGTTTTTGAAATGTTTGAGATCTTTAGTGAGGGCCATCTAGGCCATACATGTTCAATTTATTTTATGGAGAGGATAAACCTAATACATTAGTACTCTATTAGGACTAGAAGAAGATTGAGGTATAAGTGTGTTTGGATGACCTAACTATGATCCTAATTTGACTGATTATTGTAACATGTCCCAATACATGTTTTGGATTTGACCCTAATGGATTAATTTCATGGCTAACCAAGAGAGTATGTGAGCTAGTGACTTGAATTTATACAAGGCATAATAGGCTTAATTGTGTGTGTAGTAGAGAAGAGGCCATGAGTGAATACAAGGGTAGAATGTGAAGGAGAAATAGATATTGAAGACCATTAGAGGAGGGGAGAGATACCATGATCAATATATTAAATATTTTTTGCATGTGGATGTCAAGGTTAGTTGACCTAATAAGCCTAGTAAGAGGCATATTGAGTGAGGATGCCTAAGAAGCTATTTTGAGAGGGATAGAAGGTTGAGAAGAGTTGAATTTATTTTGAGAGACTATCATATCTAAATTAGATATGTGTTATTTATTTATGATAGTGAGTGTAATTTAGATAAATAATATAAAGAGTTGAAGAATAGGTCACCATATATTGGTTGAGCAATAAGGTGTCTTGAGGTGATCAAGTTGGTCTTGGTTGAGTTGGTGCTTTATCAAGGAGTGAGAGTTGACTTGAAAGTTAGTAGTTGTAGAAGTGTTATTTGAGTTTCTAAATTGTTTGTGATTCATTTAGGGGGTTATTACCTCTTTTTAAGTTAGTATTTTACTAATAAGGGGTTGGTGCCTCACTAAATCTTGATTCATTTCTTATAGGACTATAGTCCAAGCTATGTTTTACTAGGTTTTATTCTCCATTAGGATTTCCCACATATATCTTATTTTCATATGTTGTATTCTTATGTGGATGCTTGTTTATGAATTATTTTATGTATATTTTTGAATGAATTCTTCATGAATCATAAGTGAAATTGAATGATTGTTTTAAGGGTACTGATTCACCCCAACCCTATTAGTAGTGGTGCTTTCAACAATTGGTATTAGAGAAAATCCTTTAAAGAAGATTGACATCTTGAAGGTGATTGTAGAATCACAAAATGGCTAAGTAACTAAGGAAAGAGAATCAAGAGTTGAGATCTATGGTCATGGTTCTTGAGAAAAAATTAAGTACCTTGAAGACTAAGCTAGATAATAGAGCCAAAGAATATGAGATGAATATTCTAGATCTTAGGGATTAGTTATGGGTTACAAATTCAAGTCAAATATCAAGATAAGGAGAGTGAAATTAGTTCAAGATAGATATGGAGTAGCTCATAGTCAAGTTTGGTTATAGAACATAGGATTTTAGAAAGGTCTCAAGGGATGAGCATTCATGAAACTATGGTATGAGAATAAATTAATCAAAGGGAGATCATGGTCATCATCAAGCAAGAGTCAAAGAAAATAAGATGGATGACAAGGAAGATAAGTCAAATGTTCAAGTCAAGCCCAAATGGATTCTAAAGAGATACTATTCATCTCATGTTTACAAGGTGATTAAGAGTGGGTTGGAGATCTAGGAATCTACTGAATAAATGTTGTTCTAGTATAGTATGGAAGAGGGTGACTCTGTTAGCCTTCAAAGAGACACTCATCATCTATTGGAAGCATGGTAGTTTCTTGGTATGAGGGGGAAATTTTTAGATTATTCATAATCTCAAAGAGTAGGTTTGTATGATAATGAGATATGTAGCAGTCATGAATAAGTTTGAGTTATGGATTGGTTTACAAGACCAATATGTTCATGAAGATAGTTGGTTGTGAGCCTAATCTGTACTGAGGTTTGGAAATGGTTTTAAGAGATTATTGAAGGTGGTTGACTATCAAATAATGTGAGTTTTTGTATGCTTTTTATATTTAGTTTGGGAAATGATATAGGTGTTTGAGCATATGACATGTCTAGCATGAAATGAGGGTTTCAAGACTCCATGGGATAGTAAGAACTAGAGGAGATTTCATGAAGTGAATGAACTTGTAAATACCTGTGGAGTTTAATGAACATAGAATGGAGTATCTTGAAAAGGATCATGAGGAATTAAAGTGATCTATGTGCTCAAGAAAATTTATATAGTGCTTTGCTTGTCTTAACAATCAAGTGAAACATATATTGGTCTATATAGCCAATGTAAACATTAAAGCAAAGTTGTCTATGAGAACAGAGATAATCTAAGGATAATTAAAGAGTAGGTTAATATGTTATATATGCCTTAAGGAAGATCATAGAGGTCTAAACTTAAATAGAATTTTGAAACCATGAAAATCCATTAAAGTGTAAGGTGACTACACAGTTGGTTGTTTTGAGTCATTACCATGTGAAATTGAGTGATCTTGGTGAATGTCAAGGTGACATTAGGATCATATAATGCATGTGGATAGTGTATGAGATCCTTGAAAAAGTATGTGAAGTACAAGATTGACTATAGTACTATTATTCAAAGGTCTGATATACCATAACAATCTTGATAGAGTCTGATGAATATTGATTTCAAAGGTGATTAATGGTCTTTGTCATAAACAATGAAATATCCTACATGGATGAGGATGAATCTAGGTTCATGTAATACATATGCACATATCTCTTGTTTACATAAAGATATCACATAGGTCTGATGGAAATGATTATGTTTTGAGTATGATGAGTTGAACATTCTATGTGTACCAAGATGACTTTAAGATTTTTCAATGGATGTCAAGGTGAGGTGTCTCAATGAGTATTTTAAGTGTGATCAATTGGTTTCAGTCATGTCAAAGACAAGGTGAGTAATATTATGTTTTGATTTCATCTAAAAGTGGAATGCATGGTGTCAGGGAGAGCATATGTCTAAGATGCTTATTTGTTTCCTTGTTCCTAGGCATTGAGTTATAGTTGTTGAAGATGGTTGACATTAATAAAAATATGTTTTATCAAAGGGGGATTTTCCTTCTTTAGTTTTTACTAGATATAAAGCAAGGAGAGTGATGTTCCTGTATTTGAGGTATACATAAGCTTAAGGGGAACATGGTTGATTACTTATATGAGTTGAGATCCTATTTGGTTGATAAGAGGAAGATTGATCTTGTTTAAGGAGAAAGCATGTTTCAGGTCCATGGATCAAATGGTAGTATTTTCAGAGATGACCCTTTATCAGTAATGTCAAAGGGGAAAAAGATCGGATTGGGAGAAAGACTAATTTAAGGAAGATCCATTTTTGGGAGATGAGAATGATTTGCTTTGTTAGAGTGTTTTCCATTAATGACAAAGGGGGATATTTTTTAGGTATGTTATTTTTATTGTGTTTAGATATTGATTTCAAAGGTAATAAATTATCATTGATGTCTTAGAGGTACTATTGTGAAGAAGCATGGTATAGTAGGTCCTTGAGTTTTGCATAAGGTCTTGGCACAATGTTATGATATGACAATGTTATGAGTAGCGTTGCTTTGTATTACTATGAGAGATCATCATAAAGTGAGTATGCATTGTTTTGAAGTGATTTTTTTGATAATTTCATTATTGACCAGTTTTATAAAAATAAAGTCTTTATGGAAAAGGTGTATTGTGAAGCCTAATCTTGTCTTGGTGAAGGCATGGCTAGTTTAGTCTTATCAAGAGACCTATATGGTTTGAGAATTATTGGTGAAATGATAATATGTGATATGTTGTGAATTCTATCTCATATTTTTGTGATGATTTATGAGCTATAGAAGGTGTCTTGAAGATCTTAAATTGGTATGGTGCCTAGAAGGACTCTTTGATGGACTAGTTCTTGAGCATGGATATGGCTTGTAGAGGCATGATGATGATATCGATGTGGATGGAATTTAATTTCTTAAATAAAGTGTTATATAATGAGATAAAGATGTAGAGTCAATCACATGACTCTTAGAGTGAGCCAAAGGGGTAAGTTCTGCATTGGTGGTTTTCTCATAGACCTTGTTTTAAGACCCTAGGTGGAATCATGAGACATCATGATATGATTTGGAGGCTTGAAAGATCATTTGAGCATGGTTTGAGGTTTGAAATGTTGTTTTAAGTGTGCTGGTGAATTTTTAGGTCTTGATTTAAAGAAGAAATCATAAAAAGTGGACTTGAGGTCTCTCAAGTGATAGAATGAGGTGTTATAGGCCTGAGAAGGATTTTCCTATGCTTGTTGGCATGTGTGAATATTGCATGATAAGTTGAGATATTAGGGAGATATGGAAAAAGGTACTAATTTTTTTTCCAATCATCAAGAATTTGTTTCAAGGATAGATCTTTATGAACAAATATTAATAATGGAAACTAGTTTAAAACCCTCCTAAAACCCTCATAGTGACCTGATAAGAAATATCTTGATGGAAATGGATTAGATGACCTAGAGTGATGATTATATAATGTATAATACTCTACCAAGTACCTCCAGGTGGAATTGGTCTATTAGAAGAGTGAGTGGAAGCTACAAGAAATACCTTGTTTCTTAAATTTTTATGTAGCAAGTAGGGTTGACTAGGTCAAATCATGAAAATGATTAGAGGATGATGTTTGATACTTTTATTTTTTTTCAATGTAAGTTTATAAGTATGTTACAAACTTTAAATATGCTAAATTGGTCATGGAAGTTGACCTATCACTAAAAGACCTAGTAAGGAAGATAGTGAGAAAAACCAAGCATAAATGGGAATGAGATTAGGGATGATTTTTCATGGATTAAGAATGGATTAAATTGCATGAGGTTGTTTTTAAATATCTATAAAACATATACATATTGGTTATATTTTTTGGAGGTCATTGAAAATGTTGCTCACAAGATGACCTGTCTAGTGAAGACAAGACAATGAAGGTTTAAGGTTAGATATTGGTATGAAAGATCAATATTGTCACTATAACATGGTATAATATCTATGAGAGTTACTAATGATATTATAGGAAAATAAAAATGTATCAATAGTTCCTAAAATTTCCCACATAAGTGATGAAAGACATAATCACCATGACGAATCCTCAAGACAAAATGGCAGTTATGGGTATGCAAGATGAACTAATGAGTTTGAGATGTTATATCATGATTTAATGTATCTAGTGAAAATGTTGATGTTTTTTGGATGTATATGACCTATAATTTTTTTTATAAGGTTGAGTGTCAGTTTAAAAATTTTAAATATGGAATCCAAAAAGGCTTGTTTGGCTAAATAAGGACTGTGAAAGATAAGGTCAATAAATTGGTCTATAAGACTAATAGTTGACACTAAAACTTGTGATATATCTAATGGAATATGTTATGTAGATCACATAATAATTATTTATGTGCATGATTTTTTGTGTAAGTTTACTTATAGGATTTGAAGACAACATTCATCTAAACTATGTTTTGGAACATTCAGGTAGTTTTTTGTCTGTTAATAAGATTGATTTTCTTGAGTCATTATGCCTAGTTTAAAAGTGTACTAAACATGTTATGATTTTATAAATATTTCATGTGATATTATACATGAATTTAGATTATTGTAAAGATCCTATACTGATGTTTGAGGTTAAATTGTAAATGATTGGGTTTTGACCAAATTCATAATTCTAAGTGAGCTTTTTGATAAGGTGTTCTTGGGTCTTTGGATCCTGAGTGATGGAATATAATGAGTTTTATGATGACCCTAATGTCATTAAGTTTACATAAATATGTTTATTGTGCCTATATTGTGTTTCTACTAGCTGTTTGAGCTTCATATTTGAAGACAATATTTTTAGGGTAATTAGTCCTAATAAATCTTTAAGGCTTAATGGTGATTTCAAGATGTGAGTGAAGGATTTGTGACTTAATAAGCATGGAAAAGGTTAGATGAGGTTTACATATAAGTTTTTTAAATGTTTTATTTCTTTGGTGAGGGAAATCTAGGCCATAGGGGTTTAAGTTGTTCTGTGGAGAGGATAAACATAATATATTAGGTCTTTATTAGGCCTAGAAGAAGATTGAGGTCTAAATGTGCTTGGTTGACCTAATGATGATAATAAATTGATTTATTATTATGTTTAACATGTCAAAAGACATGTTTTAGGTGTGAAAATGATGGATTAATTTATTTTTTGACCAAAAGAGTATGTGAGCTAGTGACTTGTATTTATACAAGGAATAATAGGCCTAATTGTGTGTACAGTAGAGAAAAGATCTATGAGGAAATAAAAGGGTAAATTATGAAGGATAAAGAGTTATTAAAGACAAAAATAAGAGGGGAGAGAGACTATGATTAATATATAATATATTTTCTACATGTGGATGTTGAGGTCAATTGACCTAATAAGCCTTGTAAGAGGCACATTGAGCAAGGAAGCCTAAGAGGTTATTTTGAGAGGGATAAAAGGTTGAGAAGAGATAAATGAGTTGATTTTTTTTTGAGAGAATATAAAATATGCATATACTATGTGTTCCTAATGTATTATAGTGAGTGGAATTTATATAGATAAGATAGAGATCTAAAGAAGAGGTCACCATCTATTGGCTGAGCAACAAGGTGTCTTGAGGTGATCAAGTTGGTCCTCACTGAGTTGGCGATTTGTCAAGGAGTGAGAGTTACCTTGAAATTTTGTGGTTTTAAAAGTGTTATTAAAGTTTATAATTTGGTTTTGAGTCACTTAGGGGGTTGGTTCATCCTTGTATTTTGGTGATTTTTAAAGGACTAATTAAGTTGGTGCTTGACTAGTAAGGGGTTAGTTCTCCTTGTGGGGTTGGTGCCTCATTAAATTTTGATTCATTAATTATAAGACTATATTCCAAGATGTGTTTTAGTGGGTTTTATATTTCATGAATGTTTCCCACATATATCTTATATTCATATGTTGTATGCTTATTTATGCATTAGTTGATGTATATGTTTGAATGAATACTTCATGAATGATAAGTGAAATTGAATGATTATTCTAAGGGAACTAATTCATCCCCCCTCAGTATCTATTATTCTAATAGTAGGTTCCATGAGAGCATGCTTATATAATCTTAGGATACTCATCATATCCTTGGAGATCTCCCCCCAAGCTCATGTTGTCACAATGAGCTTGAATCTCTCTAAAAACTACATGTAATCGATCTTGTGAGGTTTATAAAGGGTTTAAGACCACTTGGGGGTCTTAATGATTATTCATAAAGTCTAAATATTTGATCTAAAAACTAATTCCAATAATTACAATCCCACTAAGGACTCTACCTTTGAATAAGATCTTGGGCTCTAACTCAGCCTGTATCGACCATACCATTCATCTAAAAATCACCCTTGTGAGATTGTCAAGAGATCAATGGGGGTTTTGTTGTATTTTCTACCTTTATTTTAGCTCTGTGAACATGGATTCTCTTTTATGATGCCTAAAAGGAATCCCCCATGAGATATCTAACCTTTTAATACCCTAACCTAACTGTACCTATCTGTACATGTCATAAGATCACCTATAAAACATCTTTTCTTTGCATTTTTTAACATTTGAGATCTTGAGAATCCATTAGAGACCAAAAAGAGGGAAACAAGAGGTAAAATACACTTTTAAAGTAGAGGTTACAGATGGAGGGAAGCTAAAAATTAATTTTTCAAACATGTGGGGACCTTTTATGGTGAATGATGTTTGACCCTTATAAAAGACCCTTTTTACATATAAGACCACACTATAATGACTTTTCAATGGACATGAGACTTTTTGGGGAAATTTTACCCTTTGTGGTGACTTTGGTGGTTGAATGATCTCTTAAGGGCCTATTAACATTGTTCACATGTTTTGAACATCCCTCCAATGCAATACACACTTGATATCAAATGCAATAATAATTTAAGTATTTACATTACTATTTTCTTAAAAACCTTAAAATGTGTTAAAGGTTCCAAAAAAGGTTACCATTGTTCCCTCATATTATCTCTAATCCCCCTAATTTTTCAACATTCTATAAGTCTTTGGCATGATTTAATGAACACATGGTTGATCATGGACTACAACATCATAGGTCTCCCCATTATGTGTGATTTTAGACAATTAAGGTCACACTAAGAGTTGGTGTAGACTCTTAGACATATTTAAGATAATATGGAACCTTGACACAAGCCCAAATAAGATGAGATGGTGAATACCACAACACTCTTTGACATTAGCACACCATATGAATGTGTTTCCTATGAACCTAATGATAGCTGACCCTCTCTTAGACTGCCATGACATCCTAAAGACTCATGAAGATGACAAGGACATTTTTCAAGTGCTTACAAGAAAAAGTTGATTATTTTTGAGTCCAAGGGCAAAAATGCATAAGCATCACTAGTGAATCTTATGGGTTAGCATGCCTATTAGTAAAGAGAACCAAATATCTTATCCTTTGGGTAAGGGACTCAAACATGAAAATCATGACTTTACTGAGATGACTACTCTACTTGAGATGAAAATTAGAGTTATCACCATTAAAGCCTTCAACGACTGGAAAAAACCTAACCACTCACATAATAAGGACATTATAAATGACACCAACACTTAAGCACCTAGGAAATCAACAAGACAATAAGGCAAATAACTAGCAAAGTAATTATGAAATAGAACTTAGAGGAAAATAAACACTTAAACTACTATTTAAAATGACAATAAATGCTCTTCAATAACATTACTTAAGGAACACCCCATTGATTGGGATATGGATTTCATCACCATTTAATTTTGATAGTTGGAATGCATTAAATTCCTTGTAGCTAATGATATTTTAGGGTCCACTCCATATCCTATCATATTTTGTGTTCTTTCCTATTTTATCTTGGTCTTCATCCCACTTAACCACCATATCACCTTCTTGGAAAGTCCTTGAGACAACACTCTTATTAAATGACCTATTAACTTGATCTTTATGAGAATCTATGGCATGCATAACATCGTGTCTAATCTCTTCTAACTAACTCAATTGATTCATCCTCACATGTCATCACTCTCTATTATCTCAAGCTAATGTATGAGTTCCATGTGTAGAAACTTAAGTGATATGGGTAACCTTTCCTCCTTCCCATTGACAATAAGGTAGGTAAAATGACTAGTATCTCTATTGAGGGTGATCTTATCTACCCATAAGGCTATCCTTAATTTGGTATGTCACACCCTATGATTATCTTCCATAGTCCTCTTTATGATCCTAATTAAATTCTTATTAATGGACTCTAAAATTCCATTAACCTAATAATAGTACTTTTAAAAATTACTAAGGTAGATGTTATAACTTAGATCCCATTCACTTATCTTTGTACCACTAGAATCTAGTGCATTATCTAATATTATTTTGGAGGGGACCCAAAACCTCATCACTAGGCTCTCATAGAATTCCAAGATTGAGTTTTCATTATCCTCTTTGAGGGACACTACTTCTACCCAAATGGTGAAGTAGTATGTGGTAATTAAGACCCATTTATGGCCTACACTAGATGGAGGATGTATCATGCCTATAAAATCTAGGCCCCTTTGCATGAATAATTATTCTACTTGAATGGGCTTAAGGGGCAAGGCATCTAACTTCTATTTTCTAGTTAACATGGCACACTTCTAACATCTCCTAACCCAAGCATATGATTATTTTAATACACTTGACCAAAAGTAGCCTACTCTCATTATCCTTGCTTCTATAGTCCTAGCTATAAAGTGACCTACTATAGTCCCATCATGAAACTGATCTAATATCTTGTCAATTTAGTTAGTCTTCACATATCCCAAAAACATTCCATCAAGATCCTTATTAAAGAGGACCCCATATATCGAGACATAGGGGATTGATTGAAATTTATAATATCTTCTTGTTGTCCTTTCTAAACCTATAAAGCATTATCCTGTTTGAAGGAACCTTACCATATCTTGAGTCTAGCTAGAATAAGATGTATATGTAGTTTCTTGGGGATCATTATGAATTAACAAAACTAACTATTTGTTCTCCTTACATCTAACTCCAAGTGCTAACACAATCCTGTAACCTTCACTAGCATAGTGACCTTCACCTCTATGTCATACTCCATACATATAGTCAACCAACCTAATCTTTTCTCACTCAAATCTTAGATAAGAAGGAAGTCTTTGATGCTAGGGTGGGATACCATGACATAGATCTTGTTGTTAGACACCATGACATAGGGAAGTCTTTAAGGCTTATCATGATTGTAAGAACATGGTTTTATACATCAGTGTACCTATCCTCATATCCCTCTAATCCTTGGATAAATAATGTTATGGACTACTAAAAGTTTTCACTATTTTATTGCATCAACATGGTAGATATGGTGTCATTAGTTGAGAATCCATACATGAAAAATTCCTTTGAGAAATTAGGGTTAAGGAGAGTGGGTGATTAATAAATAGCCTATTTTATTTATTTAAAATTCCTCTTTCCTTCCCTATTTCAAGTGAAGTTTTAATATTTATTAATCATAAAGGTCAAGGGTCTGACCAAATCATCAAATTTAGGAAAAAACCTTCTAATGAAATTTATCTTACCTAGAATACTCTACAATCCTTTCTTATTTTTGGGAAATGATAGGGATATAATTTCACTTACCCTCTTAGGGTGTATGGAAAATCCTTCCTTAGACATAATGTGCCCTAAAATTCTACCCTCATGGACTACAATAATGTAATTTTTAGTGTTCAATGAGACCAATACTACCTGCACCTTTCAAATATTAGCATTAGGTGTGTCAAGTGGTCCTTAACATCCTTTGATAAGACTATAATGTCATCAAGATTTATGAATATCATGTCATTAATTAGTCCCCATAAAGTTAAATCCATGGTCCTTTAGAAGGTGGATCCTACATTGGACTTCCTAAAGAACATATTTGTGTAGGCATAGGTTCCCACTTAGTTTTGAAGGTATTCTTGTGTTGGTCCTCTTCCTTCACCAACACTTGGTTGTATCCTAAGTACCCATGAAGTAAGGAGAAACATTATGAAATTTCAACCTTTTAAAGGTTTTTATCCATGGATGGCAAGGAGTAGTGGTATCTCAATGGCATATTGCTAAGGTCCTTAAAGTACACACATATCCTTACCTCCCCATTATTTTTACTTATACGCAAAAGGTTGGCCACCCATGAAGAGTGCTTAATGGAGAATATAATGTTGGACTCAATCAATTTAGTCCACTCTTTATTCATGAGTAAATCAATCTTAGGGTTGATAGATATTTTATTCTACCTCATAAGTTTGTAATTTAATTCCAAATGTATGGTATTATATGGTCAACTAGGGTCAAACCCTTTTAGGTCACTATATTCCTAAGCAAATATGTTTATAAACTCCACAAATGTCTTTATGAAAGCAAATCTCTCCTCTCTAGTATTCACCTTGCCTATTTTGACCAACCCATCTTTAAAAATGGTGACCCTCTCATAATGTTCTTCCTTAGTTAACATATTGATATTATCTCTTATAAATTGATCATATTAATTTAAAATTTTCTCAAGGGTCGCTAATCCCTTAGGAAGTTAGTTTTTCCTTAACTGAATAATCTAGTCACCATATTGTATTTGAATTATACCTTTATTTCTTGAGAAGAATAATTCATCTTCTTTAAGGAAGCATGATATCTCCGTATCACTATCAAATACCTAATAAATAGCTTCATTATCAGGTAGTAATGGTCTACATACCACCTTGATTTGTGACTAATTCATTGAGTTCTTGACCTGACTTGTGATGTCATAGTATGCCCCTATAGCTTTTATCTTGTTTGGATATTGGTTCTCTTATCTTGGTATTGAATATATGTCAAAGGCCTAAAATTCCTCTAGGAGATCTTAAACCCTATGCTTATATGCCTTAAATAATGAATTATTCACTATGTTCCTTTCACTTGATTGACTATTATTTCACTATTTCCAATAGCTTATAATAGCTTCACACATTTTTTCTTTTCCCATTGTAGCCCATGAATGAGGGCCTCATAATATATTGTATTACATGTACAACTAGACTAAAACCTTATGTCAAACAAGTAATTTCATTTAGATGGGGAAATAGGCATAATACCTTCTCCACTTCTATTATTTCACCAAGAGCCATCAAAAAATAGTTTCTATACTCCATAATTATCTTGACTTGGATTGGTAAGGGTTGGTATGACTACCTCTTCCTCATGCATATAATATATTCCTAGGCCTACTTCCTTAACATCATTGTAAGGATCATACCCATGGTCATCTATCCCCCACTCATCAAGGAATAGGTCTAATATACCCTAAAGTGGCACAATTGGCTCTTGATCATTAGGGTGATAATCCTCATAAATGATAGTGAAATTAACATTTGATAGGGTAGGAATGTAGGGATATAAATAAAACCTAGATAATATCTCAGACTAATGGTGACTTTGGTCTTGTACCTAGTTTTAAAGACCATATAAGACCATCCTGATGACAGGTAGCCTCTTATCTTGTTAGTACAATCCCTAGATAGATATAGGAAAAAATAAGGAGGTAGATCAGCCATAATAATATATTAGGATATAGTTCAATTAGGGCTAGAAGCTAGGATAAACTTTAGGTCCTTAAGTACACCAACTATCTTGGTAATGGACCCATCTAGTTGTAAGAATCTATTTATAATTAAGCTCATATTTTAAACCCAACTTGTCTACTACTAACTTTGGTATAACATATGTGCTTACCCCACTATCTATCATATAATTATGTACTAGGAAATGCATTACTATGATAAAAATATAGAAGGGAGAGGATTTATAGTTGTGTTTTATTAGGTTGACTGGTATTGGTTAGGACTACACCTTCCTTCTTTCCTTATTTATCTTAGATGCTAAAATTTGATAAATCTTCTTGAAGAAGGTATTTCTTCCCTAGAATAAGCAATGTGTCCCATATTGGTATGGTAGCATGGGCCTTATTCATCTAGTCTATAATGTTGATATTAGGGTCACCAATCTTTGAATATAATTTAGGAGAAACATGACTACTTGGAGCTTGTGTGAAATGAGTTATAAAGGGACCCTTATCATTCTAACCCTTTTGGAGTGGTTGAGATTTAGGAACTACATATTATTCATTAGTATTTTGAAGTGGTTAAGAATGTGAAGGAGTTATTCTCCCTACCTCTGAGTCACCCATCACTACCCTTATTTTAGCCCTTGTATTGGCTGTAATGGGGCTATTCACTTTATTACCTCCAAACTTATTGACTACACAATACCCTAAAGGAATTTTTCCTTCTTGAATTTTTACAAATGTAGCCTCTGACTGAGTATGCTCCCCACCCATTCCTTATTGATTTGGTAATTTAGATTGAGTCATAAGAGGGACTTATCCATGTTTTACAAGAGGAACTTATTTGTGTTATATACAAGGAGCTTGATTGGAACCTTCAATTGAGTTGGAATTTTTTTGATAAGGTTGTCCCCAAGGTGAAAACCATTGACCTTATTGAACATAATCATTTTGGATGAGAACTAATACTCTATAAGTGTTATTAGGGTTGGGGTTAAGACTATTGTATGGCCTTGTATGAGCGATCTACTCTTACCCTTGAGGATTATATTGGTATGGAGGTCTATTGAACTAGTAAGGTTGATAAGGATCTTAGTAAGGTCTATGGGGTGAAATTTGATACTTCTCTAAGGTCATTATCTTGATGTTTTATACTTTTAGAAACCCTTCAAGCTTGACCAATCTATCTACCTGACTAGTATATACCTACTCATTGTTGGTTTGTATAGGTATGGGGGAAATAGTAGCCATAAGAGCTAAATATTAAAAATTAATGGCGTAATAGGCTTTGGTTTATATTTTCCTTATTGAATAAGATAGTTTTCCCCCTTATTTCTACTTCATAGGCATCAAACAATGTATTCCCACCCATTAACTAAATAATAACTACCACATCAGAATTGAGGGATCTAAAATAGTATAAGAAGGCATAATCTAGGGTGGGTTTAACTACTATTGAGATATTATCCCAAGTTTTTTGAAATCTATAGTTAAATTCCACCATAAACTCTTGAGGGGCCCTCTTGATTGTGGTTAATAGTGGTTAATAAATTTCAAAAACAATAATTATAAAAGTAGTGGAAACTCTAAAAATCTATTCAAAAATCATAATGCAAAGTCTAGCAGTGATTCAGGGAATAAGAAATCAAGAAATGGTTTTAAGGGAAATCAATAATATGATAGGAAAGGACCACTTGGAGGATGCTTCATTTTTAGAGGTGATCATTATGCTATGGAATGTACTTAGGGGAAGTTAGATGGTAAGAGTAATGTTTCCACTCTGTAGCAAGGATATTTTTAGAAGAGAATTCATGTAGTTATTGATAACCATCATGTTGGGTTTTAGGATTTTCCTATTGAGTTGTTAGGTACTTTATTTGGTCATCCAATTTTAATTTTCATTGACATAGGGGATACTAAATGTTATATTGTTCCTAAAATGCTTTAAAAATTGTCTATAAAAGTTATAACTATGGCAAATGCATGGTTAGTTTAATATGGAAATGAATTTAAAGTCAAGGTTGATAAATGTCTAGTTGAAACTAAGATCAAACTACCCAAATTAAATATGGTAGTGGATCTATTTACAATATCTCTAGGGTCATATGATGTGATCCTATGATTAAATTGGTTAGCTCAGCATAAAGCTAAGGTGGATTGTCTTCTTAAAAAGGTAGAGTGTTTAGATGATTTAGGAAAACAAAACCAAATCTAGGGAGCAAAAAGGGAGATAAAACATAGATTTTTGTAATTTAGTTAAAGAAAACACAAAGAAAAGGGTGCCAAGAATTTATTGTTAAGATAAATGATATGGAAGAATCAAAGGAACCATACATTGAAGATTTTACTTTTCTTCAAGATTTTTGGGATGTTTTCCTAAAGAATTGTCAGGTTTACCCCCTAAGAAAGAGTTTGATTTCTTAACTGATATCATTTCAAGGCTAGAACCACAATCTAAATCCCCCTATATAATTATGCCAACAAAATCAGTAGATTTGAAGGCTAAAATGCATGAGTTGTTGTCCAAAGGGTTGATTTTACCAAGTGTGTCACCATGGGGTGTACTAATTATGTTTATTTAAAAAAAGGTATGGAACCCTTCACCTATGTATTTATTACAAAATGTTAAACAACATAACAATAAAAAATCAATATCCTCTACTTTCATTGATTATATTTTTTATCAAATGCATGGAGCTTTAATTTTCTCAAATATTAATCTTCAAGGAGGATATCATCAGTTAAGGATTTGTGAGGAAGACAATCTAAAAATAGATTTCAAGATTCATTATAGGCAATATGAGTTCATAGTTATTCCTTTTAGGATAATTACTATGCTTAAAACATTTATGAATCTCATAAACAGTGTGTTTAATGATTATCCAGATCTTTTTGTGTTGGTATTTCTAGATGATATCCTCATCTATTTAGAATCCTAGGAAGAGCATCTAGAACATTTGAAGTTTGTTTTGTAATGGTTGTAGAAACATAAATGTTTTTGGAAACTATCAAAGTGTCTATTCTGTTTTAAAAAAAAGGTACTATACCTTTGGAACATTATATCTATAGAATGAATATCTATGGATCCTTCAAAGATTAAAGACATTATGGAGTGGCCAACATGCAAAAAAATTCATAAAGTTAGGATTTTTATGGGTTTGGATAGATACTAAAAGAAATTTGTACCTAATGTTTCCAAGATAGAAAATCCTATTACCTCTATTCAATTTAAAAATTAGAGGTATGTGCAGTCAGATAAGTGAAAGTAAGATTTTTAGGAACTAAAAATAAGGCTTACCCCATCACTAGTGTTGAGAGTTCCCGATCCAAATGGTCAATTATCATTAATAATCAATGATCCAAGAGATGGTCTTTGAGGAGTTATCATGTAAGAAGGTTTTATTATAACTTATGAATCTATAAATCTGAAGTCATATGAGGAAAATTATGCATTATATGATCTAGAATCAGCTATAATAGTTCATACCTTATAAGTTTGGAGGCATTTTTTTTTAAATCATTTGATCTCAATACTAATAACTTGAGGCTCAAGTATATCTTCACCCAGCCTAACCTAAATGCACATCAAAGGTGATGGTTATAATTATTATCAGATTATGATTTTGACATTTACTACATAAAACGTAAATAAAATAAGGCTATAGATGCCCTTAATTTTAGAAGGTATATAGAAGATTTGACTGCCATTAAGATTACCTTTCATGATTAGGTATATAAATTTTATCTAGGAGATGAATTTTATGAACAAGTAAAGATGGCATTGTCTCAAATTACTCAAGATCCTAAGTATGATGGATTCAATTTTGAGAATAATGGTTGATAAGGTACAAAGATAGGATTTATGTACTAGATAAGGAGAATTTGAGGAGTGTATTACTTGTTTCTATGCTATATTTCGCTTTTTACATTCAAAGAGAGAAATAAGAAACTAAGAGAAATGGTCTAAGGCTTGTATGTACTCAGATGAAGTCATGCGCACCGTTATCCAGACGTCATGAGAACTCCTCTTTGGTTGTGGAGGATGACACTTACAAAAGAAAGAGACTAAGATAAAGAAAGCGTTAGATGAGGAGATTGTGGGTTGCCAAGCAAAAGCTTGATCACAGAAGCAAAAGCTTGAGGGATGTCAACCCACTGATTGATAAAAGTAATGTCTGATAAAAGGCAGAATGATAAAAGACTAGAATGATTGAAGACTGAAAAGGAAATGGAAGAAAATGCTTACCTAAATATTGCTATCAGCTTGGTCACAGTCACTAACGTCGGTGGTCCTACCAGCATCGGTTAGTCTGTCGATGTCGGTAGGGGCAGTGGTCTCTACGGCTGGCATCGATCGGGGTAGTAGTTTGTGGATGAGGTTTGGTCAAGTTTTTGGTCTATGGATAGGTCTAAGATGGAGTTTAGGCTTTGTTAATGGTCTGGGGGTCTAGGTCTGAGAGTCTAGTTGAATGCTCTGTACAGGGTCTTTGCAGGTAGAAATAATGGTTTGAAAGAGGGACCAAATAGAACACATAGGCAATAGGGAGATAGGGAGATAAGGATTCAGGTCTGGTCTATAGTGTGGCTTAGAAGCAATAAATAGAAAACTAATTATAGAGACATTCTAAGCTATTAAAAATGACATAACAGAAGAGTACTTACCTCTTGCCTGCTGAAGAAGAGGTGTAGGAGCCCAAGTTGCTGATGTACCTATTGTTGATGCAAAAGATTGGTTTCAAGGTAAGGCTCCTAATACCTATTGTGCTTACTGGTGTAAAAACCTACTGTGTGTACCTGAGGGAGAGAGTGAGAGGTCTGGTGGAAGGATTAGCTGATTGATTGATCAGATTGTCAGATTCAAGAGTCGAATGAAGAGTAGGGGTGAAGGGCGAATAACAGATGTAGAAAACCGTTATGAAGGAAACCAACGCTGACAATACCGCTGATGTCAGTCGATAGTTGACTGATGTCAGTGGCTGGAAGGCAGGAAAAAGGCTAAAAATAGCCTTTGTCTATTTTCCCAACTATCGTGTTTAAGTGGCAGGGTAAAAAATGGTTGAGAGAGGTTAAATGAGGCGTGGGAGAATGAAATAGGGGTCATAAATGGGGTTTAGGTCACTAAGGCATGGGAGGAGTGAAGAGAATCCAAGGAAAGGGATCCTAGGGTGGGTGTGAGGTGGCATGAGGAGAGAGAAAAAGGATTTTATTAATTTAAAATAGTTAACTATTTTAAATTAATAAGTGTGTAGGGGGTTAGGAGTGGTTAAGTGAAATGGGACGAAGGGGACCAAGGGGGGAGAGGATGAGGAGGATGACCAAGGAAGTAGACACGATTTTGGTGTCTACATTTGCCCCTTTTTGTCTTGTTGGTTGTTCTGGATGAACTGCAAGACAAAAACAAGATTTGATTGCCCCAGGTGTGGGATAAGGTAGATTTTGTCTTGTTGGTTATTCAAGTGAATTGCAAGACAAAAATAGGAAGAGGTTGGTTGCCCCGATTATGGATGAGGTATTCCCCCTCAAAGTAGGAGTCGAGAGAAGGGAACCTAGAATCAAGTGCTAATTTGACAAAGAGTGGATGAAGATGGTGAAGATGGAGTGTGAACGCTGCAAAAGTCATGATTGCATGTATACCACTTCACTAGATGGTCAGGTCAAATTATCGCAGGTCGAGGGTCGAGGAGTGCCAAAATTGAAATAACTGGGCCCCAACATTAGTCATAGCTAATCGGGTTATTCAATCTAAGCTAAAGCTCCAATGGTCATCGTGTTCTAGGTATCCTAGGCTCAGGAAGTGCTCCCAGAAACACGAAAATGTCACAAGTAGTGGGGATCAACTAGCTTGTGATCCTATACTTGTGAGAGTCAAAAATATGGGCTACACACAATTTTGCTAACCATTCATGAGGTAGCATACATGAAAAAATAACCAAGGCAACATTGTCTTGGAAGTGGTCATGGTCGGAGGAGATAGGCATGATCTTCAATGGTCATTGGTCAAGGTGGATAGATGGACAAAAGGATGTGACCGAGCTAACCTCAGAACACTAAGTGCTACCTACATAGCCCTTTTGTGAAGGGCCTCAGGCCAATGTAGTTCTCCCAAAAAGGGAGGAAAGGGTCAAAGTGGTCAATGGTCTTGGTCGAGGTCAAGGTCATGGTCAAAAGGAGGATAGGGTTTGTCCATTAGGGAGATGAACAAATGAGGGTGCTCGAGCTAACCCCAAAAGATGTCATGTCATCTGAGTGCTACCTACATAGCCCTGATCTTAAGGCCTCAGACCAATGTAGTTCAGACTAGGAGTCAAAGGGGTGGATGATGGGTTGGTTTGGTCATGGGTCGAAATGATGAGGGGAAAGAAGATGTTACAGCCTTTTCCATATTGTGTGATGGTGTATTCTGTAACATTGGTCGAGGGGTCTTTCATCCCTAGCAATTTTCCATATTCGTGATGGATGTATGCTAAAAATGAATTGAAGTTTAGTTATGCTTCAGCAAGTATTGGTTTATGCTTAACATAAATTATGTCTGGTCGATAGTTTCCATGTGTATTGGTGCCCATAGAAACTATGTGAAATGGACTATGATGATGTTGGTGGTCTAAAAATGTTTAGGTTGGTTTGGTTTGAATTGGTTGGGTTGGTTTGAAAAATGATTTGGTTGAATGTGACCAAAGTGTGAAAAATAAGTGAAAGGCAAGTTGCTCTTTCATTGGCAAGGACCAGAATGAAAGCATAGATAGGGGTTGTTAGAACAAAGAGCCCCATTCATGCATCATGTCGTTGACCAGTGGTTGAGCTAGAGAAGTAATCGAATCACTTGACGTTAAGTGAGCTCAAAGTCCCTTGAGTATGTTGGGGTGATAGGATGAATTATGCGATATGAGAGGATGGGGTAACCCTTTTTGGTGGCAGGAATAACCTTGCCCCTTTTATAGGTGACTCAAGAATGACTATAGGCATGTCCATGAATTTAATAGAATGTCAGTCATTTTTTTTTATGGTGGACTAATCGATGCGAGAAGTCCACGTAGGAATGTTGTTTTGCTTGGTGGTCATATATGTGAAGCTGATCAATGCAGGAAGCTTCAAAAAAGAGTGCTGTCTGTAGCAATATTTAGTCATAGCCATCCTTTGAGGGAGTGGTCTATACTTTGCTTTAAATGCTTTCATATGACTTTGGCCTAGCTATCCTTCAAGGGAGCAATCTAGTAATACAACAACTATGTAGCTATCCTTCGAGGGAGCAGTCTACATTTAGAGTTTATGACCTTTGATATGATAGGTATCCCATTTTTGATATGTTTTTGTTGACTGAAGTTTAGTCATGGACGAACCTCTAGAAGTTTAAGGGTTCCCTTTTATTAGGACAAAGCATTACTACTTGACAAAAAGGTTGACAAATGTTGAGAAAAAGGGTTGAAAGGAATAGGAATGACAATGACAGGGGGTTGCTCAAGGGACGAGCTCAAGTAAAACATCAAGTGATCAAGTACTCGACTAACAACATAATGGTCACAGATGCAAGGCATTTAAGGGCTCAAGTTCTGATAAGTCCCTGGGCCATGCTTGTGCATTATGATAAGGTCTGAGTTAATTAGGAGCGGACTTGCCCCATTTGCCTCTTCAAGATTGGTCACGTGTTGATTGATGTTGATTGGCGATTGGTTGATATGGTCATTGATTGGTCGAGACTTGGTCAATGTTTATTTGATGATTGGGAGGTTGGGTTGAATGTTTGGTTAAAGATTGATCGAGGTCATGATTGATGATTGGTTAGTGTCTGGTCGATGGTCTGGTCGATGGTCATGATAGGTGCTTGGTTGGTTAATGTCTGGTTGAGTTTGGGTTGAATGATTGGTCGATGTCTGGTTGATATTTGTTGATATTTGGTCGATGGTTGGGTTAAAATTGGTATTAGGTCAATGATTGATTGAAATTGGTTGAGACTGGTTGATGCATGGTCGAGGTCATGATTAAAAGGTTGGTTGAATGGTTGGTCAAGATTTGGTTGAGATTGGTATTTGGTCAATGATTGGATGAACAATTGATCAAGGTTAGGGTTGATGTTTGGTTGAAGTCGGGTCGATGCTTGGTTGAGGCCCAGTCGAGGTTTAGGATTAAAAGAGTGATTGATATTTGGTCAAGACTGGGTTGAAAGGTTGGTCGAGGCTTGGATGAAGGTTGAATTCCCCCAGCGGCTAGGGAGAATGTTTGACAGATTGGTCAAGGTCGGATGAGGCTTGGTGGTCAGATTGATTGTGTTGATGTTGAATAAGGGGGTTAAAGGCGGTAAAGGGACCATAGTCTGGCGTGGAGATCCCAATTTGGGCAATGAGGTTTGAGAAGTATGGGTTGGTGTTGATGATTTGTCGAAGGGGTGGTCAAGAGGATCCTTGATGAGAAGGGTATCCTTTCTTCGATGTTGATGAGTGATAGCTTTAAGAGCGCAACAATGCTCAGTGTCATGTCCCAGAGTGTGATGATAGTGGCAAAATTTAGAGTTGTCAAACCAAGATGGTCTTGATCTGAGAGTCGATGAGTGGGGCAGTATTAAAATTTTGTTGATAACATGGTCGAGAAGAAGGGTGTCATTCCCTAGACATTAGAGAATGACAACCTTTAATGCTCAGTGTCATGCCCAGGTGTGCGATGATATGCACAAATCTGAGTGGCATCGAACCAGGGTGGTTTTGGTCTGAGATATTGATATGGTTTAAGAGGTGGGAGATTGATGCGAGAGGACTGCAACAATTACCATAACAGCAAGGCATAAGAACCTACTAATGGGTCTATGTGTCTTGTTGCAGTGGGGGTTGATGACTTTGGTTTAGGAGGCATTGGTCGATAGATTGGAGGAGATATATGTCTGATGGGTTAATAGAGTAATGGAGGCAACTTGCCTCTATGAAGTATGGGAGTAGGAAGCACTCCTATTAAAGTGGACAGATGCAGGCCCAAAATTGAAGGTAATGACGAAGGTGGGGGAAGAGTCCTTCGATGTGGTTTAGTGGCCTTCTTTGGTTTGGGTTAAGGGCCACCATTGTGTAAGGCAAAGTTAGATACGAGTTTGGGTTTAGATGTGGACGAAGGTGAGTGAGATGTAGCAATCTCAGGCAAAGGGCAAGAGGAAATCGTGACTGGGTCTTTCTCGATCAAAATGGGTGGAGAGACTAAGTCTTCTCTTGGTGGAGAAGAAATAGGAGAGTGCGGCTCCTCAAGAGGGTAGAGGGTAGGGATGATTGTGCCATCTATTTGTGGTTGAGGAGTAGGCAAGGTAGGGTCCTCCATTGGTAGGAGGAAAGACGAAGGTGTGGCTAATGGCATAGGTATGGTCAAGGCATCCTCCAGTATAAGAGAGGTTGATGGAGGACTAATGGGAGAAGAGGGTTCTTCTACCTGTGATGGACGAATAGGAGAAGAAGACTCTTCCACCTGTGAAGGAGGTTGGTTGGGGACAAGAGGCGAGACCATGTTGATCGTGTGTATGTCATGCTCGTGGGAGCCATCGGCCATGGTCTGGACATTGTTTTTGGTAGGCAGATGATTAGGAAAGGGTTGCTTGAAGATATCAATGTGTAGGTTGGGTGGGGCATTCGGGTTATCCAAAACAAGATCCCCTTTGTCGATCACGTCTTGGACTATGTTTTTGAAGGTTCGAAAATTATCGATGTCATGGCCATGGACGCAATGAAAGTGATAGAAGTCGGCCTCCCTATACCATGTAGGGAGGGCTTTTGAAGGGTTGAATTGAGGTGGTCAGATTGGAGGGAGATTGAGGACCCCCTGCTTGACTAGTTTTTCCAAAATGAAAGCGTATGATTCTCCAAGTGAAGTGTATGAACGCTAGATGTATTGTTGTTGGAATTGTTTGGTGATGCTTAAAGATGTAGAAGGTTGAGAGTGATTAGTTGTTGTCAAGGATGGTGATCTAATGACCATAGTGTTAGCCACTCCTTTGGGTTTGGAGTGGGAAGAAGAAGGTCTAGAAGAAGAAGGGTTAGTAGTTTTTGCATTAGTATTACGTAATTTGACCTTATCCTCTTCAATGGCATGGAGTTTGAGCTTTCGGGACATGGTGAAAGCTTCATCAAAAGTGTGGAATGTTTGAATCTGCAAGGTAGAAGAGATGTGCCTGGCGCATGCTCAAGAAAAGAGCTCGATGAGCTCAGGTTGAGGCAAGGAGAAGGAGAGCTGGTTAATCAAGCCTCTCCAACGGGTGACAAAATCAACTATTGATTCGTTGTCAAATTGCCTGATGGAGTAAAGGTCTGTGATCGAGACTTGTTTGGTGATATTGATAGAAAAATGGTCTAGAAATAATTGGGCAAGTTGAATGAATGAAAAGATAGAATGTCTAGTAAGAAAGCTATACCAGTCAAGGGCGGGGCCAAAAAGTGACATGGGGAACGTGCGTAGAAGTAATGCATCATCATGGGCTATGACATAGCAGGCATGTTTGAATGCCTGCAAATGCTATTGTGGGTCTTTCTTACTCTAGAAATGAGTAAATTTAGGAAGCTCCCAATGGTTGGGGTATGGTCGGATAGGGACAGAAGGATGGATGGGTTCATTGCAAATTTGCTCATACGAGAGAGCATTGTGTGAACCAAAAATAGAGGTCTCGAGACTGGACATTTTGTCCATCAGCATTTTGATGATGTCTGCTAACAGATTGGTGGGTGGGGCACCCCCTAAGTTATAAGGTGCTTGAAATATATTGAGAGGGGCATACGACATAGTCGGTTGCACTTGTAGGGGTGCAACATATGTGTAACTAGTTGCAGAGATAGAAGTGGAGGCCAAGGGTGGTTGGGTCATGAAGGTAAAAGGCATAAATTGACTAGACACCACCAAAGGTGGTTGTGTGGTGGCATTGGCAAAAGGGGAGGTAGACACTCTTGCATTTATGGGTGCAAGAGTGTGTGGAGTCGAGACAATCAAGTTCTGGTATGATGTAGAACCTAGTTGAATTGCGTGTGGTTGAGGGGGTAATAGAACCCCGATGGAGGTTGGTCTAAAAATAGATGGGGAGGCCAAACTTTGTGTATTGTCCATGGTTGGGTTAATGGTTGAGGCAAAAGGTTGGGTAGCAAGTGGTGTTAGTTTCATCACCGCTTCACCCAAAAAGTCTCACGTTGGGTTTCTTGCGAGATAGTTTTGGAGGGCTATGACATTGAGGTCCAAGAATCTTTCAAAATCTTGGTCCCCTTTAGGGACGATGGGGGTCTGAGTTAGAGTCGGTCGAGTAGGAGTTCTTTCGGTCTCTGAGTCGAACTCCATTAGGGGACTAGTTATGGATGGGGAAGATGAAAGTGTTTGATGGCTCGCTTGGTCAAGAAGAGCCTTGGTTTGATTGCATGTCAAAACCATTTAAGGCAAGAAGGGGGTTAGGTTCCAAAAACTGTGTTTTTTCAGTTTCAAAAACTCAAAATGTGGTTTTGGCAGAAAGAGGGTTGGGTTTTAAGGCTATTGTTTTGAAAAAGGACTGTGACAGTGACCGACGTCAGTTGAAAAACCAATGTCAGTGGGAAAGATGGCCGACGTCGGTTAAGTAACCGATGTTGGAGAGGGAAGATGGCCGACGTCAGTGATAAAGCTGATGCTGGTGACTGTGGTTTCTAGAAACTCAAAAAATTTGAAGATTCTTGGAAAAAAAGGAAGAAGAACATCCTCACTAGCTCAAACAAGCAGATGGGAATAGAAAAATAGAAGAACATAAGTAGGTCCTAAGCATTAAATCCTAAGAATCAACTTTTAAAATCCTATTGGCTTATGCCTTAAAGTGATGTTTGGGAGGTTGGCTGTTAGAATGGGTCCTAGAAGAAGTAGTCTATGGATGGTTTCAGGTTTGTTTAGGTGCTCAAGAGTTCGGGTTAGGTTTCGTAAATGGCTTGGTGCTAAGGAGCAAGATCCCCTCACTTCACGAGCCCAGTGATAAGCTAGTCTCGCTTAGCCAAAATATACTTTCCCTAGAGATTAGACTCTTCCAGAGAACAGAGTGGGCTTTCCCCTTGGTGATGAAATCTAAGTAGGATTGCCGGGATGGGTAAGGTATCCGCTGGGTGATGAAATCCCAGTTGGGCCTTGTCTCAGGTGAGTTTGATGTTTGATTTGGTGCAAGTGGTTTGGTTGTGTAACATAAAGTGGACTACGATTAATTCATGATGCGGTTATTAATTACTAGGTGTGGACTAAGAAATGTAAGCAAGCAGAAATGAAATGTGATGTGTTTTAAGCCCAAGTCAAAATGTGAGTTCGAATGAAAACAAGTTGAGAAAGGGTTGAAGAATATGACTTTTGACTAGTTTGAAATGCAAGAAAAGAAAGAAAAGTTCTTTTTAATCCTGCTTATGATGTCATTTAGAAGAGAAGAAAGAGGTGAAAAGGGAGAAACCTAATGCACCTATATGAATGGAAAGAAAAGGAACCCAAGGAAGACCCTAAGGTCCCACTAGGCATGCCAGAATATTTCTATGCTATATTTCACTTTCTACATTCAAAGAGAGAAATAAGAAACTAAGAGAAATGGTCTAAGGCTTGTATGTACCTGGATGAAGTCGTTCACACCATTATCCAGATGTTGTGAGAACTCCTCTTTGGTTGTGGAGGATGACACCTGCAAAAGAAAGAGACTAAGACAAAGAAGGCATTAGATGAGGAGATGGTGGGTTGCCAAGCAAAAGCTTGATCCCAAAAGCAAAAGCTTGAGGGATGTCAACCCACTGATTGATAAAAGTAATGTCTGATAAAAGGCAAAATGATAAAAGATTGAAATGATTGAAGACTAAAAAGGAAATGGAAGCAAATGCTTACCTGAATGTTGCTATCGGCCTGGTCACAGTTGCCAACATCAGTGGTCCTACCGGCGTCGGTTAGTCTATCGACATCAGTGGGAGCAGTGGTCTCTGTGACCGACGTCGGTCAGGGCAGTAGTCTTTGGATGAGGTCTGGTCAACTTTTTGGTCTGTGGATGGGTTTGAGACAGACTTTGGGCTTTGTTAATGGTCTAGGGGTCTGGGTCTGAGAGTCTAGTTGAATGCTCTGTACAGGGTCTTTGCAGGCAGAAAGAATGGTCTGAAAGAGGGACCAAATAGAACACAGAGGCAACAGGGAGATAGGGAGATAAGGATTCGGGTCTAGTCTGTAGTGTGGCTTAGAAGCAATGAACAAAAAACTGATTATAGAGACATTCTAAGCTATTGAAAATGACATAATAAAAGAGTACTTACCTCTTGCCTACTGAAGAAGAGGTGTAGGAGCCCAGGTTGTTGATGTAGAAGACTGGTTGCAAGGTGAGGCTCCTGATACTTGTTGTGCTTGCTGGTGTAGAAACCTACTGTGTGTACCTAAGGGAGAGAGTGAGAGGTTTGGCAGAAGGATTGGCTGATTGATTGATCAAATTGTCAGATTCAAGAGTCGAATGAAGAGCAGGGGCAAAGGGCGGATAACGGACATAGAAAACCATTATGAAAGAAACTGAAGCTGATAATACCATTGACATCGGTTGATAGTTGACTGATGTCAGTGGCTGGAAGGCAGGAAAAAGGCTAAAAATAGCCTTTTGTCCATTTTCCCAACTGTAGGGTTTAAGTGGTAGGGTAAGAAATGGTCAAGAGAGGTTAAATGAGGTGTGGGAGAATGAAATGGGGGTCATAAATGGGGTTTAGGTCACTAAGGCATGGGATGAGTGAAGAGAATCCAAGGAAAGGGATCCTAGGGTGGGTGTGAGGTGGCATGAGGAGAGAGAAAAAGGATTTTATTAATTTAAAATAGTTAATTATTTTAAATTAATAAGTGTGTAGGGGGTTAGGAGTGGTTAAGTGAAATGGGATGAAGGGGACCAAGGGGGGAGAGGATGAGGAGGATGACCAAGGGAGTAGACACGATTTTGGTGTCTACATTACTCAAAGAACTACACAATGTTCCTTATTTAGGTCATCCAAGAGCGACTAATCTTTTATCAAAACTAAAACCATTATAATTCTATAAAGGAATTAAGAAAGATGTAGCATATTTTGTTTCATAATGTTTATAATGTCAATGAGTTAAGGTTGAGCATGTGTATCATGTTGGGTTGTTATACCCACATACTATACCAGAATGGAAGTGGAAAGTCATTAGCATAGACTTTATCTAAGATTTCTTGATGTCTTAAAACTAACATGACATGATTTTGGTGGTTGTTGATAAATTCACCAAAGTAGCTCACTTCATTCCTATTAATATTCTAAAAGATACACCTATGCTTGTGAAGATACTTTTGAAAGAAGTGTATAGATTACATGGATTTTTGAAAAATATTATTTTAAATAGGGACTCAAAAATGACTTCTAGATTCTAGTTGAATCTCAATTCAGCTTTGGGTACATAATTGAACTTTAGGACAACATAGCATCCAAAAACATATGGATAAATAAAGAAGATGAATTAGGTTTTAGAAGATCTTCTATTAATGTATTTCATGGACCAAAAATATAGATGGAAAGAATATCTTCCATTGTTTGAGTTTACATATAAAAAATCTTACCAATCAACTCTAAAAATGGCTATATTTGAGGTATTGTATGGAATAAGGTGTAGAACACCAATCAATTGGGACAAATTAGAAGATAGGGTAATATTTGGTCTAGATATTCTTCTAGAAATGGAAAAATAAGTTAAGTTAATAAGGCAAAGTTTGGATGAAGTTAATGATAAATAAAAGAGTTGTGCTAATCTGAAAAGAATAATAAGGCAATTTTTAGTAAGAGACACAATATTTCTATGGGTTGAACCATAGAAAACTTGATTAACTTTGGAAAATTAGCCAAGTTATCTTATATATATATGTGGGAACCTTTGGGGTCTTATAAGATGTCAATCCTGTGGTGTATAGGCTTGTTTTACCACCAGATTTAGCACTCATGCATAATTTTTTTCATGTGTCTTATCTTAAAAAATATGTTGCTTATCCTTCTCATGTATTAGATTGGAATTCTTTATAGGTTATATATCTTGGGGTGGTCACAGTACAACCAATCAAACTAATCAACACTCATGAACTTAGTTTACATAAAAGAGAAGTGTCACAATGCAAGGTCTATTGGGACCAATATTTTGAAGATAGTGCCACTTGGGAATATTATGAAGAGTTGTATAAGTTGTTTCCACATTTTTTTTCTTAGCATTTTGTTATATATTATGTTTATTTTATATTAAATACTATTTTATTTTAGAAATTTTGTTGAAATAAGTGTCATCAAGGCGATAACCAACTTTATAGGGAAGGATGTTACCTCTTGATTCTCTTTTAGACTCATTAATATGTTAATTTCTAGATTTTATGGCTAAAGACTAGTTAAGTTATTGTGTTAAGTAGTTAGATTAGTAATATGTTGATTTGTAGATACTTATACATATTACTTATGATCATGATCGTTAACTTGTCTTTAGCTATTCATATTTTGTTATGGTAAATTATGATCATGATTATTCAATTTTTTCAGTTACAATAGTTTATTATATATTATTTCATGATATGGTCTAACTAATATTTATTACACAGAGTTAGATACAGGATGGAATCCACCCTTAAGACTATGACTGAGGGAGGGTATCATCAGAGAAGATGGAATAGATGGAGATGATTTAGGGATGAGAAAATGAGGATAAGACACATACACATACCACATAACTTAGCATTATACTTGTGTTTATTGATTGGTTGATGTTAATTATTTGTAGCATGCATTATATTCCTAATGTGTTTCCTTGCCTTATATTGTTTCCTTTATTGGTAATGTTTGATTATCATTTATACATATATGTCACCATATTTTCATCCATGATATCTTATGATGGTTAAGATGCTTGTGTATTGTAGTAGAATAATAAAATAATGGGATATATGCATTAGTTAAATGCTTAATAATATGTTCATTTATATATCTTGGTAACTAATTAGGGAATGGTACCTTTTGGGGTTGATCCTATATGTCTGTCTTATTCTGTTGTCTTAGCATTGATTGAAACTCACTTTAGATTTAAATTTTGAACATCATAAGGGTCATATGTGTGGCATGTTTAATTAATAGTTATAAAAATGTTTGAAGTTTTAATCAAGGGTGTTAATGGATGGCACGTTTTAATTAAAATTTTTGACTTGTTACTCAAAAGGAATATTGGTACATAATGAGGTTGATGGGATAACTATAAACCCATATTTGATTAAATAAAGGTTATAGTTTTTAACAAAAGTCATGATTGTTTAAGTCAAATGTAATCTTTTAACCATAATTCTAGAATGATTATGTAGTTTGGCATATTCTTGGGAATCTAAGGCTTTGAACTACTTAGGTTCTAGACATTTCAAAGTAATGATTTTGTAATCAAAATGAAGACTTTTTCAAACTACATGGTTTTGCTATGATTTTGTTTGTAAGTTGAATGAAATTGACTATTGTGGGGTTATGTCTAGTTACCATACCAAAATTTTAGATAATAGTTAGAGAAATGGAGATTGATTTATGGAAACCTTGTTTTTTGGGGTTGTTCATTTGTTTTGGCATGCATAACTAGAGCATTTAGAGATATATGGAGGGCAGATAGTTTTGGGAGCAGCAAATGATGGAAAAGGAGAGTTTTGGGAAAGAAATAACTCAGATTTTCACTACCTATTATGAATATTCATGTAGGGTTTTTGAAATTAAATTTATGTTTTTATTATTTTGGAATGATTGATAGAATTCACTAGTTATGAAATTGTTTTTTTTGAAATGGGTTCTGATATTTTTGAATAGATATTTTGAAATGTGTGTGTGTGTGTGTGTGTGTGTGTGTGTGTGTGTGTGTGTGTGTGTGTGTGTGTGTGTGTGTGTGTGTGTGTGTGTGTGTGTGTGTGTGTGTGTGTGTGTGTGTGTGTGTGTGTGTGTGTTAGTGTGATAGACCCTAAGGATGGGTAAAACCCATCCACAAGGCTAAACACATATAAACCTTATCCTTTTCCTAATTGGTTGTGCGCTTGAATATTATTGTGAAGATATAATAAGACTAGGATTTTATTGGGCTTGGTTATAAGGAAATTTTTTAAACCAGAGTACAACTAGTTTTAGTTTTGCTAATAATTGTGTTTTGCTAAAAAGCATACAATCATACTTCAAATATGTTGATTCATTTTTTATATTAAAATGGGGTTGATTATATTTATACCCTAACAAATCTATGTGCATGAAAGTATATTTTTTTTACTCCTTTTGAGTTTGAAATATGGGTTTCAGGTCTTTTAGGGAATTTTGTGTTTGATTATGTTTTTAATCAGTCTTGAAATGACTTTTGAGTTATTTATAAAATAATTATAATTTATAAAAATAGGTGGGTTATTTATAAATGACACTAGGGATGGGTTTGACCCATCCACATGGATGAATACAAATAATCCCAATCCCTACCATTTATTGGATGTGCACATTGTGTAGCCAAGAACAAGTTATATAGGGTTTATGACTATATTGGTAGAAACTTACTTTTGTTAAAATATTTTTGAGTTATGTAAATGTTTAGGTCTAGTAAAGGGTATATCAGGCTAAAGGTGTTTATAAATACTTTAGAGTTATCAAACCATTAGAATTATTTTCATTTATGGCTATAAAAACATGAATAGGAAGGAAGTCAAGTTTATTTGATTTAGCATAGACCTTTATGCTTAACTGAGTTGAGTGGTTATGAACATTATGGGTATATTTTGAATGTTTTCAAATTGGTTTTATAATTGAATTTTTTTCAAATGATGACTTCTTGAATTAATATTCCTTGATTATAATAGTAGTTGGAGGATTGACTTAGATGTGGAAATATTATGTTAACATGAGTCAAGACTGTAGTTGTTATAAGGTATTTATGAGACATTAGGTATTTGTGTTCTTGTTGGATAGTTAAGTGGGAATATTTAATTTATGAGTGGATCTCTATAGGTATTTTGAATACTTTTTTTAAACCTATATTTTGAGTGAATTTTTTTATGGAATGTTTAACTCAAACTATGTAAATATTATATGTGTGTGTGTGTGTACACACACAAGTGGGTTAATGGATTAATTCCATAAAGACCATCGAATATATATATATATATATATATATATATATATATATATATATATATATATATATATATATATATATATTTGAAGCTATATATTATCTGATGTTTTACTAATATTATATACTCATATATATGCACATGATTCTTACCTAGAAATAAGCTTATATTTGATGTACTTTACACAAGTACTTGTATCATGGTATTACTGGATGTAGATATTGCGGGAGTACTTAAATAGAAAAAATGCACCTAGGAATTTATAACATAAAAGGGACTATTTTATACATATGAATTTACAAAGGTTTTATGATAAGTTAATGGAATGTTATATGGTTATTTGCATGGGAAAAAACAATTATGTGTGTACATCAATATTATTTTATTAATAATATAAACATAGCTCAAGGTTATATTTTTAAGTGTGAAGCCATTATTTTAATGAAATCCTAAGCCTAAAGTTAAATAACATGTACATGTTATGTACATAACATGTATGCATTATCGCTATGACATGTATGCATTTTGGTTAAAGTCCACATAATTATCTCCCAGGCATTATGGTTACAATGTGTATGCATTGTGAGTAATGCCCACATAATTGTCTCCCAACTTTGTGCAGATACCCAAACATAACAACATACTAAATGGCATAAATAAAATGTTAAAATAATTGAAATTAAATGAAAGTAATTAAAATGAAGATAAATATCTTAACTTAACTCGATAATTATATAAAATGTTACATATGTCACATGTGATGGAAGGTTCCCAATAATAAGATCAAGAGGCAAACCTGAAAAATAAGATACAATTCTTATTTTTTTTAAAATATTTTATTACCACCAAAAAATTTACTTATCTCGTTAGGATTATAAGGCTTCTTTCGGTACATGAAAATGACTTACAAATCAAAGATATGGGTGAAAGATGGAATATCATTGTAAGTAACTAAAATATTTTCAATTTGAAATTTTGAAGATGTGATGTACATCTTATTCTTTTTTGTAATATATGAGAAAATTCATGGTCAAAAATAAATAAATAAAATCTAGGATGATAAAAAATGACTATAAAACACACTTAATCATGTAAAATATTGTAAGTAAATAAAACATCCAATGTAAAAAATTTATAAGAGATAATCAAATAAGGATATGCATGATAATAAAAAAAAAATCTCATGTAAAACATGTCAATTCAATTTAAATCAAACATGAAGGGAAACCAAATTGATTATAAGGAAATGTCATTCAAAATTTAAGACAAGTCAATTCAACTTATATCATAAATAAATAAAGACACAAATGATTGGAAATATGTCATTCAAAAAGTAAATTCAACTTAATTCAAAGACATGAATTATTTTTAAAATGTAATCCCAAAATGTAGGACACGTCAAGTTAGCTTAAGTTAATCACAAATAAAAATAAAAATAATTAAAAATAAGTGTCATCCAAAAATGTAAGACAATTCAAGTCAACTTATATCAAACATAAACAAAGACATAAATTATTGTAAGAAAAATGTTCTATGTAATAAAATTAAAGTCCATAAAATCAAACAAAAACATGATGGGAAAATAAGCAAAAGACTCTAATGAGTGAAAACATGAAATCATTGCCCATTATAAAACATGATATAAGAAAGAAACATCCACCTAAAGAAATGACTATGATGACAAATATGGTGTGGATAAGAATGATATGCATTTTTGAGGATATATATTAATGTGTTAATATGTAACTCATAAGCTAAAAATACAAGTGGCATCATAATGATTAAAAGGCAATTCATAAATCAGATGGAGATTATGTGATTATCAAAAAGTGATATCCATCAAGGGAATATTGAGGAATAATATGGTGTAAATGAGGATGTAGGGCATGATTAAGCTGATGCATAAATCCTTATCAAAGATGAGGCATTATAAAAATTTGGACAAGGATAAGAACTACCGATATTAAGGATCTTAGATTCTCCAGCTAATAATCACACACTTGGGATAACAAGTGTAGTACATAGATCATCCCATGAAGGCTGTATGCATGAAAATTAAAATAATCCTACCTTCATACAAAAATTTTCCTACTACTCAAGACCCCTTACATATGTTTTTACCCATTTTTAAGATTGGGTAATTATGTGAGAATATAGGTGGTACTATATGTAGGAATATATAATGATATATTGATGTAAGACCTCCTACCCTAGTATACTAGCCTATCGCACCCTAATAGACCTCAACTATATCATGAGGATAATTATGTTGTTTGATCTTTGATAAGAATAGGATATGTGCCAAACAAATATCATGTCTTTTGGTATGATCTACATTTGATATTGTAATGTTTCCTTTTATCTTTGTATTTTCTTATAATATATATTTTAACTCTTTTGGATTTTTTATTTTCCTTCTCCTTATAGATTTGGAAAAAAAACATGGGAAATATATATAACTAACATAATATATCTTATACTCAGCTACTAGATAGGAGAACCCAAAGAGCATGGTGCCTAAGAGACTCCTATACTTTCCCTTCATTCTCAAAACTAGCTACATGTGCCTTAAGTGAAAGGGAAAAAAGGATAGATGGGGATTGTGAGGGGTCTGCTCATTTAAAAATAATGTGATATAATGATGAACATTATTATAGATTGTCATGATAAGGGAGATAAGTGCCTCAAAAATAATGAGCCTATGTGATGAAAGGTGATATGCATGTCACTAAATAATTTATTCTAACCAACATCACAAGGTGATAGTCATGTCACTAAAGAAGCTATGCTAACCAACATTGGATGTAACATAAACACTTATATAAGTTATCACAAAAGAGGGGAAATACAACAGGGCTGAAGAATAATAAGCAGACTAAGGAAAACTAGAAAATGATAAGAAGGTGATATAAAAATCATGAGGGTGATACCTAATATTCTCAAGTGAATCAAAGGAATTTTTTTAAAATGATGTTAAATGATTGAAATATTCATGAAGGTAAAAAATAAAATATATACAAGGGAAACTAAGGTTGATTTTAAAAGTATATAAAACTTGAAGGTGATACCTAATATCCACTAAAGAAAAAAAAGATTGATTCTAAAAATAACAAATAACCAAAAATTAAGAAATGTTGAAATAAAAATGATATGAAGGAAATTAAATGCAAAAAAATAAGAAAACAAGAGCCAATAATAAGCAAAATCTATGCTAATGACTATATCAAAGAAGAACATGTGAAATTCAATCTTATATATGTCTAAAAGTTTCTTGAAGATGAATTTGTTTATTTTAAATTTGTGGAAGGTTCTTATTTTTTCCTCATTGTAAGGATGAAGGATCAAGAAGATATGATAAAGAGGATGGGCATCTTAAGATGCTCCAAAATCTTACAAAAAGTGAAGGTTAATCGTTAAAAGATGCCTTAAATGTTGAATCATGGGCAACACAAGGTGCCCCAATATATGTAGTAGGAAAAATGTGGGAATCATAATATTCTCCAACATGTGTGATAATAAGAGGATAGGCATCATAAGATGTTCCAACATTATGGATATTGGTGTATTTTTGATAACCTCAAGATTGACAAACCTAGTAATGAATTCAAAATCCATGTTACAATATGAAGTGTGGAATCTGTAGACACCTAAATCTAACCATTGATAACCTCTAACCAATCTTTTGACAAATTTCCACATAAAGTGCACAATATGGCTTAAAACACTAAAATACATTAAATGAGTTAAAATTTATATATTCAAGTGCCAATTTTGGCCAGAGTATCATTAAATGGGGCAATATAATTTATGGGTTAGCTAACTTTAATCAGATCATTCTGACTCAAAATACCAATTTTACACTTGGGTGCTCTGGATTGCTCTTTCCTATCAAATATCTTACATGAGACACATGCATTTTTTATTTGGTGTTGGTCACATCCTAAATGGGATAATAAATCCAATGCATTTGACATCAACTTTCAATTCCAATCCAGTCAAATTTTAGACTAATAATAAGGCATTCTGATCAATTTGAGTAATTTATGCACAAAGTGCTTAATCATAATAAAGAGCTAATTAAACTAAATTAGATCCTAATTAATAATTCTATGGAAACTTGTTGAATTCTTATTTTTGGAAATGAATATTGAATATCTACATTGTCAAGTGACCTCATTTCTTGGGAAGACATCCCTAGGCCATAAATGCCATAAATATTAGGATTCATACCTCCCATGTCTCATTAATGCCCTCCATGCCTCTTAATTGATCCTTTATCCCAAATATTGATGAGCCTATTTATGGATTTTAATTACATAATTTTATTAATCCTTAGCCACACATCTCAATCTTGAGATCGATGGTCCAGGTTGATTCTACTTATTTGAAAAAACCTATAAATAGAGAGGCCATGAGCATCATTTCAAAACTATTTTGGTGCAAAGTTATTATGCTCAAATATATTTAAAAAGTCTTGATAATCCAAATTTATAATGCACAAATGATTCCAAAAGATATTGTAATTAGTGTTACCATGCCAAATTGATTCCAAGCCAAGCCAAAAACTAAAGGTACCAAGGAGAAGTCCTTTTATGAAGACTTCATGAGCATAAGCCGAGCAAGCCACTACTACAAAAGCATTTGGAGCATCCAAAGAAGGTGAAGGATTCTTGTTTTTCCTTAATTTTTAGTTGTGTTTATCATTTGTTTTTGTTATTAAGCTCAACTTAGTAACTAAGCATGAAAGTGTTAGTTTAGTGTGTTGTTTGTCAATTTTCTTTGTTCATTTTGTCACTAACACAATACTAATATCCTCTTCATCATCAAATTCCTAATTCACAAATGATGTGCCTAGTGGGACCAAATGCATCCCACACATGAAGAAGATCATTATGCAACTCTAAAATCTTCATTTGGATCATTAAGACTTTTACAATTTGATTTTCTAACTTTATTTTGCCATTTTTCTTTGTCACGGGTTTACACAGTAACTATCATCAGTTGAGTAAACCATTGATGGTCATTTTAAACCATTATCAATTAAGTATAACCATCTTTGGTTAGTTATTAAAACCATCATCAGTCTACATAATCATCATCGATTAGTAAAACCATTGTCAATCTGCATAAACATCATTGGTTAGTGTAACCATCATCGGTTAGTATAACCATCAATAGTCATTGTGTTTTTTTTACACAGACCTGAGAGCTCATTTTTCCAATATGGTTATTTCATATTCAAAATTGTTTCTAAGCTAAAAATCTTTCTAACATTTTTTTGTAGGTTTTACATGAAAAATATTTAAAGCATGCTTAAATAGATCCTTTTAAACTTCTTTTGGTATGTTTTAAAATGAATCAAACTTTTCATTTTGGTGTTTAAAGTAAAATCATTTAGGGTGGTATTGCTTGAATATTATTATTAGCTTTCAAAGTTATAAATTAAGACCAAGGGGTGAGAAGAACACCACCTAATTTTTTAAATTGGTGCTTAAAATTGAACTCACATGTCTAATTTTTTGTATTCAATAGTTTTTTTTTATAGGCAAAGAGAAAGATGTCACATGTATGCTCTTCTAATTTTCCCCTTTAGGTAACCCTTGGAATCAAAATTTCCATCCTTATTACAAAAATCCTAGTCCAAGGCTTAGAAACAATATCATCTAAATCACTCCCTAAAATCTCATCAAAATTTGTGTGACCTTGAAATGACCCTAAAGTCTTTAAATTAATATTTTATTTCATGTAAAATTGGCTTATGAGGGGGAATTCATTACCTCCATTGAGTTATTTAGGGAAGCTTTGACTTAGGGTTTCATCTCCCAACATTAACTTCACTTACTCCTTCTGAGTTACACACGGGACGTATCTACATTTGGACATCATACTACACTTAGTGAATAATAGGATGTAGTGGTTGTAAAAAGGACTAGACCTTTTTACAACTATCCAATGCATTGGTCACCTATTTTTTGTGTTTATCTTTTACATAATTTTATGTGAAAGTCATCGTGTAATTGATTCCCCTAGAAATGTTTGAAAGCTTGCTAGTTTAGTCAACTCCACATTACCATACCCTTGATAAGATTTAGATGATTATAATTAGTGTATTTTGGTCATTTTTGCTTGGTATGTTTTGAGACTAAAACTTGTTTGTTTTCTCATAAGCCATATCAAAGCAATATCTTTGAGTTGAGGAGGGTAGTGTTATGCTATCTAAATCATATCAAAACATTTTGAGCCTTTTGAGTCTTTGAAACATAACATAGATCACATCATTTGAGCATGCTTACATCATTAGGCTACTTAATTTGTTTCAAGACTAGTTCACCTTATATCAGAAACCATTGTTTCAAACCATTTTATGTATACCATTTAGACATTTATCTTGTGTTGTCATGTTGTCCAATCTTGTCTAGCTTATTTGATTAAATCCTAGTTTTCACCATTGAGTTTTCAATTAGCCTTGTCAAGTTTGGATTCAAACATTGATTGATTTCTATTTATACCTTAATTCATGGGGATGATACATAGATCTTTCTCTTTTGGGTTACATAACTTTAGTTAATCGATTACCCTAATTTGAAAACTATTTATGGTTGTTTTGTTTAGTACCTATCCTTATCATTGTTTATGCCTTTATTTATGAAAACATCATATTTATTCAAAGATAATTTTGTCTTATGCCTTATGCCAAATAATCATGTTTATGTTTGATTTTGTCTGTGAGGTTTATGTCAAAGTTGTTTCCAAACTTTTTAGATTAAATCAAATCACATGATACCTTTGTTTCAAGTCTAACTTTTGACACCATTTGGCCAAAATTCCTAGAATGTGCCTGTTTGTTTGAACCTAGATTTTGACTTTGTGTTTGGATAAAAGACCTAGTAACTTAACTTTTCCCTTTCCTAGTTTAGACCTTATTTGGAACACTTTGACCTAGAACTTTAACATGCCAATTTTTATTCAGATGCTTGACCTTTTATGCATATGGCATTTGAAATTAGACATTTGATGTTAGACTATTTTATGCCAAGTCTTATCACAAACCATTTTGGAGATAGAACTCTATTTTCAAACCATGATGGAGATACAACTCCACTCCTTCGACCAAGTTAAACCAAGTTTGAACAATTTATCCTTTAGACATAGTTTTTTTGGAGTTTGTAAAACTCTAAGCCTTTTTATTTTTAGAGATTTCATAATTTATGTGGATATGTCTAGCTACACCTATGGTGGAGTCACATATAATCCAAATTATGATAGAATAGCCACACAAAATGACTTTTATGGCTTTAGTCAAGACCCCAATGATGATGATATAGTTTGTGAGATAGATTTCTATCCACATCATAATAATCATTAATGAGAAGAAAGTCACAAACCAACTCACGATCCAACTTGAGACCTAGATTCATATGAAGAGGCTTGTGAGGAGGACTTTGAAGACCCAACTATATATAATTCAGTATGTGGAACATAACCAAGAACCAGCTTATGATCCAACTCACAATTGGGATGATATGGTTTATGAGGAAGACTTGGATGCTTTGGTTTATTCAAGTAATCAAGCTCCACCACATCATACCATTTCTATTCTAGGACCACAATATTTCACCATTCCTAGACCAAGACCTCATCCTTTGGTTTTTGTGAGAAATTAGGCTCCATAATGCCAAATGATTTCTATTCTAGGACCTAGTCCTTTGGCTTGTGCAGGTAATGAAGCCCCATAATGCCATATCATTACCATTTTAGGACTTCATACTTTGGCTCATGTGAGAAATCATGCTCCCTAATGCCCTACCATTATCCAACCATAAGCCATTCCTCATCTAATACTAATCCCAACCAAACCTCAATCCATCGAATCATTTAAAGACCAAGCTATGTTCAAAACTAGTATTTTATAGCTCATTAGAAACCAAGGCCAAGAGAACCAACCAATCTAAGATGTTTCTATTAAATCAGCCATTTATGATAAGTCAACTTATGATGAATCACCTATTAATCCTATATTATTTGTTTAGGAGTCTCACTTTGACAAGCCAATCCTTGTTGAGTCACTTCTTAATGATTATAACTACCTTTGGGCAAATCATTACCTCGACCATATGACTAGTTTTCAAGATATTCCTATTGACAAGCTAGTCTTTAAGGATTTATTTATTGACCTTCTTCCCATCCTAGATGAGTCCCATTCTAACAAACCAATCTTTATGGAGCCCATTATGACATCACAAACCATTACTTATCTAAAACCAAGAATTCAATAAGATATCATAGAAATAGAGTACTCATCAGATGAAGAATCAAAGTTAGATTCAAGTTCTATTCTTGAACTGACATTAGATTTACCATCATAATCTAAATCAACATTAGTTTTAGCATTAGATTTAGATTCCATTGAGTTAGAATCAGATTCAAAAGAAGAATATGTTTGTGGCTTACCACATTGGTTACACATGCTTTGTAGATCAATTTAAATACATTTATGATGCTTTTATAGTTTTTAAGGATGAGTACTTTAGCTTTGACACAAGTTATCCTAGTATATTCTATGAATATTATGCAACCTCTCACCATTCCATTACCATTCTACAATCCATTACCATCAACCAAAATAGCCATATCATTGACATTCCATCTTTTACAAGTATCGATTGGGATCAATAGAGTCACACTTTTTTGAACTACATCCATGGTGACATAACAATTGAAAAAGATAAAGGAGGCCAAGACCACATTCATATAGTAGAAGAACACTCTCCTAGTGAAACCTTTTTAGAGGTTTTAGGGGACAATCAAATTTATAACTTAGCATATTCTAGTGAATTTTAAAAAAAAGCACTAGAAGACAATCAAATTCAAAAGTCAACATTCCTTAGTGAAACCTCCTCAAAGGTGCTACGATACAATCAAGATAACTTCATTAGTTAAAACCTCTTTGAGGAACCAATAGCTGAGCAAAAAATTTCTTCACTACTTGATGAAGATAAAATCAAAGATCAAATCAAAATAAATTTCTATCTATAGCCTAATCAGATGGTAGCTACTCTCAAGATTAAAAAAACAACAAAATCTAGTGGTCCTATTAAGAGAACAAGTCTTTATCCCTACCACAACTAAATTTATGTTGAATATGGAATCAACAACATTAAATGTGACTGAACATCTTAATCTTCATTTGTTTTCTAACCATTACACATTCCATTATCATCCACCACTCCATTTGAAAAATAAACCTAGCATCCATTATTTATCATTATTTACCATCCAAGGCCACACTTTCCTTTTTATAGGCTACAAAGATACCTTGTATCAATGTTTAAAGGAATCAAAATCAATGACCAACAAAGATCACAAAAGCATTCTCAGTATCCAAATCTATAATATCCCCAATCAATAATAAATATAGAAAGACAAAAGCTCTGATACCACTGTAATATCCCCAATCAAAAGGGAATATAGAAAGACAAAAGCTCTGATACCACTGTAATATCCCCTTCAAATACGGAATATAAAAAGACAAAATCTTTGAACAAAGATACAATTTTGTAGAATAAATTCAAATAAACAATAAACCACAGTAAATCTCTTAACTGCCAAATCGCTAATCTTATTATTCGTCCAGATGATTACAATAGATATCCTCTGTCATGCATATAAAATAATATTTAAATACAGTCTTAAAAACTTGAGTATTCTGCAAACTAGGAATAAAACCTGAATCTGGTATGTCTCGGCCTGCTGTGTCAAAAACACAGTCACCGATGTCGATTATTCTGCCATCATCAATCGATATTCTATCGACGTCGGTGATATGATCGGCCGATGTCGGTCTCTTTCGGTCTCTACCTGCCGATGTCGGTCTATGTGCGGATCTGTATGGATCTATACGGACTTCATACAGCTGCCAATATAACACACCCTATTTGTTGGACCCCTGATCTCAAGATATATGGCTCTAATACAGAAGATCTCTATCTGTATAATTTATTAAATCAAAACATAACGAAATAAATACCTGAAATATTGTGATAACTTCTGCGTGAAGTTATCGCTCAAAATACCTAAAATACTATGATAACTTCTGTATGAAGCTATCCCTCAAACTAGCAATAGATTGGTTGGTATCTCACAACCTCTAAATTGCACACATTGAAGAGTGGACATTCTCTAATGCAAATGGAATCCTGGAACCCTTGGCTCAGTCTTCATAAAAGAATTCTTGGCAATAATCAATATCAATAATCTCATCATCCTCAATAATGGCCTCCATGAGAAACCCTTATACCCTCAAAAAGATGTGCTTTCCCTAATTAGGGTTTCTTAAATTAGAATTAGGGTTTCCTAATTAAAATTAGGCCAAATAGTTAATATTTGATTAAATCAATCAAATATTAATATCTCCCTCAATACATGTCAGATCTTTAAACCATTCGAAGCTGGTGAACTAGGGAGTGATTCCACACATGATCATACCAAAATAGGGGTGCTCCACTGCATGTCAAATATCCCTAAATAATAGGAGCTCAGGCAAACGTGTCTAAAAGAGCCTGAATGAATGCCAATTGAAACAAATTTTGCTAATCAAAGCCAAGCCAAGCTCCATCCTGACCCTCTATCCATCCTATCAGCCTATGAAGGTCACATAATAGGCTAATCATCAAGTCTGTCAATGTCCACTAAAAAGGGGACATGACAATCCGCCCCTCCAGAAATTGCTTGTCCCCAAGCAATCTTAGAATAATGAACCACTCGATCCACCTAGATCCCAAATGTAGTCATGATCTATACTGATGACAATCAACACAAGCTCCTATAATATCCTTAGAAATATAACCAAGAGAAATCTAAAATCAAATGGGCGAATGCAACTCAACCTATCTCTAAAATCACAACTACCCTAGATGTGTCAATACTACAGGCTGTGTAATTTGCAACTATCAATTCCATCTACAAAAGATGGTGCCAATCCATCCCATAACTGATCCCTCTATAAAGGTGGTACGACCAACTATACCACACTGTCATTGGTGTGAGAAGAATCAATCTGGAAACTCAACTCCACTGGTATCCCAAACTCATCAAGACTAGGTACTCCCAAATCTTGAACATGTGTGTCAGCTCCAACAACATGCTCCTTAGCAACCACTGTAGGAATGTACTCACCACCAACCATCTCAATATACAAATGGACTAGGTCGAGCACTAGTGTAGACTGCAAATGCTCTAACTCCATAGTCACCTCAGCCAAATGAAACTATGACTCCTTGAAAGCCAACTGCATACTCTCAAGAATTTTAGAAGTCACCTCAAGCTGCTAAGTAAGCTCACTCACCTTATCTTCCTTGACCAATAATGCATCATATGTTGTGCTGCCACACTCCATAAGATAATCTCTATCGATGACCAATTGCATATAATCTTGTCTCAAAATCTGAATAGCCTCCCATAAAGAGTGGATCTCTATCAAGGACAAATAACTACCTCCCTACTCAATGCTAGTAGAACCCCATCCATAAACTGCTAACAACTGATGAGCAACATCAAAATGCTTTCAAGTGGTAGCAATGTCTTGCTCACTAACTCTCAGCTGACTAGACACATGATGGCACTGGCTAGATTGTCTCCTACAATCCTCCTCTGATGCACAGTCCAAAAGAGTAGACTCAAAATCATTGACCTCTATAGTACTACCATCCATACTCTGCGAATCAACTCCATAGTTCATATCAACATATAGAGTATCAAAAACTATAGCATCGCTGTCTAACTCCATATCGAAAGAAACTACTGAGGAAACTAAGTCCTCAAAGCTGTCCACTGCATCCTCCTGTGTGTCATCTGCAATAATCAGATCTTGGGACTCTTCTACAATCTCAGCCATATCTAAGAGATCATCAACACTCAGTGTACTAACATCTGAGCACACCTCTACACTCTGAGTGAAAGCATTAGACTCATCCTCATCTAACTTTAAAGAAGATGCTGCTGAAACTATCTCATTATCACCATCTCCTATCTCATAAGAATCATGGGACATGTTGTTGCCCTATCTAACTGATCTATAGTGCTCTCTCCTCAGCTTAACAAAGCAATCAAAAGACACCCTCTCCTAAACTTGAGGTGATAATAACTCCCACTCCTCATTCATTGTCATATACCATGTGAATTTGTCTTCGAATGTAGGGTATGAAAGAATTTCATTCATCCTCTTCTGGGTTTCAGCCAACATATTCAAACTTTGTTTCAACTTCTTCATATCTTTGTCCCACTATTTTTGAGTACATAAAGTCATCATGATTTACTAACTGATTCAATGTCCAATCTACCCAACAGGATAGCAAGAATTTAGCCCTGATCTACCCAACAAGATGGTAAGAATTTGGTTGTTATTTGCCCAACAAGATGGCAGGAATTTAGCTCTGATCTCTAAACCCTCAGGATGGCAGGAATTTGGCTCTGATACCACTGTAATATCCCCAATCAATAGGGAATATAGAAAGACAAAAGCTCTAATACCACTATAATATCCCCTTCAAATAGGGAATATAAAAAGACAAAAGCTCTAAACAAAGATACAATTTTGCAAAATAAATTCAAATAAACAATAAACCACAGTAAATCTCTTAACTACCAAATCACTAATCTTATTATTCATCTAGATGATTACAATAGATATCCTCTATCATGTATATAAAATAATATTCAAATACGGTCTTAAAAACTTGAGTATTCCACAAATTGGGAATAAAACCTGAATCTGGTACATCTCGGCCTACTGTGTCAAAAACAAAATCGCCGACATCGGTTATTCTACCATCGTCGATCGATATTCTATCGACGTCAGTGATATGGTCGGCCGATGTCGGTCTCTGTTGGTCTCTACCTACCAATGTCAATCTATGTGTGGATCTGTATGGATCTATATGGACTTCATACAGCCACCAATATAACACACCCTATTTGTTGGACCCCTGATCTCAAGATATATGGCTCTAATATAGAAGATCTCTATCTGTATAATTTATTGAATCAAAACATAATGAAATAAATACCTGAAATACTATGATAACTTTTGTGTGAAGTTATCTCTCAAAATACCTAAAATACTGTGATAACTTCTATATGAAGTTATCCCTCGAACTGGCAATAGATTAGCTGGTATCTCACAACCTCTGAATCGCACACACTAAAGAGTGGACGTTCTCCTGTGCAAATAGAATCCTAGAACCCTTGGCTCAGTCTTCATAAAAGAATTCTTAGCAACAATCAATATCAATAATCTCATCATCCTCAATAATGGCCTCCATGAGAAACCTTTATACCCTTAAAAAGATGTGCTTGTCCTAATTAGGGTTTCTTAAATTAGAATTAGGGGTTCTTAATTAAAATTAGGCCAAATAATTAATATTTGATTAAATCAATCAAATATTAATATCTCCCTCAATACATGTCAGATCCTCGAACCGTTCGAAGCTGGTGAACCAGGGAGTGATTCTACACATGATCATGCCAAAATAGGGGTACTCTGCTACATGTCAAATATCCCTAAATAATAGGAGCTCAGGTAAACATGTTTGAAAGAGCTCGAATGAATGCCAACTGAAACAAATTTTGCTAATCGAAACCAAGCCAAGCTCCATCCCGACCCTCTATCCATCCTATCAGCCTACGAAGGTCGCATAATAGGCTAATCATCAAGTCTGTCAATGTCCACTAAAAAGGGGACATGACAAAATTTATAGGTAGTTATTGATGAAGTAGTTATCTAGATGAGGTGTGGGCTAGTAATTAACATGATCAAGTATTCTATTTGTATCATTTATAGATTAGGATGTGCATCTACCCATTATTAGAAACAAAAAAATTAAAAACCACATCTAGGCCAAAAATATGTACCATAGTATTTCATGTACCATACTATTTCATTGCCATGCCATGCCATTGCCATTGTTACATATCCTTTTACCATTATTGTATATCCTAGTTGATCACCTTCTCACTTGAGGGTAACCCTATTACCATTTTATCCAATTTATCAAACCATCATTATCCTTAACAAGACCATGCCGTCTAACCATTCCATTCCTATCTAGACCAAAACCTATTTTTAGTCATCCTACCCAATCCTATTTTGATCTTGGTTCATTTGGTTGTTCTTGTACCTTTAATGAGAGGATTTTGATAAAATTTCAACAATCAATAAAATCTACCTTTACAATGATAGTCTATGAAATTAATGTGACAATTGATTTGGCAAGATATCTTTCATCCTATCAAGTTTGTTTATGTGAACTTGATTATAATTGCATATGGGCAAATCATTGTCTCACTAGTCTTGCTACTAATTATAACTACCTATGGAAAAATTCATATCATTGACCTATTCTGTTGTATCCTAGTTATAACCACCTATGGGTAAACTAGGGGAAACACTTATTTATCATGAATTGCCACATCACCTTGCCCATCACCTTGCCATTGTTGTTTTCATTTGACCAACCATTTACTAGATTTAAGAACTTGTTGGGACCTAGTTGGTTTTTCCTTTCCTTTTGTGTGGATGGAATTACTATAACTTGAGGTAATTTTAGGACTATGTAGGTCATACTCAATTCATATTGAGGTCACCTTAGTTCCCCCTTCCATACGCTCTCACCATTTTGTAAGCAAGTATCTTGTCATTCTTGATCAAGTTTAGAAACCTCAAAATTCTAAAAACATTCATAACATTTCAAAAATCCAAAAATATTTGTCTTGTCTAAGTCTAGTTAGTTATCCTTGATTTACCTTACTGGGGCATTGTCATTATTAGGATGCTTTCTTTTGCTTTTATTTTCAATATTTCTATTTTTTTTAGGTTTTTTGTTTGTTTGTTTGTTTATTCACTTACCTATTTGTTTGATTTCAGCACTATTGCCTTGACTTGGTCTATATGCATTCATTGGGTGATTCCTTGAGCACATTATTCTTGAGTCTATTTATATTCATACGTCAACATTTTTTCCATGGTTTTTATCATTGGTGCATTATTTTTGAGTGTTTATTACATTGAGAGTCAATCCTTACACATATTTTGGCGAAGTCTTCATGGTGTTCTATCATGAAGCCTACCATCACATGCTACATAAAAAATTAGCTTCAAGAAGGTCTACAATCAATGGAGCCATAGAAATTTCTCCTTGGCACTTTGGAAAATCCTTCCATCCCACTCTTGATCAAATTAACCCACTGGCCATTTTAGTTATATCATTACTAATAAGGATGTGCATCTCCTCATTAACAAGTACAACTGAATCATTTCTAATGATCAATCTTATTCCTTTATCCATCTCTTTCATCAATTTTCACCTACTCATCTTTAATATGTATTTTAAGTTATATCCTTGAGTTATGCTTGATAATCATCCCTAACTAGGGCACCATTAATTTTAGCTAATCTAGGTCCACTTAATGATTATAATTTCTTATGGGTAAATCATTATTTTGACTTTATTTCTTGATTATAACCACCTTTGGGAAAATTATCATCCTTTTTACATCAATCCATGCAAGAATTTTCTTATTTAGATTAATCTCAACTATGAGTTAATTCCACCTTTCTCCTTGTTTCTTTTTGAGGGACTACCCATCAACAAATGTGGTGACCACTCCCTCAAGGGGGCATCATCATAAGCTTCCCAAACACCATTTAGAGCTTTGTTCTTCAATCATCATCTTATTTTTAGAATGCAGGCCTTTTTCTCATTACTTGAGAATATATTGATTTGCCTATAGTTTGTAACATCATCCCAAATAGGGGCAAACTATAGACACCTAAATCTAGCCACCGATAAACTCCAACTAGAGTTTTGACCAATTTTCACCTAAAGTGCACAATTTGGCTTAAAACACTAAAATGCATTAAATGATTTGAAATTGATATATTCAAGTGCTAATTTTATCTAGAGTATCATTAAATGGGGTAATTCAAGTTATGAGCTAGCTAACTTTGATTAGATCATTCTAAGTCAAAATGATAATTTTTCACTTGGGTGCTCTAGCTTGCTCTTTCCTATCAAATATGTTACATGAGGCATGTGCCTTTGTCAGTTGGTGTTGGTAACATCCTAAATGGGATAACAGATCCAATGCATCTAACATTGACTTCTAATTCTAATCCAATTAAATTTTAGACCAATAACAAGGCATTCTAATTAATTTGAGTAATTTGTGCATAAAGTGAGTAATCATAATTAAGAGCTAATTAAATATAATTAGAGTCTAATTAATAATTCTATGGAAAATTGTTGAGTACTTATTTTTGAAAATGAATATTTAATATCTACATCATCAGGTGACCTCATTTCTTAGGAAGACATCCCTAGGCCATAAATGCCACAAATATCAAGATTCATGCATCCCATGCCTCATCAATACCCTCCATACCTCTTAATTTCTCCTTTATCCAAAATATTGATGAGTATTCTATTGTTCCCAAAATCTATCACTTGTTTTTATGGATAACATGCCAACCTTTTTTAGTCCTATAGGCCAAAATGGTCTCTTTCTTTCTTTCAAAATGTTTTGAGCAGTTAAGTTTTTCAAATAATCAAGACTTTTTAGCTAAGGAAATCATAGGTTCAACATGTGGGCTTTCTCAAAGGGAATTTTAAAACACTTGAGGCATTTCTTAAGTGTTTTGAAGATGGTTCAATGCCTACATTCAATCAAAAGACTTAACGATAGGGTTCAAAGAATTGGAATGAACCATTGAACCGTTGAACCATTGAACCCCAACTCTGAAAGGTTTAAAGGTTCAATGAGTTCAACAGACTCAAAGAATAGAAAGATTCAAAGAGTTCAAAACTTTAATGGATTCAAAGAGTTAGAATGAACCGTTGAACCATTGAACTTCAAAAGGTTCAAAGGTTCAATGGGTTTAATGATTTTGAAGGGTTCAAAGTTCAAAGTTTTAGTAGAAGATTCAAGTGAATGGATGAAACAGAAGCTTTGAGAAAAAAGTTCAACCAAATAGTTCAAATAGTTTGTTCAATGATGCCTTAAGTGCACAAAATTAAACTAAGTGAATGCGGCCCTTTACAAAACATTGAATCGTTAAACCATTGAACCAAAAGAATTCAAGGTTTAAGTTTCAAAGAGGTTCAAGTGACCAATGACATCCCCACAGACATCAACTTTAGGGTAATGGAATAATCGTTAATTTTTAAAAGACCTGAGAACAAACTCAGTGACTAGCCAAGAAATGAGCCGAAGGCACTAGCTAAAAATTAGAAGATAGCCTCGAGAGCTCAGACCACCAAGAAGAGACAAAATGTAGCAAGGAAAGAGGAAATGCCTATAGAAAATCTAGAAGTATCTATAGAAGAGTTATTCTAGTATGTGGAATAGTCCACCAGGTGGACCTTAGAGAACACAAACATTCAATGGCACGGCCTATTTTTCTTCATTAAGTAAAGCTGAATGGACAACCATGTAAGAATCATAAAGAAGACCAGGTAACCCATGCTTAGGAGAAGACATTTGAGATGATTTATAATTCCAAAGTTAAGGCTAAAAACTTGTTCTAGCATGGCCCTTTCATAGAATATTCAATGCATTCAATGCAGCATGGGTCATTTCATGAAAACAAGTGCCCAAGTCTTTCTTTGGATGCTATAAAATGTAATATCTCATTTTTTAGAGGAGGATCTCTTTGTTATTAGAAGTGAAGCTCTACTCAAATTGAAAGGCATTCCTGCGACTTTAAGCTCAGACTGTTAATCATATTTTGTTAAGTGAATGAGAAAGCAAGTGACCTTTCAAACTTTGTGTTGAAATAGCTTGTGTTATCTAGATAATCATTCTTATGTCTTTTTCCTAAATACAGTCTTGTCCATTTAAATAAATAAGTAGAACAAATGGAAATAAGCTGGAGAATGTCCTGAATCTGATTGTGGGAGACTTTGTGCTACCATAATTGTATTCAGTCAGTGTTTTGTGTAAAAGATACTAGAGAGACTTTGAGGTCCCCTTATCCTTCATAATCTTTTACTCTATTTTAGTTTTAGGTGGAGACTTTGGGATACACTTCATTATACAGTGTCCTTGTCCTAAATTAGTGGGAGAAGAAATGAAATACTTTGTGCTTTCATGGGTTTCTTGTGGTTACAATTACTACCCAAGAAGAATTCCTACTGTTTGCTAAATATCATTTCTAAAAGAAGAGAAGTTCATTAATTACACTAGAATTATCCTCTATTTTGTGAACATCATCTTTGAAAAAAGAGATATAGATGGTATGATTTCACCCCTATGTCTATTTTTAGCTTATCTTAGTATTTTATAGTTATAGGGAACCTCCCCTGATTGAGAGGAGAGATTTGTCTCATTCTAGCTGTGGTCATCACATCCATTTTGCCATATAATTCTCCTTATGTTGTGGTTGATATAACTATTTTTTTGTCAGCCAGTTGATGAAAAAATATTCACCCACTAGTTTTTGGTGACTCTACTAGGGAAGAACAAGTAGTTTGAAGCCTCAAGTTTCAAATTGAAGAATTTTAGTTCTTTTCCATTTCAATTCCACACTTTGGCAGATCCATCATATACATGAAGCCAGAGATCACAAGGTATTGTTGAACCTATATTTGAGTTGGTGTAGCTGAGTAATTTTGATCTTTTTCCTCCACCATCTCACCTTCAATGAACCAAGAGTTTTCCTCCTACAAACATTAGGTCCCTAATACCAGGCAAAGCTTCTCTTTCTTTTACTAGCAAAGATTTGTCTATACATATCCCATAGAGATTTTTTATCCCTCCTTTCAATAATCATATCATGGCAGCTCAAGGCCCTTGGGGTAATAATTTTGGTCTTCTGAATCTAACCCCACCTTTACATGAGCTACCCCATAGTTCAAGGAAGAATTTTCCAAAGTTTTATGGCGATGGAAAAGTTCATCTTGATGAACATATTGTAGCCTTTTGCATAGCCTATGGTGTGATAGGCATTGAATATGAAGACATAATAGTTAGACTATTTGTGGAAACACTATAAGGCACTACCGTAGACTATTTTTATCATTTGAAAGCACAAATTGTGACTGACTAGAACACTCTCAAGGCTAAGTTTGAGGCTAGATTCAAACCAACAAAAGATGCACATGCCCTGTTAGCTCAGGTTATGCAAATGAAGAAGGAGCCTCATGAACCTATGAGAGACTTCATTGATAAATTAGATAAGCTGAGGAATAAGATTCCTATAATTTCTTAGCTGACACCTAAAAATCTTAAATGCTTCTTCATCTATTCTCAGCTTCCTAAAGTGAGTTTCCTATTGAAGAAAGTTGGCCACATAGATCTTGCTGTAGCATAGATTTTGGCCACAAGGTTGAAGATGATCTTATCTTGGTAGGAAAGATAAGAAGAGATCCTAACAAAAATAAATCTTCTTCATCTTCTAATTTTTTTTCCATAATTGATCCTATGTTGCAAAAGCTATCAAATGAATTATTAGCCCTTAAAAAAAGGGCCCAGGGGATGTCTACTCCTTCTTATCAGGATATACCAAGGAGGACATTTCCCAACTATTCATATCAAGGCAATGCTTCCAAAAATCAAGGGCAACCAAATCACCTTCCTCCCCCACTAGGGAAGCTTGCCATTGAAGCATCACCAACTAACTCAACAGTAGGTTATCTTAAAGTTAAACATGATTTCTCTTTCCAACCTGAGTTGAACCAGGAATATGACATTGATATCTTTGTAGAAGGTGAAGAAGAATTATCTGGTGACTCCAACATTAGTTTTTTAAATTACTAGAATGAAGCTAGAATTAAGGGGGAAGTGTTTGATAGATTATACGCTATATTTACCAAGTCCCAAAACTAGTCAACTCAATAAGATGATAAGGAAAAAATAGGGTAAGTCGCTCGACCAACAATTTCAATTGCTAAACAAGGGACTTCTTTTCCTTTCCAATCAAAGGACCTGGTGAGCAATAAAAAATTAAGTACTACAATCAATCCTTCACCTTCTGTTTCAATCTCTCAGACTAGCACCACACCCAATAAAACCTAGAATGATGGACTTCCTTCCTCTGTTCCTAGTTCTTTTCAGTAATTTGATATAATTGACCATATTAAGAAGACCAAGATTCAAATTTTTGAGTTCAAATACTTACAAGCAACCTTGAGTAGTTGGATAGGTTAGTTGAATGCATCAAGAACAAAATTGTCCCTGTAAGACAAATTGTTTCAAACGTAACTCATGATCCCTCAAAGAACACATCTACCTGAAACAATCTTGTCATTACTCCTCCTATTGGCCTTGGGAAAATAGAACCTTTCTATGTTTCCCTATTGATAAATGGTCATAAGCTGAGCAACTGCATAATAGACTCTGGTGCCTCTGAAAATGTGATGCCTACCAAGGTGGCAGACTCTCTCGATCTCACTCTGACTAAAATTTTTAGGAGATGCTTCTCCATGGAAAACAAAAAGGTGCCACTTTTGGGATAGATTAAAGATGCCTAATTTTCATTTGTGTCCTTCCCAAATAAGAGGATTAAAATGAAAGTCCTGGTGGCTGACGTTCCAGCCCCCTATGACATTCTACTTGGGCAAAATTTTTGCAAGGATGTTGGTGGAGAGTTGAGCATGGACCTGTCTGAGGCGAGGATCCTTGTCAAGGGCATCATGTAAAGGCTACTTCCTGAGAAGGATTAAATATACATTGTCACCCAAACATCAGCCCTTGAAGCTCAAATTCTATTTGAATCTTTAGGCATGGGTAATTACTTTTTATCTACTAAAGATGTTACTATTTTGGCAGATGAAAGTTTACTCGGTGACAATCCAAAAAATTTAGACAAGACATCAAAAGAATTGGTCGGGTGAAGTACAGATGAAAAAGTATCTTCCCTCCCTAATGAATAAATTTTTTATAGAAGATCAGATTCTAATGATGTTTGGATTCTTGAATTTGATGGCAATAATTCTTCTACTAGTTCTAGAGCTAGAGTTGTTTTGATATCTCCTCAAGGAGATATTTTTCCCTACTCATACAAGTTGCAATTCAACAACACTAAAAACACCGCTGAGTATGAATCTTTGTTTCTTGGATTAAAGGCCACTCAAGCTAAAGGTTTCAAGTAGCTTCATGCCTAGGGAGATGCTGAGTTGGTGGTTTGTTAGGTGAGGACCTATATCAAACCAAGAATGAAAGATTGTGATATTATCACAATCTCATATGGGACTGCCTCAAATTTTTTGATGCATTTAGTATTTCTATGGTGCCTATATAATTCAACAATTGAGTAGATTCCTTGGTCATCTCTACAACTCTCATAGTTCCTCACCAAGATTTCAAAGAGCACAAGTACACTATTGAGCTGGTCTTTCAACCAAGTGTACCAAATAATGTTGACCATTGGTAGGTGTTCAATGGCAACAACCAAATCATTTATTTTCTAGAATAGATAGATAGCTTTCAAAAGCTTCATTTTGAAGGCAGTGAATCTCCACCATGGGAATCAACTCCTAAAACAAATTTAAAGACTGGTAAAGAGTTCCTTCAGCTCAAAGGAAATAAAATTCCCAAAGGATTAGTTTTCCTTGAGAAGCTATTCGATAAGCATGATAGGTGTATCAAGAAGCCACAAATGGATTCAAGATCCTCTAAATATTTTGATAAAATAAATTTGAGTACATAAGATAATCTCAAAATAGTCAACATTGGGAATTATTGCACTCCTGATGAAAAACTCAAATTTATTACCCTGCTTTGCCATTACATTGATGTTTTGGTATACTCTTATGATGATCCGAAATCTCTCAAGCCTAAAGAAATTTAGCATAAAATTTCTCTCAAGATTGGGTCATTGCCTCACAAGTAGAAACAAAGGTAGTACAACCCTAAGATATCAGGCACTATTCTTTCTGAGATACAAAAAATGCTTAATGCAAGAATTATTTTTCCAATCCATCATTCCACCTAGAAATTGAGCATAGTTCCTGTGAGAAAGAAGAATGGAGAATTTCACCTGTGTGTTGATTTTAGAAATATGAATCAGTCATCTTTAAAAGATAACTATCCCTTGCCTATCATGGATCAGCTGTTGCAAATAGTGATTGACGTAGAGATGTTATCAATGTTAGATGGTTTTTTGGGATATAATCAAGTGGAAGTTGGTGAAGCAGACCAATATAAGACCACTTTCACTATGCCTTAGGGAAACTTTGCATATCATAGAATGCCTTTTGGCTTGATTAATGCTGGTGCCACCTTCCAAAGAGTGATGGACCTTGATTTTAGAAATGAAATGGGGAAGTTCATTGTGGTATATCTAGATGACCTGACTGTATTTTCTAAACATCATCCTAATCATGTGTATCATCTACAACAAGTTTTGGAATGATGTTGGAAAAATTGTATTTCTCTTAATCTCAAGAAATCAATTTTTGGGGTTATGGAAGGTAAACTTCTCGATCACACTGTGTCCTGAGAAGGCATAAAGATTGACCTAGAAAGAGTCAAATCCATCCAAGAGCTTACTCTTCCTGATAATAAGACTGTGGTCCATTCTTTCTTTGGAAAGGTGAATTTTCTATGAAGTTTCATTCTTGAATTTGTTGATGAAAAATATTGCACCCTTGGTAGGAGGTTGAGCTCCTACCTTTTTCATGCAATAATGGAAACTCCCCTCTTGCCTGTGGGACTGGCGAAGCTGGAGGGGAGAGTCTCTAGATGAGGGCTAGCTCCCTCTGATGTATCATTTAGGCCCTGGTTTCTCCTACTACTAACAAAAAAAATGTAAAAAAGGGGGGATGAAAAGAGAGAGAGAGATGTTGAAAATAAAGCCTAAGCCTAAAAGGAGAAAAGGCGATACACCAAAAAATGTGATCCACCTAGCTCAAATATACACTTTTCACCAAAAAGAAGAGCCTATACACTTCATCTAAAGTGAAAAAACCTTTTGCATCAATGGGTCAAGGGTCAATGGAAAAATAGGGAGGAAATAACTACTAGAGGCATTCTAAGACACACTACAATAACCTATCCACTTCACCTATACTCCTCTAGGGACACTTCTGACAGACCTATAAAAGGAAACTCACAAATTGCACTAGACATGCTGAAATCATTTTGAAAAAGAATTAAGAACATGAATTAACACAGAATCAAATGCATAGACACATATTAAAGATGCAAAACTTAGAATGGAGGAAAAATGCTATGTTTTGATTTGAGGTAAAATCCTGGCAGAGCTCTACCTTACAAGCTTGAGACATTTTTGGGCAGAGTTTTGACTTAAGGCTGAGAGTAGATCCCTCTTCTCGAATGAGAAGTTTACAATTTATAGAAAGAGGAAGAGCAACTTGGCACTTCTTGGGAAGTATTTTGGCACTCTTTTCTACAAGTGGCCCAGGTGCATTCTGAACCTTGGGAAGAGGAAACCACTGTTACTGATGTTATTCTTCAGAAAAGGCCTACTGGAACCATGATGTAAAATCACCAAAATTGACTTTGGTGTTCAAATATTAATGCAAGAACATGGCCATGCCTCTTTCCTATAAATAGACTATAGTTTGTCCCCTCATCAATGCCATTTAGAGAAAATAGGCTGCACCATTCATCTGGCAATAACTCACCTTCCCTTTGCCACTTAGATGCTTTGTCTTTTCTACTCCTTGTCTTCTTCCTACTCTTTCAACCCTCAGGGGTGATCTTCTGGTGGGTCACTATGTTCCTTGGGTTCTTTTCATGATTTGGCACTCAGATAGTTTTAAAAAAATGGCTACTTCACTGTGTTAAATTTGATGTTCACATGGCCATCACCTAATGGCTAGTTCATTTCCTTAAATTTGATAGTTTTCAAGACATCACTATCCTCGGCAAAAGTCACTGGGTCTTTCCTGCAGCCTTTTCTGTGCTTCAGGCTTTTTATCGAGGACAAAAGTTTGTAGGAATTGGCTGCTTTGTCTTTTCTATCAGGTGGCAATCTTTTGCTTTGAACTGGCTCTTCTCTCGAATTCTTTCAGGCCTTTTGTCCAAAGGAATTCCTTCAGACAAAAATTCTGAAAGAATTTGGCCTATCACTTAAGTCTTTTTCCCCTTCTATCTTCGGGTTGCCCTTTTGAATCCCTTCAGCTCTTTTGAAGCTCTCTCTACCCTCCACAAGGGCTTATGGACCTTTGGCTATGCCCTTCAGCTATTAGAATGTTTCTTGCCCTCTTTAAGGGCATTTGGATTTTGAACTACCCTCTATAAGGGATTTTGGACCTTTGGCTTTAGGGTGCTTTGTTGAATCAACCCATTGAACCAATTCGTTGAACCAAAATTAGTTCAACAGTTCAATTGGTTCAAGACTGCATGTCAAACCTGTTAAACCAACCCATTAAACCAACTCATTGAACCAACTCATTGAACCAGTTCAATGATTCAATGCTACACTCTGATGCCAAGTGAACCAAGCCTTTGAACTTGCCAATGAACCAAATGATTGAACCAATTCATTAAACTGGTTTAATGGTTTAATGAAGAATGCCAAGCCCATTAAAATTTGGCATTAAACTGTCTGATTGAACTAGAAGCCACTTTAAACTGATGCCACTGATCTCAAACATTAAACTAAGCCATTGAACCAAAGTGATTGAATCGAAGCATTGAACCAATGTGTTGAACCAACTGAATGGAATCAAGCGATAAACCCTACATTTAAACTAAGCTTGATTAAACCATATGATTGAACCAATGGTTGAACCAGTGCATTGAACTTTGACCACTGAACCAAGGCCTTGAACTTTTTTGATGAACTTGTCACTGAACTGGTTCAATGAAGTAAGGCCAATTGAACCAAGGCATTGAACTAGGCGATGAACCAAGTGATTGAACCAGGCGTTGAACCAAACCATTAAACTGGTTCAATGGTTCAACCATGCCAACTTTTATTGATTTCATTTAGACAAGAGCCTGAAGAAGCCTTGTAAAACCTAGAAATCTTTGAACTAATCCTTCATGTGCCAAAGACTAACCTGTAGATTCTGTAGAAATCCAAAACTTGCAGAGTTCATAGAAATCCAAAACCTATAGAGTCCATATATTTAGACCTGCAGAGTCCGTAGATATTTTGTAGAGTCTGTAGAAATGAATAGATTCATGAAAAATTGAAAAATGAAATGGCCTAGAATAGTAGGGATAGAAGGGGACTAATTTTTCGCCTATTCAGCAAAAAATGGTCAATAAATTAGTGACTCCCAGGGGAAGCATGCCTACTATGCTTAAAGACCAGTTGCCTTGTAGTCCATTGGGCACAGAGTCAATTGCAGCTTAAACAAAAATTAGCAATAGCCCCAAAAGATCTAAGAATCTAACATGAATCTTTTTTACTCCACACACAAATGGAAACACACACAAGGCTAAAAACACTACTTGTGCAAACTACACTTAGGGAAAGTAGGAAAGAAACTGAAAGAAAACAACTATATACAGCTAACCAAGAATGTTCGCCCCCCTTGTGGATCAAAGGGAAATTTTCTTAAGTCCCCTTCCTGGCAAGAAGATGTATGGTGGTAGATAAGTGGCTAAAAGAAAAGGAGATTTGGTGACATGCTCCTCTTGCCTGTCACCTGAGTTGGCTGGTATCTGAGTGGATCAAATTCAAACATGACTCTAACATACATGTATTCTTCTTATCCCTGGAGGCTTTTTGAATGTTGGTCCTTCATGATGGTGCATTTCACCAAGAAATTAGTGGTTATTGGCTTATCACCTTTAGCCCTTTGACATGTATAGCTCCCTTGTAGTGCATCATGGTCTGACCCATTTCCTTCTACTTCATTGCAGACTTTGTCAGACTCATCCTCTACTTCTTTTTGGCCTTCTTAAAGAAGGGTGACTATTGTGATGTCTTAAATGGACTCACAAAATGATTGCTCATGACACAAAACATCACCTCTTTGTTTGAAGCTTTCTTCTTCAAGGCCTTCCTCCAAGAATACAGACCTCTCCTTTTCCTCCTCAAAGATCAGGATCTCTAGATGTTCAGAGGTATTCTCCTAATCCTCCTCTCACTCAAGTTCCTCAATGTAGTCATCCTCCTCATCGAAGCAATAAGGAATTTCATCAAACAAAGGAGGAGAGAGCTTACCATGCTTATGTTCCTCTTCATATTGCTAAAACATCTGCATGTATGCAAGACCTGGATCTTCTTCATTACTGATGATGTCTTCACAAGGAGCCTCCATGATGATTCCACCTTCGTTGTCACTCATGATATCCCCTTGGGAAACTATAGCTTAGATCATCTGCTCCTCACTCACCTCCTATAAAACAAGTTCTTCCTTGAGAAGGGGTGAAGTGGGAAAACCATGTGGAAGAGGAGGCAGTCCTTGAGCTAGAGTCAAATGATTCTCCTCCTTCCACTTGGCCATCACTTCATCAATATCAAGTGTGACCTGATATATCTCTTATAAATGTGTAGGTGGGGTGTGTTTAGACATGGAATGTGTCATTGGGTCTGAACCATCCATCACATACTGGCTGAGGAATCTCTCTTTGGATTCCAACTCTACAATTCTCTTGGCTAGATCTTCTTAGAAGAGCCTTTTTTGGAGATCATAAGAATCATGGGTAGGAGTAGCTTTATCTTTTCTAAGGTTTTGAGCAAAACCTTTCTTCTCCTCTTTCTTGCCCCATGATTCCACTATTTCCCCTTGGTCAGGAGGTTGCCATCATGGTGAAAGATCTCAAAATTGGAATTTGCCCTTTTGGTTGAAGGGCAACTAAGAGGGTTATTTGAGGGGATTACATGAATGTTTTGAGATTGATCATGGTAATATGAAGGAATACAAGGCCCATGATTTTGTGCAGAGGCATATATATACAAAAGTGATTTTTGATGGCACTAGGTTGCTTAACCAGCTAATTCAACTCAGAGTTGCCATTGGTGTTGATGCAAAAGCCTCCAAAGGTTGGTCAGTTGAAGAACACACCAAACATTCTTTAACTCTTTGGACACAACTTGTCCTAGCTGGTCCCACTAGGTGTGTTAGAAACTGTTGATGCAGAAGATTGCACCCTTGGTAGGAGGCCGAGCTCCTGCCTTCTTCACGCAACAATGTAAACTCCCCTCTCACATGTGGGACTGGTGAAGCTAGAGGGGAGAGTCTCTAGATGAGGGCTAGATCCCTTTGATGTATCATTTAGGCCCTAGTTTCTCCTACTACTAACAAATAAAATTTAAAAAGGGGGGGATGAAGAGAGAGAGAGAGAGAGAGAGAGAGAGAGAGAGATACTGAAAACAAAGCCTAAGCCTAAAAATAGAAAAGGTGATACACCAAAAAATGTGATCCACCCAGCTCAAATATACACTTGTCACCAAAAAGAAGCACCTATACACTTCATCTGAAGTGAGAAAACCTTCTGCATTAGTGGGTCAGGGGTATGTGGAAATACAGGGAGGAAATAACTACTAGAGGCATTCTAAGACACACTGCAGCAACCTATCCACTTCACCTATACTCCTTTAGGGACACTTCTAATAGACCTATAAAAGGAAACTCACAAATTACACCAGACATGCTGAAATCATTCTACAAAAGCATTAAGAACATGACTTAACATAAAATCAAATGCATAGACACATACTAAAGATGCAAAACTAAGAATGGAGGAAAAATACTATGTTCTAATTTGAGGTAAAATTTTGGCAGAGCTCTGCCTTATAAGCCAAAGAGATTTTTGGGTAGAGTTTTGCCTTAAGGCTGAGAGTGGATCCCTTTTCTCGAATGAAAAGTTTACAATTTATAAAAAGAGGAAGAGCAACTTGGCGCTTCCTGGGAAAGATATTGGTGCTCTTTTTTGCAAGTGGCCCATGTGCATTCTAAACCTTGGGAAGAGGAAACCATTATTCCTGATGTCATTCTTTAGAAAAGGCCTACTGGAACCATATTGTACAATCACCAAAATTGACTTTGGAATTCAAACATTAATACAAGAACATGGCCGCACCTCTTTCCTGCAAATAGACTACAGTTTGTCCCCTCATCAATGCCAACTAGAGAAAATAGGCTACATCATTCATCTGGCAATAACTCACCTTCCCTTTGCCACTTAGATGCTTTGTCTTTTTTGCTCCTTTTCTTCTTCCTACTCTTTCAACCCTCGAGGGTGATCTTCTATTGGGTCGCTACATTCCTTGGGTTCTTTTCATGATTTGGCGCTCAGACAGTTCAAAACAAATGGCTACTTCACTATGTTAAATTTGACATTCACATGGTTGTCACCCAATGGCTAGTTCGTCTCCTTAAATTTGACAATTTTTAAGACGTCGCTATCCTCAACAAAAGTCATCAAGTCTTTCATGTGGCCTTTTCTGAGCTTCAGGATTTTTCCCACAGACAAAAGTCTACAAAAATTGGCCACTTTGTCTTTTTTATCAGGTGGCGGTCCTTTGCTTTGAACTAGCTCTTCCCCCAAATTCCTTTGGGCCTTTTATTCAAAGGAATTCCTTTAGACAAAAAGTTTGAAAGAATTTAGCCTATCACTTAAGTCTTTTGTCCCTTCTATCTTTGGGCTACCCTTTTGAATCCCTTCAGCGCTTTTAAAGCTCTCTCTACCCTCTACAAGGGATTTCAGACCTTCGACTATGCCCTTTAGCTATCCTTAGAATGTTTCTTTCCCTCTGCAAGGGCATTTGGATTTTGAACTGCCCTCCATAAGAGCTTTTGGACCTTTGGTTTTAGGGTGCTTTATTGAACTGACCCATTGAACCAATCTGTTGAACCAAAATTGGTTCAATGATTCAATTGGTTCAAGACTATGTGTTGAGCCCATTGAACCAACCTATTGAACCAACTCGTTAAACCAACTCATTGAACAAGTTCAATGGTTCAACACTATGCACTGATGCCAAGTGAACCAAGACTTTGAACTTTCTGATGAACCAAATGATTAAACCAATTCGTTGAACTAGTTTAACAATTTAATGAAGCACACCAAGCCTATTAAACTTTGGCATTGAACCATCCAATTGAACTGGAAGCTACTTTGAACTGATGCCACTGATCGTAAACATTGAAATAAGCCATTAAACCAAAGTGATTAAATTGAAGCATTAAACTAATGCTTAAAACCAAATGAATTGAACTAAGTGATGAACCCTACATTTGAACTAAGCTTGATTGAACTGTATGATTGAACTAATGGTTGAACCAATGCATTAAACTTTGACCACTGAACTAAGGCCTTGAACTTTGCTGATGAACTTGTCATTGAACTAGTTCAATGAACTAAGGCTGATTGAACCAAGGCATTAAACTAGGCGATGAACCAAGTGATTAAACCAGGTATTGAACCAAAGCATTGAACTAGTTTAATGGTTCAACCATGCCAACTTTTCTTGATTTTATTTAGAAAGACCTTGAAGAAGCCTTGTAAAACCTAGAACTCTCTGAATTGATCCTTCATGTGCCAAACACTAACCTATAGAGTTCATATAAATCCAAAACCTATAGAGTCTATAGAAATCCAAAACCTACAAAGTCCATAGATTTAGACCTGTAAAGTCTATAGATATTCTGTAGAGTCTGTAAAAATGAACAGATTCATGCAAAATTGAAAAATGAAATGGCCTAGAATAGTAGGGATAGAAGGGGACCAATTTTTGGCCTATTGGGCAAAAAATGGTCAATAGAATTCATAGAGAAGACTCACCACATTATCAATATGATGAAGGGTAAATCTACTTTCAGCTAGACTAAAGAAGACAAGTCAGCGTTTCAAGATATCTAGGAAGCTATCACCCATGCCCCAATCATGGTTTGTCCTGATTACACCAAAGACTTTGTAATATATAGCTATGCCTCTGAACACACACTTTCAGCCATTTTGGTTTAGCAAAACAAAGAAGGTGTCAAGTCCCCCATATCTTTCATGAGTTATCCTCTCAAATTTCATGAGCTAAATTATTCAAACATGGAGAATCATGCTTATGGTGTGGTAAAGGCAGTTAAAAATTTTCATTTTTACATCTTGAACTCACACACTATTGCTCTGGTTCTTGATACAATAGTAAAGTCCATTCTAACTCAACAGGAGTTTGCAACTAAATGGGGAAATTAGATTTCCAAAATCTAGGAGTTTGATCTTGGGATCAAACCTACAAAGCTTGTGTAAGGAAGAAGTATCTATAAATTAATTATTGATAATATACTAGAAGAAGCAAGGCATGAAGAAATAGAGGTTAAAGGCATGCCTACAGTTCTTTTTGTCACCACTATGAATGAGTAGTATTTGAATATTGCTCATTTCCTTACCTATGGTGAGTGTCCTACTCACCTATCTCATAAATAAAAGAGGACTGTTAAGTTGAAAGCTACTAACTTTATCTTGTGGGACAATGGTTTGTATAAGAGGAACCTTGATGGGGTATTCATTCGCTACGTGGATAAAGTGCAGCAGAGCAAACTTTTGGAGTCCTTCCACAATTTGGCTTATGGAGGACATTTTTTTGCACTTGTGACTACCCATAAGATTCTATGAGCTAGGTAATATTGGCCTACTCTATTTTAAGATTCATACACTTGGGTGTGTAGATGCAATTTATGTCAATAGTTCATTAGGAAACCCAAGTTGGCCGTGCTACCTCTCAAGCCTATGGTAATTAAAGATCTTTTTTAGCAATGGGGAATTTATTTCATTGGCACTATAAATCCATCCTCCAGTGCTGGACATGACTATGTTCTCACAGCCACATACTATTTTACCAAGTGGGTAGAAGCCATTCTAGTCAAGCATGCTACTTCAAAAGTGGTATGTAATTTCCTTAAGGAAAATATTATTTCCAAGTTTAGAGTCCCAACCAAGATTGTAATAGACAAATCAGCCTATTTCTCTTCTCATGAGGTTACCCAATTCTGCTACTACTATGGGATTATTCTCTCCCACTCTTCTGACTATTATCCACAAGGAAATGGTTAAGCAAAATTGAGCAACAAGAACCTGGTGACCATTATCAAGAAGCAGGTAGATAACAATCAAATAAATTGGCATAAAGCATTACTTGATGCCTTATGGGTAGACAAGATTACACCCAAAAAGGTGATAGGTATGTCACCATTTCAACTTCTGTATGGTTTTAATGTAGAGATACCAATCATCTTGGAATTACTAGCATTAAAGTTGGCAAAGGCAGTAGAAGATTCAAATTTTGAAAGTTCCACCAACAAGAATATCATGTGCTTGACTAAATTAAATGAGCAATGAACTATGGTGGTGGATTGTATTGATGCACATCAAATTCTGGTAAAGAATCTCTTCAACAAGAAAGTAAGGATTCATGATTTTCAGATTAGAGATCAAGTCTTTTTGTGGGACAAGAGGAGAGAACCAAAAGGAATGTATGGAAAATTGGATTCCTTTTGGAGAGGTCCATTTGCCATTCATCAATTAAATTATGAAAATAGTTTCTTTCTAAAATATCAAGATGGAACACTATTTGCACTGCATCATAGTGGGTAGCATTTGAAGCACTTCAATCCTTGAAGTATCAGATAAGTTCAGTTGTACATATGTATAGTCTTTCTTTTTTTTGTTTTGTTCATTTGTTTTTGGCACCTTTCTTTTTGGGTAAGCATGACTCCATATCTCAATGGCATAGATAAAGGCACTGAGATTATGGCTTCTACTCCCTTTGATTATTTCAAAATTTCAATCAATGGAAATTTGCCAACTGGAGCCAACTATTGTTCCCAAAATCCATCACTTGTTTTTATGGACAATGTGTCAACCTTTTTAAGTCCTGTAGGCCAAAATGGTCTCTTTCTTTCTTTCAAAATATATTGAGTAGTTAATTTTTTCAAATAATCAAGCCTTTTTAGCTAAGGAAATTACAAGTTCAATAGGTGGGCTTTCTCAAAGGGAAGTTCAAAACACTTAAAGCATTTCCTAAGTGTTTTGAGGATAGTTCAACATCAAGGTTCAATCAAAATACTTAACGATGGGGTTCAAAGAATTAGAATGAACCATTGAACCTTGACTCTGAAAGGTTCAAAGGTTTAATTAGTTTAACAGACTCAAATAATAAAAGGATTCAAAGAGTTTGAAGCTTCAATATATTCAAAGAGTTAGAATGAACCATTGAACTTCAAAAGGTTCAATAGGTTTAACGAGTTCGAAGGGTTCAAAGTTCAAAGTTCAAGTGGAAGCTTTGAGTGAATGGATGAAGTGAAAAAGGTTCAACCAAATGGTTCAAATAATTGGTTCAATGATGCCTTGAGTGCATTAAAGAAAACTAAGTGAATGTGGCCCTTTACAAAACATTAAATCATTAAACCGTTGAACCATTGAACCATTGTACCAAAAGAGTTCAAGGTTCAAGGTTCAAAGAGGTTCAAGTGACCGATGGCATCCCTATGGATGTCAAATTCAGGGTAATGGAATAACCATTTATTTTCAAAAGACCTAAGAACAAACTTAGTGACCAGCCAAAAAAGGAGCTGAAGGTGCTAGCTAAAAACAAGAAGATAACCTCGAGAGCTCAGATCACCAGGAAGAGACAAAATGTAGCAAGGAAAGAGGGAATGACTATAGAAAATCTAGAAATATTTGAAAAAGAGTTATTCCAATAGGTGAAACAATCTACCACGTGGACCTCAGAGAACACAAACATTCAATGGCATGACCTATTTTTATTCATTAAGTAAAGGTGAATGGATAGCCGTGTAAGCATCATAAAAAAGACCAAGAAACCCATGCTTAAGAGAAGACATTTTAGATGATTTAGAACACCAAAGTTAAGGCTAATAACCTATTCTAACATGCCCCTTTCATAGAATATTCAATGCATTTAATGCAGCATGGGCTATTTCATGAAATACACACCCAAGTCTTTCTTTAGATGTTATATATTGTAATCTCTCATTTTTTAGAGGAAGATCTCTCTATTATTATAAGCAAAGCTCAACTCAAATTGAATGGCATTCTTGAGACTTTGAGCTCAGACAATTAATCATATTTTGTTAAGTGAATGAGAAAGCAAGTGACCTTTCAGACTTTGTGTTATCTAGGAAATCATTCTTATGTATTTTTCCTAAATATAATCTTGTCCATTTAATTAAATAAGTAGAACAAGTGGAAATAAGTTAGAAGATGTCTTGAAGTTGATTGTGGGAGACTTTGTGCTACTATAATTGTATTTAGTCTGTGTTTTGTGTAAAGGATATTGGAGAGACTTTGAGCTCCCCTTATCCTTCATAATCTCTTACTCTATTGTAGTTTTAGGTGGAGACTTTGGGCTACACTTCATTCTATGGTTTCCTTGTCCTAAATCAGTGGGAGAAACAAAAAAATACTTTCTACTTTTGTGAGTTTTTTGTGGTTACAGTTACTAGCCAAGAAGAATTCCTACTATTTGCTGAATATCATTTCTAAAAGAAGAGAAGTGCCTTCAGTAATTACACCAAAATTCTCCTCTATTTTGTGAACATAATCTCTAAAAAAAGAGAGATGGATGGTATGTTTTTGCCCTTGTGTCTATTTTCATCTTATATTAGTATTTTATAGTTATAGGTAACCTCCCCTGGTTGAGAGGAGAGATTTGTCTCATTTTGGCTGTGGTCATCACACCCATTTTACCGTATAAATATCCTTATGTTGTGATTGATATAACCATTTTTCCATCAGCCAGTTGATGACAAAATATTCACCCAACACGTTCATTTCTAGATTTTAATTACATAATTAGATTAATCCCTAGCCACATATCTCAATCTTGAGATGGATGGTTTAGGTTGGTTATACCCATTTGCAAAAATCTATAAATAGAGAGGCCATGAACATCATTTCAAAGCTATTTTAGTGAAAAGTTATTATGCTCAAATGTCTTCAAAAAGTTTTGATAATGCAAAGTTATAACACACAAATTATTTTAAAAGCTATATTAATTAGTGTTACCATGCCAAATTGATTCCCAGCCAAGCCAAAAGCCAAAGGTGCTAAAGAAAAGAGGAGATATCCAAACCTCCTTTGATGAAGACTTCATGAGCACAAGCCAAGTAAGACACTACTACAAAATCATTTTGAGCATTCAAGGAAGGTGAAGGATTCTTTTTTTTCCTTACTTTTTAGTTGTGTTTGTCATTTTTTTAAAAATTAATCTCACCCTAGTAACTAGGCATGAAGGTGTTAGTTTAGTGTGTTGTTTGTCAATTTGCTTTGTTCATTTTATTACTAACACAATACTAATCTCTTGTTCATCATCCAATTCCTAGTTGACCTAATGTCATGCTTGGTGGGACCAAATGCAGCCCACACATGAAGAAGATCCTTATGCAACTTTAAAATCTTCATTTGGATCATTAAAACTTTTATAATTTGATTTTCTAACTTTGTTTTGCCATTTTTCTTTGTTTCATAAAATCGAAGGTAATGTTAATATATTTTTGAGGTGATAGAAAATTTTGAATCATAATATCATCCAAACCTATACATTATATATAAATATGATTAAAATTAATTGTGCTTCATTAGATTTTAGATCATTTTATTTTTAGTTTATGAAAATAAGTAAAACTGAATTAAAAGGGGGAAAGTGTAGGTGAACCTAGATATGGTTTTTGTGATGCATTGATCAAGACATTATGACTACTCTTTGTTTGGGGAGTATTGAATTTTAAATTAATAAGACTCAAACAAATTTAAATTAGTATAGTTGGTAAGTGGGTTGCCTAGTAAATGCTAGCTCTTAGAAGTATGAAACTTCCTCAAATGGATGTCAACACATTTTTAAAAAAAATTAAGTCTGAAATATGTAGATAATAAATGATTAAGTAAATAAATGAGAAAGTAATTTAAACTAATGATAAAATAATTTAAGATTTATTGATTCCTTTTAAATAAAACTAAGCTAATTTGCATGAAATAAATACTAAGGTGATAATGGTCAAGTTTGGTTACTATATTTTGGTTTTGTATTGTGATAGAGATTGAGAAATAGGAATTTTAATGGGTTTAAATGGGTCTTTTTAGCTTCTTTTTAAAAATTAAAGTTTACATAGAGATTGATGTTGGTCTCTCTAGGTCGATGCCAGTTATTTAGAACTAACATCGATCACTATGTAAAAACATAGTTTTTAACTTAGGTGGAATAGTTGGGTTTTGATGAGTTGTTAGGATAGTTAAAGGTTTGGATATAATCATGAGGGTTGTAATGACACTCAAAAATATCTATATAAAGGTTTTAGGCTCAAAATTATTATGTAAGGTTGATGGGTGTTTGATGGTAAAGGAATGTTGAAGTGTAGATCTTCAACATAGGTAGTTGGGACTATGGGAAAGTATGAAGACACTAATAGCAACAAATGATAAGATAAGAAATTCTAACATTGATTAAATAACAATAGATACTTATCTAATGCAACACTATTGGCCTATAAATGCATGGAAGGTTAAAATAACTTAGATGGAGACCTGGAATAATCTGGGTAGCATAATGGTACTAAAACATTTAGTTTGTCAATGGTGCAACTCCTTTATGCCTCTAAAAAAGTCTCTAGCTCTCTGGTTCGTGCAAAATCTCTCAAGAATGATAACTCACACTTAAACTCAGCTCATTCGACCTCTTGAACAAAGGTCATTGGAAGACTTAAGTAATCAATGTTGGTCATGGTCAACTAAAGTTGGTCGAGGTATGACTGGTGTTAGTCATGGTATAATAAGTCTAAATTACTAAAAATAGTGCTTGGCACTTACTTTTGGAAGTTAGGACCATTTTAAATGGTTTGATTTATTTTAAAAGAGTGTGGTCACATGGGTATAACTAGTCTAGGGAGGTTAGGGGGTAAACGTTAGGACAAGAAATGGTATTCGGTCATTAGTAAGTAAATTTTAGGGAAATAAACAATCTTAGGGCAAGGTGGTGGTGAGTTAGCATGGGACTTGATCTCAGTGTGAGGTAAAAATATGGGTTTATTAACTTAATTAAATAAATAATTAGCTAAATATGGGTATGGTTAAATGGGTATTTAAGGGGGTTAAGAGGTGTTTTAACCAAAGGGGAGCCAAGGGGTCGAAAGGGATGTGTTGCAACATATATAACCATTGTTGTAGTTTTATAGTGTCTATATTTTCCCCTTTTTCTTACGTATTTTGTATTGATAAGATGTAAAATAAAAAATAATGGTTTGTATAAGGTTGGATACCCCAAGTGTGGGAGGAGGTGTTACCCCTGAAACTAAGAATCAATGAGATGAAATAGAGTTGGATTCAGGTTTGATAAGCAGATAAGTTGGTGACAAGGTTGGTTGGTTAGTTGGGAATTTAAGCAAAAATAGGTGAAAAGAATGTAATTAATTGAGATATCATAGATCACATATAGACTAGACTACCATAGTTAAATTAGTTGGTACATAGGGTTTCACTATAAGGACAAGTGATAGGGTGACCAAGCCATAATATTAGGCTTAGTTGATAGGGGGTACACCTATAAAATCAAGTCTCCTAATGGAGGTGTATGCATTCTTAGGGATCCAAAATTAGGATGTAATCTTGAGATGAAAAAATTACCATAGATATCAAGAGCGCAAGGGGTCATGATCTATTCACCTAGAGGGTTGTGCATAAAAGTAGCATGCATTTTTCAAGTTAACAAGTATGGTGAGGTAGTTATGCAGTCAAAATGACCAAGGCAAGGTCATTGCAAAAAGTGAAAATGGTAGGCTAAAATGACCTAGTTGGAGGTGATTTGGTTGGTGGGTTGGTGGAGAATAAGGTGTTCTCCTATGTGTTTATGGTTTTTGTTGAATGTGGTTGTGTTGAAAAAATTGGTTGTTTGTGTAAAAATTAGTTGTCCAATTTGGTGTATAATTTTTTTAAGAAAAAGGGGACCCATTGTGTGGTAAAAGGGTATAAATTTGGTGGTTGAGGATTTGGGGGCTTGAAAAATCCCTAATCATGGAGATTGGCATCAGTTAACCTGACATCAATCGATAGACATACCCTATAAAAAGAGGCCATCAACCAAAATGGTCAATTCATTTTCTATTGGCCATTTATAATTTTATTACTTTTGCATTAAAAATCAGTCATAGAGTATTTTTTGGGTTATTGGAGTGAATAGACATTTACATGGAGTCTTGTGATTGGGTGAGCATGGGGACTGGGTGAGGATTGAGGTGAGTAAGATGATTAGGTGGAGTGATTTTTGTGAGTGTCACATTAAGGGAGTGGTAATTTAAGGTGCTAAAGGGAAGGCACTGAGTAGAGGTGGTGTACCACTGAGGAGGTAGAGTCAGTATGAGGTAGGGTTATGTGTTTTTTAGTTTATTTATTTATTTTATTAAATTTTTGGAATTTTTTAATTCTTAGGTTAGATATATAGGTTAGGGTAGTGGGAAGGGGTCTAAAAAGGGTAGGGATAGGGCTTACATTGTGAAATTGTGGGTGTAGAGTAGGATTTGGTATAGAATTAAGGTTTTGGGTTTGGCCCTAAATTTAACAATGATCAATTTTAGTCAAGGTCAATTAAAGCTGGTTGATAGGAGTTGATGTTAGTCAACCAGTGATTGACATTGACCTTAATTTTAAGGCTAAAAGGGATAAAAGGTAAGTTTGGGTTGGGATTTGATAAGGTTGAAAGGTTTTAGTGTTGTTGTGGATGGTGTTTAGGTTGGTCTTTAGGCTTTAGAAAAGTTTAGAAGTTTTAAGGAGTAGGGTTTAAATGTTAGGTTTAGGATGGGTATGGTTGGGTTTTGAAGGGTTGGGTAAGGTGAAAAATTGAATTTGATTTGGTTTAGATGTTGTTTAAGGGTGAGATTTGAATAGTTGGTTAGTGAAGGTTTAAAAAGTTTTTTTAGGCCAAATGAGTGTATGGGGGGTGTAGAATAGTGAAGGTTTTTGTAGGCCAAATAAGCCTAAGTGCAAGTGAGAATTGAGTCTAGTTGGAAGATTTTAATTGTAAGGATGGGCTAGTTAAAGGTTTATGAAATATTGGCTAGTTTTAGGTGAAGAGTGATTAGTTTAATGTTTGATGTTGTTTGTTGATGGTTTATGGTAAGCTAAGTCTAGGATGTAACTTTTTAGGCTAAGATGTTATTTACTATGCAGGATCAAGTTCTACCACTAATAGAGGAGTTACAAAGAGTCATGATAGCTTAGTATTGGGCCCACATGATGATTATAGGTTTAGGGTGTATGTGATACTATTGTCATGTGCCCTAGGATACAGTTATGTTGGTGGCCCTCATTGAGAGATGGCATCTAGCTACCAACACATTTTAATTGCCCACAAGAGAGTTAATGATTACTCTAGATGATGTACATAAGATCTTGAGATTACTGATACAAGGATGAGTGATTGAGTTGATCAATGGTGATGATATGTATGCTCATATGGATTTTTTATAAGTTGAGGATGTGGTAGAGGATCGATACCACTCTAGGTGATTCTAATTTGAGGAATTGTATTAGTTGGATACATAAGGTAAGAGATTGATGATGATGTTGATGATAGCCATTACATGTTATGCTTTTCTAGATTTGTGTGGAAGGAGGTATCTCTAGGATTTGATTGGTGTATTATTTTAGATATATGAGGAGATGGTTGTATATGCATGGGAACTATCCCTATTGACATATGTATATCAAGAGTTTTGGGGCTATAGGTGAATAGGAGATATGATATGAGTGTGTGATTCCTAATTTACTACTGGGTGTATGAGCACATAACTATTTTATGGTTAGTTGGATTTCCCTCAGCTATATGGCACTAGTCTTAGTTTAGAGTGGGTTTTATATAGTGGAGGTTAGATATGGAATTACCATGGATAGATGGTGTTGCAAAATATGTATCATGACACAAGAAGTAGGTATAGGCTTTGGTAGCTAGAGAGGTCATTTGGAGACCATATGTGGGTTTATTTTCATGGCAGGGGATGCCTGTATAAACCTTTTCCATTTAGGGATTCAGGTGGATTCATGGTAAGAGGGAGAATGAGGTAGATATGATACCTTTTGACTATATTCATTGATAGTTTAGTTTAGTACAGGGTGAACCAAGAGTGTTTTTGAGATATAGACATGAGGATGTAGAGACACTACTTCCTTTACCATAGACTATAAAGGAAGATCCACTTTTTGAGGAGATACCAGATCCTATAGCAATTGATGATGTCAGGGTTACATCAAAGTATATTTTTTGGTGTCAAAGGTTACACCCTATAGCTATAGGTGGAGATGAAGGATAGGGTGATGGGCAGGGTGATTTGCATATGGGGAGGCAACCCTTGATCTATAGATGATGATTGATGAGAGGGGTGTTGCAAGAGTAGATCAAGATAATTTATAGGTAGAGTTGGCCAAATTAAGGTCTAATTTGGATCAATTATAGACTAAGAGGAATGGTGTCTAGATGGAGAGAGACATAGTGTAGGGGAAGGTGACCATCATGGCATAGTAGTGGGGTAGTACACAGGCTTACCTGGCCATGATGACATAAGAGAGAGAGATAGCCAACAAGTGTAACTGACCATTGTTATAGCTAAGAGAGATGCCCTGAGGTAGGTAGGAGGGGGACCATCATATATTGGGAAATATTCAAGTGGGATTGGAGTAGTTATGATACCATCTCAGACTACTACTTTGACTAGGTACACATCTACAATTGAAGAGTTGAGGTATTATGAGGGGCATATTATTAAGAGGCTTCCAGATGTGTCTTAGTATATAGAGTACTCGATAGAGTAGGTTTTAAAATATATATCATTAAGGATCCCAAGTAGTGTTACAATTAATGGTGGTAGAGGCTATAGAACATCCTCATGTGTATATACAAAGCACAGAGATGGAGAGGGTTAGGCGGATAGTTGTGGTCCCATATCATATATTATTAGTTATGGTGTTGTATTATGATTTTGATTTTAGCTTGCAAGCCATTTTATCATGATGTATATATCATTTTGAGACATTGACATGGAAATTTATATGTATTGATTCAAGACATGGTATATTTATGATGATTAATGATGATGATGTCTTATGGTAGTTTAAGATTTATGATGTGATTATGCTTCTTGTTATGTGATGATAACATGTTTAAATGATGACCAGGTGGCATGTTGGCATGTTTTTAGATTCTTCCTTATAGAAACTGTATGCATGATGTGGTATATCATATTTTTATATCTATTATATAGTTGAATGTATCCATGTGATCTTTATTTTTAGTTGTATATGTGATTTGAATGATTTAGATGAAAATATTATGTATTTTTTACAAAAATGACTAAGTATGGTTTGATTTGATTTTGATGATGACAAACAAATTGTTGATTGTTTTCTCATGTGTAGATTGACTAGAAACTAAATGAGATTGTAGTGTGGTTCATACATAATAAAACATTGTTATGATTTTTATGTGATGAAATGTTTTGACTTTATGGTTGTTGATTAGATGGTTAATGCATATTGATGTTGATTTAATTAGCATAATGATAATGATATGATTTGTTTGATGATTTGAGATAAGATATTTATAGAAAACCTAAGTGAATTATAATAAATCATGTGGTTAAATGGTTAAATAGAATGTTTTTGTAATAAAAACACCTAAGTAATAGTTTATCGAAGTGGATTTAATTGTAAAATATAATGTACTTAACAAAAAAACTAAATGCTTTATGATGTGATATTTGTAATGACTTAGATGATTTTTATAAATGCATCTTTGACATATAGATTTATTTGGTTGAAATTTTGTATGTAAAAGGTAGAGGTGAATGAGAATATGATGACTTAATAATGTAAGACATGTGCCTTAATGATTGTTTGAACAAGTAGTCATGAAATTAAAAGGAGATTAAATGCTCTCATTTGCAAAGAAAATAATTACATAAGATTATGTACATAATCCCCTTACCTACTTGTCATTACTATTATTTCATTTATTAAATAAGTGACTTGATCATGTTGTGTCAAGTAATCTCAAAATCCTTTGATTAAGAGGGTGAAAAAGGGTGATATGTTATAGATAGGTGAATGGAGGGTAGTGTAACTTTCTTATGGGGATGGATTGCCCCTTTTTTAGGTGACCTAAGAACCATTATAGGCAATTCCATGTCTTATTTTGGTGTAGATTGATCAATGCAGGAAGTCTACTAATGTTTTGTGAAAGTTGATCAATGCGGGAAGCTTTCTTTGGGATATTTTTTTGTTTTTTATTTTTGACTTGGCATTTTTTGATGATTTTTTGGTTGATAAGTTGGGGAATTTTATTGAAGTATAAGGATTCCATGTGATTAATTTTTTACAAATTTTTGACATATCCATCCTTCAAAGTAGTGGTCTAGGTTTTGGATTTGTTTGATTTTGATAGCTATCCTTCGAGGGAGTAGTCTATCTTTTTGAGAAATTTTGAATTGTTTTGGTAGATGTCCTTCAAGGGAGTAGTCTATAGTTTTATATATGACCCATAATATATATATATATATATATATATATATATATATATAAACATGGAATAGCTTATATAAGTCTAAGGTTTTACTTTACAAAGGTAAAACCATATCAAAACAAGGTTAAATGTTGGGTGATAGAGGTTTAAGAGAAAACCACCATGGGGATCCATTTTATAAGGGACAAAAAGTATCCATGAGAATCATTGCATGGGTAGATTCATGGTACCCATGTTTAGGATTAGGCTAAAACCATGATGAATAATCACATGATTCTTTTTTTAATCAATTATCCTTAAAATAAAGAGATGAATGTGATAAGTTTTTAAAACAAGGGATGAGCTTAATTTAGACATAAGGTGACTTAGAACTTGTTTTAAAAAAAGAACAGATGTAAATGCAAAGTATTGAAGGGATCATGTTATGTATTTACTTCAAGGGATGATAAATTATAATTCCTAGACCCATAATTATGCGTGACGATAAATGGTCCAAGATAAGTAGGAGAAAAATTTCCTTGCTTGATTCTTTCCATGTTAGTTACATGTTTATTTTCTAATAAGATTAGGTCATCAATGTTGAATTATCATTCTTTCAGGTGTTAGTTGTATGTGCATTTGATTCACTCTTGATAGATATGAATATGGTTAAGAGTAATCAAATGACATTCATCAAGTAGCTCAGTTAGGATAGGCATTCTTGACAATATTTATCTTATGAGATGATATCCTTTAGGGATATGTGAAGGGAGGGAATTTTCACTTTGAGAGTTAAGATAACATCTACACCATATACAAGTGATAAAGGGTTGGCACTCATAAGGGATATAATGTTGGATCAATATACCCACAAGGTAAAAGTAATGTGTAAGTGTAATCCCTACTAGATTCATTGACCACTTTGGTGAGGATTTTATTAAGGGTCTTTTTAAAGGATTTGGATTGTCTATTAGCTTGTGGGTGGTATGGAGATGAGAAGATTAATTTAATGTGGAAAGTATCATAAATATTGTTCACTTTATTGTTTTTGAATGACTTTCTATTATTGGTGATGATTTTTTTAGGAACACCAAAGCGACATATGATATGATGATTGATGAAGTCAATAATTTTGTTGACTTTGGTTGAGATGATAAGAATGGCCTCCACCCATTTAATAAAGTATTCAATTGTGGTGATGATAGAATGATTTCTCTATAAAGAGTGAGGGTTGATCTCAAAAATGAGGTACAATCCCCATTTAGAGAAGGTCTAGAATTTCTTAGCAACTTGAAGGGCATGACTGGGAATGTGATGTAAGTTGGCATGTTGTTGATACTTAACACATCATTTGATATAACTAAAATAGTCTTAGTTGAGGGTAATAAAATAGTATTCAAGGTGAAGGATACACTTAGTGATAGCTAATTCACTAAAGTTCCCTCCACAAATTCCATCAATTTTTTATTACAAAAGGGATTTCAGGGATTTGAAGGCACCTAAAAAGGAGACCATCAAATCCTAATTTTTAGAGGACCCCTTAATATGGTATAATGATTAGTATGTTGCATGAAATCTTATCTACCATTCCTAGAGAGGTCACAAGGGATGATGGCTAAGGTAAGGTAATTGAAAAGTTAGTTATACCAAATATCTAGTTGGATTTACTCCACATTGTAGATGAAAGGGAGGTAAATTTTGGTATAAGAGGGTCAATTAATTCTATTAATGGTTAAAAATATTTTATAATTTGAAATTGAAGATGGGATTTGAGATGTAAGGGAATCCATGGTGTTAGAGAACTTATTTTTTGAATGTTGAGTGGCTTGGATAAGTTAGGGATCAAAAGATGTCAATAGTACATCTATGAGATATTTATATTTCTAGAGAACATCATTTCTACACTGGTAGGAACCTTTTATTTAGTTTGATATTAGTTGTTAATGACCAAATATGTTAATTAATTTCATTCCCAAGGATAAAGTTATTTGGAGACCTAAAACTAGGGCTTCATATTCAACCATGTTGTTGGTTAAATCAAAGTCAAGTTTGAACAATAAGGGAAAAGGATCAACTTCAAGGGATATAAGGATGATTATATAACCCCTACAACATTGAAATTTTGATCCATCAAATAACATGTTAATTTAGTAATAAATATCTTCTTGGAAGAGAGTTGTGATGGACTCATCATGAAACTCAAGGTTGGAGGGTTAGTTGTTGGTTAAAGGGGTTTCATCCAATTTATAGATGATGTTATGCCCTTAGATTGAATTTTTTAAGGAAATCAAGGTCAAACTTATTGGTTGAATATTTTGTCAATCAACGTACTGATAAACAAAATAGGTCTGATCAGCCAAGTAGAAAGATTAGTCATCCAAATGTGTAGGTTTACCACATTAGAAGGGGACTAATCTCTCCTCTCATCAAGGAGAGGTTCCCTATAGATAAGCTATATATATATATATATATATATATATATATATATATATATATAATACTCAAGGGTAGGACAAACCATCCACTCTCTTTTTTTAGAGTTGATACATGTGGATCAAAGGAAAAACTCAAGGGAAATGACAGACAGTACTCCTCTTCTTTCAGAAGTACTATTCAGCAAACCACAAGAATACTCCTGGTAGTAACATCAAAATGTAGCAAAGGATGTAATAACCAAGAAATTGAGATGCATCACAAAGTCTCCACCTGAATTACTCAAGAGTAAGATACGAAGGACAATGAGGGCACAAAGTCATCCCAAAGTCCTTTACATAGAAATGAAAAGAAAACACACTAAAGGCAATCATGGGGGCACAAAATCTCTCCACACTTGACTCTTCAAGACACCTTCCTGACTGTTGTCACTAATTCTACTTGTTGAATTAAAGGAATAGAAAATATATTGAAGAAAAAGACATAAGAACAATTTCCTCAACAACAAAGATATTATAGCACAAAGTCTAAAAAACCACTTGCTTTCTTATTCCAATAACAAAATATGATAAAAACCTAAGCTCAAAGTCTTAGAAGTGCCTTTCAATTTGGGTAGAGTTTCGTTCTGATTGTCAAAAAGAGATACATTTACAATAGAAGAGAGTCCCTTATATAGCTTCTTCAAGAAGAACTTGGGAATAGTAACACATCATGTTGCATTGGAATTTGTTAGGAAGATAGGCTAGAAATTAGGGGTATTTACCCATTTGATTTTCTCAATGCAAGGAAACAAGTCACGCTATTGAAATTTTGCATCTTTCAATGTCCACCTGGTGATCTGATCCTTCCTCATTATTCCTCCTTTTTTGGTTAATTGAATTGGGTCTTGGATTCAATTTGTTGTTATGTCTTTTAGTTGCTCTCTGTTGGCCTTGACCTTAAAGTCTATGAATGCATTTGGGTCTGTAGATTCAAAGGATCAATGACTATTTTATGAGATTTAATTCGACATTCACACACCTGTCACTATGTTTTCAATGGCTAGTTCAATGTGTTGAATTTGACGTCTTTGAGTGCATCACCCCTTGGTCCTCTTTCAGCTTTTCTATTTGGCACTTTTCCAAATCAAATTTTCCCTTTCAAGCCTTAAGAAATGACTCGCTTTAGGTCAAGAAGAGCTTCTCACAAGGGTATCTACCCTTCAGGTAGTCTTTGAATAGCCTTTAAGCTTCTTTAGGTGAACCTTTGGCTTCGGGGAAGCATCCTTCAAATTGGCAGCTGAGAGTCCCCTGCAAGGGAACCTACCCTTCGGGGTCCTTTGGTGGCCTTTGACAAATTCCTATGGGTATTTTCCCTAGGCTTTTCCCAGGGCAAATTCTTGTGAACAATTCCCACAGACAAATTCCCATGGGAAAATTGTCCACAAAAATTTCCCATGGACAAAAAGTCCACAAAAATTGTTCTATTTGCCATATACGTGAATTCCTTCAAGATTTACTCTCGCAACTTCTCATAATTCTTTTAGACTTTTTATCTGAAGGAATTCCTTCAGAAAAACAAGTTTAAAGGAATTGTGCCTTAGACTTGCCTTAGTCTTTTTGAAAATGACCCTTCTAAATGGTACTTTCATTGACCAAATGCCCTCTGCAAGGGCACTTGTCCTTTGGGAGGCTCTTTGAAATTTTGCATTGGATCGCTCCTTTGAAACAAGCTGTTGAACCACTCTGTTGAACCAAGGCTTTGAATCACTTGGTTGAACCAAACATTGAACCAAGGCCTTGGACCTCTTTGTTGAACTAAGGCTTTGAGCCAAAATGATTCAAGTCAATGGTTTAAGCTGATGGTTCAATTGAATGAACCAAGTCGATGAACCGATCCATTGAACCACAAGATGTTAAACCTCTTCATTGAACCAAGGATTTGAACCAACCGTTGAACCAAGTTTTGGTTTAATGATTCAAATGAAGCCTTTGAACTGATTGGCGAATCATTTGATTGAACTAAAGGATGAATCAAAGTGTTGAAACAAAGTGGATGAACCAAATGAGTGAAACAAAGCATTAAACCACTTGATTGAACCTACCTTTGAACCATTTGACGTTGAACCAAAGGATGAACCAAACCTTGAACCTACTATTGATGCTTGCTGATGGAGATTTTTGTTTGAACCAAGGCACTGAACCAGTCTTAAAAATGACCAAGTGTTAGAAACTAATTCTTTTGGTTGAACTTGCCTATAGAAGTCTTTGAACCTATAGAGTTAAACTTGCCTGCAGAGCCCGTAGAAACCAAGTCCATAGTTTTCTCTAACCTTGAAAGAGTCCATAGATTTTAACTTGTAAAGCCCATTAAACTTGACTTACAAAGTCTATAGATTTCCTCTTCCTATTGAGTCTATAGATTCAAGCTTACAGAGTTTGTATATTTTCTCTTCTTGCTGAGTCTGTAGATTCAAGCCTATAGAGTCTATAGATTTAAGCCTACAGAGTCCATCAATTTAAGCCTGTAGAGTCCATAGATTTTTGAAAAGCTTGAAAAATGAGGAATTTGAATGTCCAAGACAAATTTTGAAAAGGGAAGAGACAATTTTGGTTTGTAGGACCAAAATAGTTCAAATGTTGTCCTAAAAATCGCTGATATTTTTGGGGGACAACAGCTGGCTCTAGTTGGGGAACTTCTGTCAATTGCAAAAAAGAATTGAAAGGAGTAGAATCCAAAATCTCCAGTGTCTTCATGTGTACCATTGGGTTATGGAGTCATGTTACCCATAAATGAAAGGCATAAAAAAAAGAAACAAACAAAACAAAATAGAATTAAAAACTATAAAAATATACATATATACAGATGCAATGCTCTGACACTTCAAGAGTTGAAGTGTTTTAGATGCTGCCCATTATGAGGCAGAGAATAGAGTGTGCCATCTTGATATTTCAATAGAAAGATATTTTCACCAATGTGCTAATGAATTATAAATGGGCCTCTCTAAAGGGAGTCAAACTTTCCATGCATCCCCTTTGGTTCTCTCCTTTTGTCCCACAATAGGACTTCATTCCCAATCTGAAAATCACAAATTTTAGCCTTCTAGTCAAATAGTTTCTTTACCAGAATTTGATGAGCAGTAATTCTATCAACCACCATAGTTATTTATTCCTCCATCTCAGTCAGGCATATGATTTTTTATCAAGATAGCTTTCATATGTCTGATCTTCAATTGCCTTTACCAATTTCAAGGCTGGCAATTCTAAGGTGATTGGTATCTCAGGATTGATACCGTAAAGAAGCTAAAAAGGAGACATACCAATTGCCCTCTTTGGTGTGATTCTATCTACCCATAGAGCATCAACCAATGCTTTATGCCATGTTTTTTGATTGTCATCTACTAGCTTATTGATAATAGTTACCAGATTCGTATTACTAGATTCAACTTGTCCATTCTCTTGTGGAAAATTATCACAAGAGTGAGAGAGTGTAATTCCATAATGGAAAAAAAATTATGTAATCTCTTGAGAGGTGAAATAGGCTATGTTATCAGTAACAATTTTGATTGGAAATCCAAACCTAGAAATGATATTCTCTTTAAGAAAGTTGCATACAACTTTTGAAGTAGTATGCTTAGTTGGGATTGCTTCTACCCACTTGGTGAAATAGTCAATTGCTATAAGGACATAATCATGTCCAGCACTTGAAGATGGGTTTATAGTCCCAATAAAATCAAGTCCCCATTGTTAAAAAGGTTCTTCTATGATCACTGGCTTGAGAGGCATAGCAGCTAACTTGCGTCTTCCAACAAATTGTTGACAGAGTTCACATTTTCTCACCCACTTATGTGCATCTTGGAAAAGAGTTGGCCATTAATACCTAGCTCATAGAATTTTGTGAGTAGTCAAAAGAGTATAAAAATGTCCTCTACAGGGAAGATTGTGGAAATATTTCAAAAGTTGGCTTTGTTGCTCTTTGTCTACACAACGAAGGAATACTCCATCTATGCTTCTCTTATACAAGCCATTGTCCCAAAGGACAAAATTTGTAGCTTTAAACTTGATAGTCCTCCTTTAGTTGTAAGACAAATGAGTAGGACATTCACCATAAGTAAGGTAATGAGTGATACCTAAATACCACTCATTGGTAGTGGAGACAAAAATGACTATTGGTGTCTCTTCCACTTCAGTTTCTTCATGTTGTATGTCTTTTGGCTTATTGTCAACAATTAATTGGCATAGGCCTTTACCCCTGACCAGCTTTTTCAGCTTGATGTCTAGATCAAACTCTTGGATCTTTGTAATCCAATTACCTCTTTTCATGCCAAACTCCTGCTAAGTTAATTTAGACTTGACTGTAACATCAGGCACTAGGGCAGTAGTATGTGAATTCAGAATATAGAAGGGAAAATGTTTGATTGCTTTCACCAAGGCATAATCATGCTTCTCTATATTTGAATATTTCATCTCATGGGTTTTGAGAGGGCAACTCATGAAAGAAATAGGAGATTCCATACCTTCCTTTTCTTGTTGAACAAGAATTGCTGAAAGAGTATGTTCAGATGCATAGATGTATATGATGAAATCTTTGTTGTAATCTGGGCAAACCAAGTTAGGGGCATGAACAATGGTGGTTTTGATATCCTAAAATGCTGATTTGCCTTCTTTATTCTAGCTGAAGATGGTTTTCCCTTTCATCATGTTCACAATGTGTCTAGTCTTTTCAACAAATTTAGGGATGAATCTCTGTAAGAAATTCACTTTTTTGAAGAAAGAATGAACAACGTTCTTACTTTTAGGCAAATTAATTTCTTGAATAGACTTGATTCTGTCTGAGTCAATATTTGTGCCTTCTTTGGATACAATGTGTCCAAGGAGTTTCCCCTCTGTTACTCCAAAAATAGACTTTTTAGGATTTAAGGAAATACCATTCTGGTAGCAACGCTCCAGCACTTGTTTTAGGTGGTGTACATGATCAGATTGATGATTTGAAAAGATAGTCAAGTCATCAAGGTATAACACTATGAATTTACCTATCTCATCTTTGAAATCCAGATCCATTGCTCTCTAAAAGGTAGCACCATCATTTATTAAACCAAAATGCATTCTTCTATATGTAAATGTACCCTAAGGTGTGGTGAATGTAGTCTTATGTTGGTTTGCTTCACCAACTTCAACTTGATTATATCCTGAGAAGCCATCCAGCATTGATAACATCTATGAACTCGTCATTGTTTGAAGCACTTGATCCATAATTGGCAAAGGATAATTATCCTTCAAAGATGCTTGATTCAGATTTCTAAAATCTACACAAATGTGAATTTTGCCATTCTTCTTCCTTATAGGCACTATGTTTGCAATCCATGTGGAATGATGGATTGGGAAGATGATTATAGCATTTAACATTTTTTGTATCTCAGACAGAATAGTACTTGATATTTTTGGATTATATTGTCTAGATTTTTGCTTGTATGGCATTGAGTTGGCCTTGAGAGGAATGTTATGGCAGATTTCATCTAGTTTGAGAGACTTCAAGTCTTCATAAGAATATGTTTAGACATCCATGTATTGATGGAGTAAAGAGATGAACTTTAATCTTTCTTCAGGGGTGCAACACTTACCAATATTGATCATCTTGGGATTTTCTTCAGTAGTCAAATTCACTTGATCGAATCCCTGAGAAAAACTCGAGTCTATTTGCTATTGTTTGATGAATCTATCATGTTTGTGAAACAGCTTTTCAAGAAAAACCAAGCCTTTGGGAATTTTGTTTCCTTTCAACTATAAGAATTCTCTATTTTTATCTAAACTAGATTTAGACATAGATTCATTCTTTTGAGATTCACTACCTTTAAAACATAGTTGTTCAAAATTATCTTTTCATTCCAGGAAGGCAGTGATTTGATGATCATCATTGAATACTTGCCAATGATTAGCATTGTCAGGAACACTTGGTCTATAGACCAGCTCAATAGTATACCTATCTTCTTTGAAATCTGAATGAGGAACTAAGAGAGTTCCTAAAACAACAAGTGTATCAGCTCTATCATTAGACTCTCTAGGTATGGCACAAATGTTGAAAGCATCAAAGCTTTCAATTTGATCCCAAACTAGGTTATGGTAGTGGCATAATATTTCATTCTTGGTTTGGTATAAGTTCCTCACCTGACAAACCATTAATTCAGCATCCCCTTTGGCATGAAGAAACTTGATGCCTTTTTCTTGAGCAGCCCTCATGCCAAGCAACAGAGATTCATATTTAGCTGATTATTAGTGTTGCTAAACTATAATTTGTAAGATGAAGGGAACATATCTCCTTGAGGAGATACCAAAACAATCTCAGCTCCTAAACCAGTAAAGGAACATCTACCATCAAATTCCAAATTCCATATCTCATCTGATACTAATTTTTATTTAGACTTTCCTTAATCAAAGATGGAGGATCCTTCTTGGTCTGTATTGCAGCCTACTAATTTTTTTGCTATTCTTGTTGAACTAATTTCTAAGTTGATACTTTTAGGTGTTCATGCACTTCATTTATAGACAAAAAATAGTTACCTATACTTGCAGATTCAAAAAGGATTTGAGCTTCAGGGGCTAATGTCTGGGTGACCACATATTTTTCTTCTTTTTAAGGGAGCAACCTCTTCATTACACCTTAGACAGGGATCCTTGCCTCAGATAGATCCATGCTTAGTTCTCCTCCCACATCCTTATAAAATTTTTGTCTAAGAAAAATGCCATAAGATGTTGGGATGTCAGCCACCAAGACAGTCATCTAGATTCTCTTGTCTAGAAAGGCTGCAAATGCAAATTGGGCATCTTTGATTTACCCCAGTAGTGGTACTTGCTTGTTCTCCATGGAGAAACATCTTCCAAATGTCTTTGTCAGTGTGAGACCAAGAGACTTAGCTACATTAGTAGGCATGACATTATCATATGCACCTGAGTCTATAATATAGTTACTCAGCTTGTGGCCATTAATTAACAGGGAAACATAGAAAGGTTCTATTTTTCTAGGAGCAGTTGGTGGAGTAATGACTAGATTATTTGGAATAGGCATGTTCTTTAGAGAATCAAGAGTTACCTTTTTATCCTTTTGTCCTATAGGGATGGTTTGGTTCTTGACATATTGGACCAGCTTATTCAATTGATCAAGATTAGACTACAAATATTCAAACTCAGACATTTGTATTTTTATCTTTTTGATATGATTGATTATGTCAAATGGCTGAATTGGGCTAGGTATAGAGAAAGGTAATTCAACTTTCTAAGTTTTAGGAGGGATGGGAGGTGGGCTAGTTTGTGAATTCAAAGTAGAAGGGGAAGGTGAAATTGATGTATTTACCCTTTGGGTGATTACTGGATCCTTTGACTGAAAAGGTAGAATGGTTCCACGCTTAGCAATCATGATTGCTGGCTACGGTTGCTCTTCTAATTTCTCTTTATCAGCTTGGTAGACTAATTGGTTCTTAGACCTAGTAAACACTGCATATGATCCATCAAAAGCTTCTCCTTTATTTTTGGGTTCATCTTGGTAGTTTAGGAAACCAATATGGGAGTCGCCAGCTGATTCTTCTTGATTGTCTTCAAGGAGATCAGTGTCATTTTCTTGATTCAATTTAGGCTGGAAAGAGAATTCTGATTCTGCTTAAAGATATCCCATTGCTAAATTGGTTAGAGGAGCTTCAAGGGCAAGTTTCCCTTGTGGGGGAGGAAGGTGATTATGTTGCCCTTGATTCCTGGTAGCATTGCTATGATATGATTGATTTGGGAATGTCCTTCTGTATGAAGGAGCAAAAGACATTCCTTGAGCCGTTTACTTTTTGAGAGCAAGCAACTCATTTGCCAATTTCTACACCATTGGATCTATGGTGCCTGTAGATGCATATTCAAAAGATGATGAAGCTATATTTCTAATTGGATCTCTTCTTATCTTCCCTGCTAAGATGAGATCATCTTCTATCTTAATGGCCAAAAGTTGAGATGCAGCAAGATCTCTTTGACTAGCACGTCTCAAGAGAAAACTTACTTTGGGTAGCTGAGAATTAATGAAAAATCATTTGCGATTCTCAATTGTAGGTCAAGTAATTGTAGGGATTCTATTTCTCAGTTTGTCAAATTTGGCTATGAAGTCTCTCATAGGCTCATGAGGCTCTTTCTTCATCTGTGTAAGTTGAGCCAAAAGTGTATGTGCATCTTCTGTAGGTTGGAATCTAGATTCAAACTTAGCTTTGAGAGTATTCCAATTAGTCACTGACCAAGCCTGTAGATGATAAAACCAATCTACAACAGCGCCTTGTAGTGTTTCTATAAAAGATTGACTACTACATCTTCAAATTCTACTCTAATTACTCCACAAGCTATGATAAAAGCTGTAATGTGCTCATTAGGATGAGCTTTCCCATCACCATAGAATTTGGGAAAGTTCTTCCTTGAACTACATGGAAGCTCATGTAGAGGTGGAGTAAGATTGAGAGGACCAAAAGCATTACCCTAGGGGCCTTAAATTTCCATTATAACATTATGAAAAGGAGGGATAACAAATCTCAAAGGAGTGATTATTGGCAAAGCTTTATCAATAGTAGAAGTAGATACTTCATTTGGAAATGGAGATCTAACTTTAGTAAGAGGAAAACTCTTGGTTCATTGGAGATGAGATGGTGAAGAAAATAGATCAAAATCACTTTGTTGTACCAACTCAAATACAGGGTCAATGATACCTTTAGCCTTTTGGCTTCATGTATACCTTGAATCTACCAGATTGTGTAACAAAAATGGAAAAGAATTGACCTTGCTTCAGTTAAAGCTTGAGGATTTAAATTGTGTGTACTTTTTTGACTAGTGTGGAGGTGAATGGATAGATTATAAATGGATAATGGATTTTACTTCCCTAGTGGAGTTGCCAAAAACTATTGGTTGAATATTTTATCGATAAGTGTATTGATAAACAAAATAGGTCTGATCAACCAAAGTAGGAAGATTAGTCATCCAAATGTGTAGGTTTACCACATCAAAAGGGGACTGATCTCTCCTCTCATCAAGGGGAGGTTCCCTATAGATAAGGTATATATATATATATATATAAACAAAAAATAATACTTAGGGGTAGGACAAACATCCATCTCTCTTTTTTTAGAGATGATGCATGCAGATCAAAGGAAAAACTCAAGGGAAATGTAATATCCCCAGCCAATTGGGAATATAAAAAGACAAAAGCTCTAATACCACTGTAATATCCCTTTCTTAGGGGCTCCTTTTTTGGACAAAAGCTCTGATACCACTGTGATATCCCCTGTCCAATAGGGAATATAGCAAGACAAAATCTCTAAACAAGATATGATTTTGGAGTATAAATTGAATTAAATAGATAGACAGTAGTACAATCTATCAACCGGCTAATCAGTGTTCTTATTATTCTTCATAATGATTACAATAATGAACCTCTGGCATGCATATAAAGTAATACAAATATCATCTCAAACCCTAATCTTTTGCAAATCTAGAATGACTCTCAGGTTACTGTGTTGACACACAGTCATCGACGTCAGTTATACTACTATCGTCAATCGATAGACTACCAACATCGATCTCTATCGGTTAGCCACTCTACCGATGTCGGTCTTCAGTTAGCTGATGTTGGTCACTGGGATGCTGATGTCAGTCTCTGTGTCCTCTGTGGCACTATTTTGGCCTATTGCCAAGTTGTACGAAATTGCATGGATCGATATGGATTCTTTACAAAAGCAAAATATATGCTGCGGCCTATATTCCGGATACCTGATCTCAAGATCTCTATCTGTATAATTTACTAAATCAAAACTAAATCAAGAAATAATTGGAATACTATGATAACTTTTGTGTGAAGTTATCTCTCAAACTTGTAAACCTCTGTGATAACTTTTGTATGAAGCTATCTCTCAATTTGGCAATAGATCAGCTAATATGTAACAGCCTCTAAATTGCACACAATGAAGAGTGGACGTTCTTCACTACAAATGGAATCCTGGAACCCTTGGCTCAGTCTTCACAGAAGAATTCTTCAATATCAAAATCAATAATCAATTCATAATCAATAATGGCCTCCATGAGAAACCCTTATACCCTCAAAAAGATGTGCTTGCCCTAATTAGGGTTTCTTAATTAAAAATAGGCTAAATAATTAATATTTGATTAAATCAATCAAATATTAATATCTCCCTCAATATGTGTTCGATCCTCGAACCAACTGAAGCTGATGAATCAAGGAGTGATTCTGCACATGACCATACCAAAATAAGGGCGCTCTGCTGCATGTCAAATATCCCTAAATAATAGGAGCTCAGGCCAAATGTGTCTAAAAGAGCTTGAATGAAAACCAACTATAGAAATTATGCTAATCAAAGCCAATCCAAGCTCCATCATGACCCTCTATCCATCCTATCAGCCTATAAAGGTCATATAATAGGCTAATCCTCAACTCTAAACATGTCAACTAAAAAGGGGACATTACAATCTGCCCCTCCTAAAATTGCTTATCCCCAAGCAATCTTGGAACAACAAACCAATCAATCCACCTGGATCCCAAATGTAGTTATGTTCTGCACTACTATTAATCAATGCAAGTTCCTACAATATCCTCTCAAATATAACCAAGAGGAATCCACATTCAAACTGGTGAATGAAACTCAACCAATCTCTAAAATCACAACTGCCCTAGATGTGTCGATACTACAGGGGGTGTAACTTGAAACTGCCAATTCCATCTATAAAAGATGGTGCCAATCCATCCCATAACTGATCCCTCTGTAAAGGTGGCATGACCAACTATACCACACTGTCATTGGTGTGAGAAGAATCAATCTGGAAACTCAACTCTACTGGTATGCCAAACTCATCAGGACTAGGTACTCCCAAATCTTGAACATGCGTGTCAGTTCCAACATGTTCCTCAGTAACCACTGTAGGAATGTACTCACCACCAACCATCTCAATATACAAATGGACTGGGTCTAATGCTGGTGAAGATCGTAAATGCTCCAACTCCGTAGTCACCTCAGCCAAATGAAACTGTGACTCCTCATAAGCCAACTGTGTACTCTCAAGAATCTTAAAAGTCACCTCGAGCTATTGAGTAAGCTCACTCACCTTATCTTCCTTGACCAATAATGCATCATACGCTGTGCTGCCCCACTCCATAAGATAATCTCTGTTAGCTACCAACTGCATATAATCTTGTCTCAGAATTTGAATAGCCTCCCATAAAGAGTGGATCTCTATTAAGGGCAAATAACTACCTCCCTACTCAATTCTAGTAGGAAAACCCCATCCATAAACTGCTAAAAACTGATGAGCAGCATCAAAATGCTTGCAAGCAGTAGCAATGTCTTGTTCACTAACTCTCAACTGACTAGACACATGATGGTGCTGGCTAGATTGTCTCCTACAATCCTCCACTGATGCACGGTCCAAAAGAGTAGACTCAAAATCACTGACCTCTATAATACTACCATCCATACTCTATGAATCAACTCCAAAGCTCATATCAACATATGGAGTATCAACAACTGTAGCATCACTATCTAATTCCTCCATATCAAAAGAAACTACCAAGGAAACTAAGTCCTCAAAACTGTCTACTGCATCCTCCTGGGTGTCATCTATAATAATTGGATCTTGGGACTCCTCTAAAATCTCTACCATAGCTGAGAGATCATCAACCCTTAGTGCACTAGAATTTGAGCACACCACCCCACTCTGAGTGCAAGCATCAGACTCATCCTCATCTTCACTATCTTCTATCTCATAAGGATCATGGGACATGTTGTTGCCCTGTCTAAGTGATATGTAGTGCTCTCTCCTTAGCTTAACAAAGTGATCAAAAGATATCCTCTTCCAAACCTGAGGTGTTAATAACTGCCACTCATCATTTGCTGTCATATACGGTGTGGATTTGTCTTTGAATGTAGGGTATGAAAGAAATTCCTTTAACCTCTTCAAACTTTGTTTCAGCTTCTCCATATCCTTGTCCCACTATTTCTGAGTACTTGAAGTCATCATGATTTACTAACTGATTCAATGTCCAATCTACCCAAACTACCCAACAGGTTGGTAGGACATTGGCTCTGATCTACCCAACAAGATGGCAGGAATTTGGCTCTAGTCTACCCAACAGGATGGCAGGAATTTGGCTCTAATACCACTACAATATCCCCAACCAATTGGGAATATAAAAAGACAAAAGCTCTGATACCACTGTAATATCCCCAACCAATTGGGAATATAAAAAGACAAAAGCTCTGATACCACTGTAATATCCCTTTCTCTAATACCACTGTAATATCCCTTTCTTAGGGGCTCCTTTTTTGGACAAAAGCTCTGATACCATTGTGATATCCCCTGTCTAATAGGGAATATAGCAAGACAAAATCTCTAAACAAGATGCGATTTTGGAGAATAAATTCAATTAAATAGATAGACAGTAGTACAATCTATCAACTGGCTAATCAGTGCTCTTATTATTCTTTAAAATGATTACAATAATGAACCTTTGGCATGCATATAAAGTAATACAAATATCATCTCAAACCCTGATCTTTTACAAATCTGGAACAGCTCTCAAGTTGCTGTGTCGACACACAGTCACTGATGTCAGTTATACTACCGTCATCAATCGATAGACTATTGACGTTGATCTCTATCGATCGGTCACTCTGCCTATGTCAGTCTTCAGTTGGTCGATGTCAATCACTGGGATGTCGATGTCAGTCTCTATGTCCTCTATGGCACTATTCTGGCCTACTGCCGAGTTGTACAAAAGTAAAATATATGCTACGGCTTATATTCTGGATACCTGATCTCAAGATCTCTATCTGTATAATTTACTAAATTAAAACTAAATCAAGAAATACCTGGAATACTATAACTTTTGTGTGAAGTTATCTCTCAAACCTATAAACCTCTGTGATAAATTTTGTATGAAGCTATCTCTCAATTTGGCAATAGATCAACTGATATGTAATAGCCTCTGAATCACACACAATGAAGAGTGGACGTTCTTCACTGCAAATGGAATCTTGGAACCCTTGGCTCAGTCTTCACAGAAGAATTCTTCAATATCAAAATCAATAATCAATTCATAATCAATAATGGCCTCCATGAGAAACCCTTATACCCTCAAAAAGATGTGCTTGCCCTAATTAGGGTTTCTTAATTAAAAATAGGCTAAATAATTAATATTTGATTAAATCAATAATTAGGGTTTCTTAAATTAGAATTAGGGTTTCTTAATTAAAAATAGGCTAAATAATTAATATTTGATTAAATCAGTCAAATATTAATATCTCCCTCAATATATGTTCGATCCTCGAATCGACTGAAGCTGGTGAATCAAGGAGTGATTTTGCACATGACCATACCAAAATAAGGGTGCTCTACTACATGTCAAATATCCCTAAATAATAGGAGCTCAAGCTAAATGTGTTTGAAAGAGCCTGAATGAAAGCCAACTATAGAAATTCTGCTAATCGAAGCCAAGCCAAGCTCCATCATGACCCTCTATCCATCCTATCAGCCTACGAAGGTCGTATAATAGGCTAATCCTCAACTCTGAACATGTCAACTGAAAAGGGGACATTACAGGAAATGACAGACAATACTCCTCTTCTTTCAGAAGTACTATTCAACAAACCACAAGAATACTCCTAGTAGTAATAGTAAAATGTAGCAAAGGATGTAATAACCAACAAATCAAGATGCAGCACAAAGTCTCCACCTGAATTACTCAAGAGTAAGATACGAAGGACAATGACAACACAAAGTCATCTCAAAGTCCTTTACATAGAAATGAAAAGAAAACACACTAAAGGTAATTATGGGGGCACAAAGTCTCTCCACACTTGACTCTTCAGGACACCTTCCTGACTGCTGTCACTAATTCTACTTGTTAAATTAAAGGAATAAAAGATATATTGAAGAAAAAGACATAAGAACAGTTTCCTCAACAACAAAAATATTACAACACAAAGTCTAAAAAACAACTTGCTTTCTTATTCCAATAACAAAATATGATAAACAAACTGAGTTCAAAGTCTCAGAAGTGCCTTTCAATTTGGGCAGAGTTTCATTTTGATTGTCAAAAAGAGATACATTTACAATAGAAGAGAGTCCCTTATATAGCTTCGTCAAGAAGAACTTGGGAACAGTAACACATTATGTTGCATTGGAATCTATTAGGAAGATAGGCTAGAAATTAGGGGCTTCTACCCATTTGTTTTTCTCAATGCAGGGAAATAAGTCATGCTATTGAAAGTTTACATCTTTTAATGTCCACTTGGTTATCTGATCCTTCCTCATTGTTCTTCCTTTTTTGGTTAATTGAATTGGGTCCTGGATTCAATTTTTTGTTCTGTCTTTTAGTCACTCTCTACAGGCCTTGACGTTAAAGTCTATGAATGCATTTGGGTCTGTAGATTCAAAGGATCAATGAATATTATATGATCTTTAATTTGACATTTGTATGCCCATCACTATGTTTTCAATGGCTAGTTCACTGTGTTGAATTTGACGTCTTTAGGCACGTCACCCCTTAGTCCTCTTTTGGATTTTCTATTTGGTACTTTTTTGAAATAAACTTGCCCTTTTGGGCCTTAAGAAATGACCTACTTTGGGTCAGGAAGAGCCTCCCGCAAGGGTATCTACCCTTCAGGTGGTCTTTGAATAGCCTTTGGGCTTCTTCGGTTGACCCTTCAGCTTTAGGGAAGCATTCTTCAAATTGGCAGCCAAGAGTCCCTTGCAAGGGCACCTGTCCTTTGGGGTCCTTCAGTGGCCTTTCAAAAATTCCCATGGGTATTTTCCCTGGGCAAATTTCCGCAGACAATTCCCATGGATAAATTCCTACAAACAAATTGTCTGTGGAAATTTCCCGCAGACAAAAAATCCACAAAAATTGTTTCGTTTGCCATATACATGAATTCCTTCAGGATTTACTCCCATGGCTTCTCAGAATTCTTTCAGAATTTTTATCCAAATGAATTCCTTTGGATAAAAATGCTAAAGGAATTGTGCCTTAGACTTGCCTTAGTCTTTTTGAAAATGACCCTTCTGAAGGGTTCTTTCATTGACCAAGTGCCCTTTGCAAGGGCACTTGTCCTTCAGGAGGCTCTTTAAAATTTTACATTAGATTGCTCCTTTGAAACAAGCTATTGAACCACTCTATTAAACCAAGGATTTGACCATTTGGTTGAACCAAATGTTGAACCAAGGCTTTGAACCTCTTTGTTGAACCAAGGCTTTGAACCAAAATGATTCAAGCCAATGGTTCAAGCCGATGGTTCAATTAAATGAACCAAGTTGATGAACCACTCTATTGAACCACAAGACGTTGAACCTCTTCATTGAATTAAGGCTTTGAACCAACCGTTGAACCAAGTTTTGGTTCAATGGTTCAAATGAAGCCTTTAACCAAATTGATGAACCATTTGATTGAACCAAAGGATGAATCAAAGCGTTGAAACAAAGTAGATGAACCAAATGAGTGAAAAAAAGCATTGAACTGCTTGATTAAACTTGCCTTTGAACCATTTGATGTTGAACCAAAGGATGAACCAAACATTGAACCTAATACTGATGCTTGCTGATGGAGACTTTTGTTTGAACTAATGCACTGAACCAATCTTGAAAATGACCAAGTGTTAGAAACTGATTCTTTTGGTTGAACTTGCATGTAAAAGTCTTTAAACCTATAAAATTAAACCTACCTGTAGAGTCCATAGAAACCAAGTCCATAGTTTTCTCTAACCTTGAAAGAGTCCGTAGATTTTAACCTATAAAGCCCATTGAACTTGACCTGCAAAGTCCATAGATTTCCTCTTCCTGCTAAGTTTCTAGATTTTCTCTTCTTGCTAAGTTCGTAGATTTAAGCCTGTAGAGTCTGTAGATTTTCTCTTCCTACTGAGTCTATAGATTCAAGCCTATAGAGTCCGTAGATTTTCTCTTCCTACTGAGTCTAGATTTAAGCCTATAGAGTCCATAGATTTAAGCCTGTAGAGTCCATAGATTTAAGCTTGCAGAGTCTGTAGATTTTTGAGAAGCTTGAAAAATGAGGAATTTGAATGTCCAGGACAAATTTTAAAAAGGGAAGAGACAATTTTGGTCTGTAGGACCAGAATAGTTCAAATTTTGTCCTAAAAATAGTTGATATTTTTGGGGGACAACAAAACTTAATTAAATCATGAGATATATAACCATCATTGATTCTGATATGGCTAGAATGCATGTACTTGAGGGGGTTGATGTTTGTGATGATAAAGGTTTTGTGGTTGAGGAGGTAGTGACTAATTTTGAAGGCCACAAAGGCCAAGGTGAGGCAAAACTTCTCAGTATGGGTATAATGAGTTTAATACTCTACAAGTGTTTGACTTATATAGTATATTTCTTGTTCCTTATGTTGAACATCATGATCTTTGATCATGGAACCTAAGGAATGATCTATGGTGGAGATGTAAAGGTAGAAGGGTTGGTCCTATTTTGGAGGGACAAGGATAGGTGGAGAGAGAAGGTATATTTTAAGTGCTTCAAATTCCTTTTGTAAATCTTCATTCCACTTAAAAGAGATGTACTTCTTAATAAGGTGGGGAAATGGTTGACATCTATTAGATAATTGAGAGTTGAATCAATAAATTGACTGAATCTTACCCTGGAAACTATGGAATTGATTAAGGTTAGTTGGAGGAGGCATGTCTATGATTGATTTTAATTTGGAAATATTTACTTCTATTCCATGAATGGAAATGATAAATCAAAAGAGTTTGAATTATAATACCCCAAAGATACATTTCTTTGGGTTGAGGCAAACATGGAATTGGATAAGGTGATCAAAGATGAATGTAAGGATCATCGAGTGGTATTGGAGACATTTGGGCTTACCAAATAGGTCATTTACATAGTCATCCATAGTTTTTTGGATGAGGTAATGAAATATGTAGTTCATGGCATGCTAATAGGTTGCATCAACATTCTTCAAGCTTAAAGGCAAGACCCTATAGTAAAAATTTTCCCATGGGGTGATGAAGGCAATTTTATATCCCAAGAATCCATCCATAAGAGATAACATCTCATGGTTGAAATTTAGAACAACAAGTTGGTTTATGCTTGGTAAAAGAAATGTTAGGAATTAAATGAATTTAAACAAGATTTAATCCACCATAAAATCATAATTTAAAACACATAAACAAGCTTTTAAATGTGTAAAATAAGATTTCACTATGCACTAAGAGCATCATGGAATCAATTCCTCAAATAAATGAATACTTAATAGAGAAAAGTAAAAATTAGTAATATAAACTAGCAAAAAAAACATGAGACAAGTATATCATGGTTCACCCAATGTGGGCTACATCCACCAAGAAAGACCTCAATAAATTAATAACAAATAACCTCTTATAGAGATTGAAAATATCTTCAAGATTTCACACAAGAATTATTTTAATTGCTAATCCAAATCTGAAACCTATCAAAAATAATCCACAGATGCTATGCCACACCTATACCTATAAATAATCACATACCACAAGTTGTTATACTACACCTTATAATCAAAACATCACTTTGCATAGTCATACCATACATGTATATATACAAAATGAGGAAGAAACCCACCAAAGAAGGATAAATATGCCATGATTATCCAAGATAAGAATTATCCATAAGGAAACACCCATCCTCCACATAGTCATACTTATCCAAATGCCTACATAAGGAAGAACATGCCATCCTCATCTCTCCTTCGCAAAAGGCTATCATAAATTTCAAAGAGATGACAACTAACTCCACAAAACATAGAAGTCAATACCACTTCCACAAAACATGGAAGTCAACTTGTAAAATATATATCTAACAACTAACTCCCTAAAACAAGGAAGACATATAAATTAGAAAAATATTTAAGAATATTCCACTCACATGGGAGTAAGGTTCCATAAAAGGTGGAGTGTGTAAAAATGTGCTCCTTATATTTATGGATCTCTTTAAGCCCCCAAAATATACCACCATGGTCATGTGATAGCTCCAAAGGGATCCATACTCAACAATCTCCCACTTGGGGATCATTTATCCTAAATAGAATCTATCATTGCTCAATGATCACTAAGACCAACCAAATCTAAACATAGTCTCAACTTATCTAATGTGACCACCTTGGTCATCATATCCATAGGATTCTAGCTAGTATGAATTTTCTCTAGCTTCACCAAGTTCTCCTCCAAAGCTATCTTGATGAAGTGATAACATAGCTAAATGTGTTTTGTCCTTAAGTGGAAAGTAGAGTTCTTTGCCAAATGAAAGGCACTTTGACTATCACTGTGTAGTCTCCCAACTTCCTGTTCATGCCCCAACTCTTGAAACAATTATTATAACTAAATCATCTTCTTACTAGCCTCTATTGTAGAAATGTACTCTACCTCTTGGTTTAAAAAGCAACAATGTTATATATCCTATAAATCTAACTAACCACTGTATCTCCATAGTTAATCCTCTTTCCATCAATATCCCATACCATATCCAAGTCCACATAACCACACAAAGTGGTATATGATCCACCATAACATAATGAAACATTCAAGGTTCTCAAGTATCAAAGAATCCACTTCACTGCTTGATAATGCTCATAACCAAGATCACTCATATACGTGCTCACAACTCCCACTTCATGGGAAATATCTAACCTAGTACAAACCATGGCATACATCAAGCTACCAACTACTAATGAGTAAGGTACCTTGGACATCTTAAGATTTTCAACCTCCATCTTTGGGATACTGCTCCTTTGATAATTTAAAGTGTCCTACCAAAGGATTACTAACAAATTTAGCATCAAACATGATAAACCTTTGAAAGACTTTCTTCACATACTCTAATTGGGATAACATCAGCTTCATCTCCTTTCTATCATGAATAATCCTCATACCAAAGATTTGCTTTGTTGTACCCAAATTCTTCATAGAAAAGGAGTCACTAAGCTATTTCTTAATTAGATGAATGTATTGTATGTTCTTTCCTGCAACTAACATGTCATCCACATACAAGAATAATATAATAAAAACCATCATCAAAATGATTGATATACATGCAATGGTCAAAATTACACCTTTGATAACCTTATTCCAACATAAAATAATAGAATTTCTTATACCACTGTCATAGAAATTATTTTAGGCCATACAAGCTCTTCTTTAGTCTACACACATAGTTATCCTTCCCTTTAACCTCATATTCCTGTGGTTGCTTCATATACAAATCTACATCCAAATCACCATGAAGAAAAGTAGTTTTCACATCTAACTATTCTAAGTGAAAATACTCAACTATAAATAAACCAATAATAGTCTTAATATAAGTCATTTTTATAACAAGATAAAAATCCTCATCAAAATCAATACTTGATTTTTATATAAACCCCTTGACCACCATCCTGGCCTTATACCTTTTTCTTCCTTCATCTTCTTCTTTTATTCTATATAACCACTTTTTTGGAAATGTACTCTTGCCCTTGGGTAGCCTTACCAAATCCCATGTTTGGTTCTCCATGAGAGATCTATGCTCTTCATCTATGGCTTGCTCCCATTTCTTTCTAGTATCTACATGCATTGCTTCCTCATAACAATTTGGTTCTCCATTTTTAGTGAGTAATAAACAATTCAAAGGAGAAAATGTTTAGGTGATATTTTTACCCTAGAAGACCTTACCATAAGATTTTTGGGTCCTTATTTATAATGTTCCTAAACTAATTCATTGGATACTTTTCCATTTGTAATGTTATCCAATGTTATGTACTCTTTTTGTTTTTAAAGTTGTTCATGTAGCTGATCCTACAGCTGAATCTGTAGATAATTATCATAAATGAATTTTTCATTAAATATTAATCTCTAGATCAAAATATTTTAGTATCTCTAATTCTCCATAAATAAAAACCAAATTCATCCTCACCATAACCAACAAATGTGCATTTTTTTTTTATTTTACCTATAACTTGGTCCTATCCTCTTTCTTAATAAGAGAAAAAGCCTCACATCTAAAGACTCTAATAAAATAATAATCAACATTATTACCAAACCAATATTTTTTAATACTGCCTTCATCCAATGGAATTAAAGGACCTTTGTTAATCAAATAAACTATGATGTTAACTACTTCTACCCAAAACTATAAAGGCAAACCTGCATGTAAACTCATGCTCCTAACATGTTCTATTACTATTCTATTAATCATTTTAGATACCCCATTCTACTATGGATTTCTTGGAACCATACTTTGCCTAAGAATTCCATTGTTATAATAATAATCAAAGAAATCATTACTACAATACTCACCTCCATTATCCAATTTCAGACATTTCAACTTGAGACCTATTTCATTCTCAACTAGGGCTTTCCACTTCTTAAAAGTGTCAAATGCATTAGATTTAATTTTAATTTGATAAACCCAATATTTCTTAGTTGAATCATGAATAAAAGTGACATAATAATTTGAACTACTAATAAAAGATACTTGAGTTGATCCTCATACATTTGAATGTACCAACTCTAACTTATGCTCTTTCTTTCTGGGTCCAACTTTCAGGAACTTAATTCACTTTTATTTTCCATACACATAGTCCTCACAAAAGTATAAATCAATTTATTTTAATCTAGGAAACTTTTCTTTTAAAATATTCATGTATTAATGGCTTATATGATCAACACTGTAGTGCCAGATATTGCATTTCCATCTATAGTAACTAAATCACAAGAATCAACACTACTAGTCAAATATAAAGTACCAACTTTATTACCTCTTACAACCATAAGAGAACCTTTGGTAACTTTCCAATAATATGTAGTAAACATTACTGAATAACCCTCACTACCTAATTACCCCACTAAAACCAAATTCCATCTCAACATAGGCACATATCTAACATCTTTAAGTAGCCACATGTTACCATTTTGAATTTTCACCTAAACATAAACTTTCCATACTATCTCATATGGTTCATCATCACAAAGAGAAACATGTCCCAAATTTTCTTAAACATAAACAATTAATAATTCCTATGTGGGGTGGCATGAAAATAATCCCCTAAATCTATCGCCCAAGAATCAAAAAAATTATCCAAAAAAGAATTAAGACATCCTGACATGATTTACTTGATGTCACATTTACCTCATTCATTTCCTCCTTGTCATTATTATCCTGAAGTGACCAACAATCCTTCTTTGAGTTTCCACTCTTCCCATAATGCTATCATATCATCTTAGCTCTAGATCTAGATTTAGATCTACCCTTTGACTTTTCATGGTTTCTTTTGCTCTTGTCCTTTTTCCTCCCTCTAGTTTCAATAGACAAAGAATTACCTAAATATGATTCACCAGTGTTCTACCTTTGCATTTCCTCACTAAGAATCACACCTACAAAATCCTCAAAATTTAAACTTCCCTTGGAAAGGACTGCATTACTCACAACCATAACCAAGCTATCCCAACTATCAAGAGAAAAACACAAAATTAGTAAATCTCTAACTTCATCATCAAATTTAATTCCAATAGAAGTGAGCATACTTAAAATCATATTAAAATAATTTAGATGACTAGCAGTAGAACCATTCTCAGATATTTTCATTTTAAACAATCTTTTCATAATAAATGTTTTATTTGAGGTAGAGGGTTTCTCATATAACTTTCCAAGTTTATCCATGAGATCCTTTGTAGATTTATCATATAAAATGTTAAATGCAATAGAAGATTCAAGTCATAACCATATGACATTTAATACCTTTGTGTCAAACAATGTTCAATCTACATCACTCATGGCTACAGGTTGTCCTCCTTTCCTCTTAAAGGGAATCAAAGTTCCTTCTAATAGTACTAATCTTCCATTTGCATTTTCCACAAACCAAAATTTTTGTCATCAAATTTCTTAACTTTGAATCTAATCTCTTCTCCCATAGCTCCCACTCAAGCTATTAAACTTTCCTATAATTTACCACTTTAGCAAGAACACCAAAAAATCTTTGATACTAGAGGAATTAAATGAATTCAAAATAGATTTAATCCACCATAAAATCTTAATTTAAAACATATAAACCAGATTTTAAATGTGTAAAATCAGATTTCACTATGCACTACTTACATCATGGAATCAATTGCTCACATCATACTGAATGAATGCTTAATGGAGAAAAGTAAAAACCAACTATATAAACCCAAAAAAAATATATGAGACAAGTATACCATGGTTTACCCAATGTGGGAAACATCTACCAAGAAAGTCTTCAATAATTTAATAATAAAGAACCTCTTACAGATATTGAAAATCTCCTCCAGAATTCACACAAGAATTCTCTGAATTGTTGATCCAAATCTGAAACCTATCAACAATAACCCATAAATGCTATTACACACCTATACCTATAAATAATCACATGCCACAAGCTACTATGCCATACCCTATAAATAAAAACATCGCCCTGCATAGTCACACCATACCGATATATATACAAAATGAGGAAGAAACCCACCAAAGAAGGAGAAATATGCCATTCTTATCCAAGAGAAACATTATCCATAAGGAAACACCCATCCTCCACCTAGTCATGATTATGTAAAATCCCACCTAATGAGGAACATGCCATCCACATCTCTCCTCCACCAAAGGGTCTCACAAATTTCAAGGAGATGACAACTAACTCTATAAAACATTGAAGTCAATCCCACTTCCACAAAATATGGAAGTCAACATGAAAAATATATATCTAATAACTAACTCCCTAAAATAAGCAAGACATAGAAATTAGAAAAATATCTAAGAATATTCCACTAACATGGAAGCAAGGTTCCATAAAAGGTGGAGTGAGGAAAAATTCACTTCCCACATTTATGGATCTCTCTAAGCCCCCAAAATATACCACCATGGTTATGTGACATCCCCAAAGGGCTCCACACTCAATAATCTCCCACTTGGAGACTGCTTCTCCTGAACAATTGTATCACTGCTCCATTACCACTAAGACCAACCAAATCTAAACATAGTATTAACTTGTCCAATGTGACCACTTTGGTCATCATATCTATAGGATTATGGATAGTATAAATCTTCTCTAGCTTCACCAAGTTATCCTCCAAATTTGTCTTGATGAAGTGATAATGTAGCTAAACATGTTTTGTCCTTGAGTGGAAAGCAAAGTTCTTTTCCAAATGAATGGCACTCTGACTATCACTGTGTAGTCTTAAAACTTGATGATCATACCCCAACTCTCAAAATAATTATTGTAACCAAATTATCTCTTTTCTAGCCTATGTGGAAGTAACATACTCTACCATTGTGGTTGATAAATCCACAACCTTTTGTATCCTAGAAATACAAGTAACCATTGTATTTCCAATAGTAAATATATATCCTATCCTCCTACTATTAATAAATTCATCCTTTGGATAGATGAGGTTGAGGTCACATAAATCCATATAGATACAAATTCCCCCTATTGATTTAATGATATGAATGACCTTTGAGACCTATTATGGATAGTCAATGGGTTGGGTAAATTTGATGGAAAAGAGATGTTGTAGCTCTTCCTTAGCAATAAGGGCAATATGAAGATGCATCTTTTGAAGATTTTTCTTAACAATATTGGAATCAACATTAGTGATGATGTTGTGGATGATAATGGAAGGGTATATTTCAATCATATCATTATAAGACCAATTAAATGCTATGTTATGGTTATGTAGAAAAGAGGAGACATCATGATGTTCTGAGGAGTCTAAAGATTGGCCAATTTTGACTATGTGAGGATTATCTTAAGTACCCAAGTTGATATCAATAGTAGATTCATTCAACATGGTCAATGTATTAGGATGAAGGGATTTTTGAAATGAGGAGTCTTTAACACCAAGGAAGGTGAGAATGGAGTCATCATTCTAACTTGATGGTATTAAAGGTGGGGGAATTGTCTTCCATTATATCAGGATGAATTAGAGGAATAGCTTTGGTTTCCCCATGAATTTGTGAGGTCAAGGGTCCCAAACTAACCATGTTGATAAAAATAGGTTATGAGGGATATAATCAAGGTCATCAAACTTTAAATAAGAAGAGGTAGGTGATGTTGGTAGAAGAACATGTATTGTAAAGTGTGTAGGATATTTGTCTAATATTCATGTGTTATGCATTCATTTTGTCTTTGTATAGTTTATTTTGTCTTATCTTCATGACTTGTAATAGTATATATTATGAAGAGACTCCACTTTTGGTGATAATTATGAGAAGAAGATGAATAGTCATAGATTGGAAATGTATATATATACTTTTGTTTGTAATAAAAAGGGGTTCCTCCTTTAGAAAATATTAATAGAGATTATCTGGTTATGGTTAGTTGTATGTTTTCTTGTTATGTTCCTTACATGCATTCACATGTGTAATGTATTGGTCACTTTCTATCTCAATTATTCTAAATGCATTATTTTAGTTTATACAATACTAATTGCTCTAAATTCATTAATTATGTAAAATAATTAATGCATATTACATTTGTATCATCCAAATTCCTTCCTTTTATGATAAATTATTCTGCACACATGAATTATATCATATCTATCCTCATCTTTAGCATGTTTTAATGCTTCAATAACCTTTGATAAGAATGGTACAGTGAGCGTAGAACCATTTTATAGAGGAAATTATGCTAATATGGTTACAAAGGTAGAGAGATATTAGATATGGTTGGACCAAAGGATATGTAATTTTGTATAAGAAGAATAAAAAACAACTAGTCTTATAATTTAGGAGATCATTCAAGAGCATATTTATGGAGAAATTTATGACAGGTTTTGGTGTGAGTTTCCTAAATTTATAGCTAATTGATTAGCATGGTTGGAATAGTATTGCTTTAAACCAAGGATGGAAGAAACTATAATCTAGACTAAAGAAAAGATAGATCAACTATAGAGATTTGAAACTAACTAGATAAGAGCAATAGATCATTAGGTTTCTACTATAGTATATGGATATATAACTAAGATTTTAGTGCAAATATACATAACTTTCGAAGTGATGAAGGACTTGTTCATTAGAGGAATTTGAGGAAAAGTTTTAAAATGACTACCTATCCTAGTGAAGATGTTGATTATAGACAAGGCCATGGTGCCTACTCAAACTAATATGGAGTAGTCACTCTGAGCATGTGGGGGTGTGTGTGACATGATAGTGAATGATGATTAGATGAGTAGATAAGGCTTGGACCTAAATATATAATGGATACATGAGGAAAGAAGTGTCAAAATAAAAGTATGGACTTAAAAAATGAACTAAAAAATAGAATAGATGGATTAAACATAGAAATACCTAGATAGCTATGGGTAGAGTTAAGAGTAGTAGTAAAATATTTGATACATAAGTAGGATCCACATAATGTAGCCTTCCACTATAATAGTTTCATAATATATCTCTTTGACACCAGTTTATAATATGGGTGATTTAGGAGCATTTATAAACATGTCAACATATGATGGGTCTGTAAACCCTAATTAGTACTTACTAACATGTGAGCTGAGATGGCAAGATAAGGTATTACCGATGAGGCTATAAAGAAGTGAAAATTAATAAGGGAATTGAATGTAATATCCCTTAAATTTATATATAATATATATCACTTAGGAAAATATATAGTAAGTTAAGGAGTGGGCTATCATAGAATTTAAAATAAATAAATGTATAAGTCAGACTATTAAAGACCTAAAGGAGATTAGGTATAAGTCAATAGAATCAGTCTATGATTGTGACTAAAAAATCTTAGATGTTATGAATAAGGTGAATTATATATTAGAATTTAAAGATAAATCTATGTGGTTTGTTGAAGGACTACATTCTAAGATTAGGTTTGCTATAGTGTAGACTCAATATACCACTAAGGTAGATGCTAGAATTGTTTCTCATTGAGTGGATCAAATTAAAGATTATGGGGAAGCTCCCATAATGGATTATAATATTGAAAATATATTGTAATATTTTATTAAGAGAATGGAAAAATATCATGAAGTAGATAAACCTAAACCAAATCTATGGTGCATGGGGTGTGAGAAATAATGACATCATATGAATGATTATCCTAAGATCAAGATATAGTTCTATGAAATTTTTAGTGGCATAGGGCACACAACAATGAAGTGTCATCTCCTATAATAATATGTAAAAAGCCCATAGAGTTTTTATTACATTTTTTGTAAACCACATAATCATGATTAAAATAATTATAGGGTTGTACAAGATCTAAAGAAAGATATTATAAAAAATGTATTTTTCATCCCTGTGCATAATAATTTGGGATTGGAGATAATACTCAGCAACATCAATACTGGACTACAACACAATAATAGGGAGGTTATCATTCAAATAGAGGAGTATCTAGGGGTAGATGTAAAGGGGATTATCAAGGTGACAGGAAATAATTATCAATTCCCTCTTTTTTAATGTTACTTATGTGGAGAGTATAACCATGTACAATGCAATTATCCTTTGAATTCTGAAAAATAGTCTTACTATATATATTTTAGGGTATATGAGTACCACAAGATAGAAGACTATCCTATTTTAGACAAGAAAATAAAGGAAAATGTTGTCAATAATGTTAACATGGTGAATGCATAGCCTAAGGAGGATGCATTTATGAATTCCATTACTAGACACCATCATGTAGAGAGAGTATTGCCTCCTATCAAAATGCCTTAGGACTAAGGAATATGGAAAGTGAAACATGACAAATACCTGAACCCAATTGTATAAAAGGGGTTGATGTATGAAGCTACATAGATGTTGAATAATATTCAACACCAATACAGTATGAAGGAGATGTTACAACAAAATATTCCTAAATGTATGGTCAAATTATGCACATTATGCACCAGTATGGAGTTATTACTATATTGATAGATTTATTGAAGCTACTAAGTATGATACACAATGAATACATTTCTTAGAACATTACAAACTTAATACATAATTTACTAAAGTGTGCATAGTGATGGAAATAGAAGATATATTAACTTGTTTGGTATGTAAAAAATAATAAGTGATGGGATATAGATGCATAAATCAACATTGAATTTATAGGATATGAACTTTTAAATGTTATCTTTGATTTTAGTAGCACAGTTAACATGATCTCTAGGTCTACATGGGAGGTAATTGGATGACCAATTTTTAATTACAGCCTAGTGACTTTGAGTTTAGCAGATGATGGAAGAGTTGAACCCATTGGCTAGTTAGAAGACATTGAGATCAAAGTCATAAAATTGAGAGTATGAGGTATATTTGAATTTATAAATATGAAGACCATAGAAACTCATTGTCCTACATTTATTGGCAAGAAATAGGCATATGATGGTTAGATCACTATCAATACTATGAAAATCAATTAGAGGCACATCAGGGAGATAAGATTGTAGTCATTTATTTACATAAGGTACACAAACCCTACATAATTTTGGCTAAACAAGACTCTCCTTATGTCACACAAAAAATAATTTGGATGAAGGTAAAATTTGAAGAGAACTCAAAACCTTTGTGCATATCCAAGTGAAATTTATTGTATGAGCATAATAAACATTAGGTGTAGTCTTTACTAACTCAACATTTGAAGACATCTAAATAATGGAATCCAAAACCAGTAGTTAATTAGCAATTGGCTCCTCAATTTATCATAGAATATTATGTATCCATGTCTACAAAATTACCTACTTAATCAAATATTGATTTTCTCTATCAAGAATATGATCATATGTAATATTATATAGAGTTGACTAGAGAAAGAATCTAGCCTTGGGAAATAGATTTATCTGTAAGTAAAGACTTAAATATGCATCTACTCAACTAGTCTTATGGTGATCATGAAATCTATCCTTTGAGAATGGTATCCACCATGGAAAGGCAACTTCCTTCATACTATGTGATTGAGGATATCAATAAATAAATTTTACACCTACAAGTTCATATGACTATGATTAGTGAATGGGTTAGTGCCTTTAATTACACTTTGAATGGATTTGCAAAGACATGGTAGAAAATTCCTAGAGATGATTAGCTTGATTGGGATGATGTGTGTGAACTTATGATTAGCAAATTTTAACTACTGCAGGTAATCAAAAGTAATTGGATTTATTTTTAATAAGGTGAGTGACCTAAAATCCACATCCATAGATGTTTTGAGGTTTGGAATATAGAATGTGCATCACCTAAGTACTGGGTTCATATGTTTCATTACACAATTTCCCCTTTACCATCAACTTGGTATATGCATTAAGAACATAGGAGAGAGACAAAGCATTGGGCACATATGAATAATGACTTCATAAAAAATTTTGTATTTGAAGATGAGAATCATGTAGTTCATAATTTGGTATTTAAGAACCATGATGGAGTCTACTGCATATAAGAACATAGCCTATGATCTAAATATAACACTACAAATATATAAAGCTGCCAAGATAGAAGAATAATCTCTTATATAATCATGCCACTGAATAAAGGATGAATAGAAGGAAATTGAAGATTCAGATATTAATGGTGAATCAATCTAATAGATTTATTTGAACCTAATCGACTAGTAGAACCATTAAAAGATCTAATCGTAGGACCTACTAAAGAAGACAAGCTACAAAACATACATATTATAGAATAGGAAGGGAAAAGAATGTTATGAGAATTTATTACTAAGTAAATATGAAATATTTATTAGTAACCTATTAAAAATTATGTAGAAAACATCATAAGAAAAGATATCCCTAAATTGACACATATTGGTGACTATTAGATTGAATCCAAAGTTTCAAAAGTGATGTAACTCCTACAAGATTATCAAGACATGTTTCCTAGAATATTTTTACAAGTCAAAGTAGATCCTTCTCTAGGTGAAATGTATATCAAGATCAAGGAGTGTGCATGACCCATAAAGAAAAGATTGTATAAGTTGAATCTAAATATGAAGTTAAAATTCAAGGCTAAACTGGATAGAATGCAAGAAGTGGGTATAATCTATCTTATAGGGAAGGTAGATTGGGTTAGTCCCATATTAGTGAAACCTAAGAAAGTAAGGGATATCAGAGCATATGGTGACTACCAAATTTTGAATAACATATATGTGAATGATCCATTTCTGATTCCCTTCATAGATTAAGTTTTGGAATCTATTGCAAGTCATGAAGTTTACTCTTTCATAGATGGGTTTAGTGGATATCATAAAATACACATTACAAAAGAAGACAGAGATAAAATGACATTTTTCATGGAATGGTGATCCCTTATATACAAGATAATTCCTTTTGGACTCAAGAAAGCACTTGTAGGGTTTTTTAGAGTAGTGGTAATTACCTTTAAGGATTTCATTCACGACTTAGAAGTATATCTAGATGATTGTGTAGTCTTCTCTTTGTTCAAAGAACACTTGTCCAATTTACTCCTCATGTTAGAATGCTATTAAGCTTTGTGCATTTCCATACATTTTAAAAAGTGTTTATTTTTTACACCTTTTTGTTTCCTGCTAGGTCATGTGGTGTGTAGTGAAGGAATTTTGGTGGACCAAGCCAAAATTGTAGTCATTCTTAGTATGCCCCCACCAGTCAAGTTAGAAAAAGTGTTATCCTTTCTTGGCCAAAAATGTTATTATCAAAATTTTATCAAGGGATATGTAGCCATTTCTTCCCCATTGAAGTATTTACTACGTAAATTTATGAAGGTTGTTTGGACTTTTAAGTATCAAACACCTTTTATAGAAATGAAGTAGAGATTGGACACCATGCCTATTCTCATCTTTCCATATTGGAGTAAGCTGTTTTAGATGCACATTGATGCTTATAGTATCATAGTTAGTGTTGTGCTTATACAACTAAGAGATGGTGGACTAGACCACTCCATACACTTCACAAGTCTTAAGTTATCTGATGTAGAAATTAATTATATGACAACTAAAAGGGAAGCACTGGCTATAATGTTCACACTATATAAATTTCTACATAATCTTCATATAACACCATTTGAATTTTTTAAAGATCATCAATATCTAAGCTACCTAGTCAATAATCCTATGCTTAGAGGATGAATTTTAATATGGCTAATGCTTTTTTAATAATTTTAATTTCACATCAATGTCAAGCCAAGCAGATAAAATGTTGGGCTCGATCATCTCAGTTGAATTAAAAATGGGGAAGAGATATAAGAACTACATGAAGATACTCTTAATTCCCATCTATTTCAAGTTTCTTTGATACCTAAGAATTTTGAAGCAATTACTAATTTCAAGAACAAGGGGTATTCCCTATGCATTACTAAGAAAGAGATAAGAATTAGTTTATTATTAGAGACTTACCATATACTATTATAAATGGGCTCTTGTATCATTTGGGGAAGGATGAATTAATATAAAAGGTAGTTATAGAACATGAATGCCCATAGCTCTTACAAGAAGCACACTAAGAAATAGTAGGAAGTCATTTTTTTGAAGAAGATACTATGCAAAAACTATTACAGAGTAGATTATAGTGACCAAATATTTTTCAAGATGCACATAGAGTCGCATAACATTGTGACATAAATCAATGAATGGGTAAACCACATCAAAAGGATGAAATTTACTTACAGCCTTTGTTATTTTAACAACCTTTTGAATAGTGGGGCATCAATTTTGTAGGACCTATCAATCCCCTAAGTAAATGTAGTAAAGTATGATATATTATCACTAAGACCAATTACTTTACAAAATGGGTTGAATCTATTATGACACCCAACTATGGGGATAAGGATACATCAAAGTTCCTTTATGAGAATATTATCACATGATTTGGATGGCCCATCAAGCTCATCAGTGATCAAGGGACACACTTCCTGAATAATACTATCATATATCTTATTGAATAATTTATGATTTCCCATCATAAAAGTATTGAATACCATCTATGAGCTAATGAATAATTTGAGTATTCTAATAAAGTTTAGCACAAGATCATGTGGTGTGTAGTGAAGGAATTTTTTGTGGACCAAGTCAAAATTTTAGTCATTCTTAATATGCCCCCACCAATCAAGTTAGCAAAAGTGTGATCCTTTCTTGGCCAAAAATGTTATTATCAAAATTTCATCAAGGGATATGTAGCCATTTCTTCCCCATTGGAGTATTTACTACATAAATTTATGAAGTTTGTCTGGACTTTTAAGTATCAAACATATTTCATAGAATTGAAGTAGAGATTGGACACCATGCCTATTCTCATATTTCCATATTGGAGTAATCCCTTTCACATGCACATTGATGCTTCTAGTATCATATTTAGTTTTGTGCTTATACAACTAAGAGATGGTGGACTAGACCACTCCATACACTTCACAAGTCATAATTTATCTGATGTAGAAAATAATTATATGAAAATTAAAAGGGAATCACTGGCTATAATGTTCACACAATATAAATTTCTACATTATCTTCATATAACACCATTTGAATTTTTTATAGATCATCAAGCTCTAAGATACCTAGTTAATAAGCCTATACTTAGAGGATGAATTTTAATATGACTAATGCTTTTTCAATAATTTTAATTTCACATCAATGTCAAGCTAGGAAGATAAAATGTTGGGCTAGATCATCTCAGTTGTATTAAAAATTGGGAAGAGCTATAAGAACTACATGAAGATACTCTTGATGCCCATCTATTTCGAGTTTCTATGGTACCTAAGAATTTTGAAGAAATTACTAATTTCAAGAATAAGGGGTATTCCCTATGCATTACCAAGATAGAGACAAGAAGTAATTTATTATTAGAGACTTACCATATATAATTATAAAAGGGCTCTTGTATCATTTGGGGAATGATGAAGCACTACACAAGGTAGTTCTAGAACATGAATGCCCATAGCTCTTACAAGAAGCACACCAAGAAATAGTAGGAAGTCATTTTTTTGAAGAAGCTACTATGGAGAAACTATTACAGAGTGGATTATTATAGCCTCTGTTATCAGAACAACCTTTTGAATAGCAGGGAATCAATTTTGTAGGACCTATCAATCCCCTAAGTAAATGTAGTAAAGTATGATATATTATCACTAAGACCAATTACTTAACAAAATGGGTTGAATATATTATGACACCCAACTATGGGGATAAGGATGCATCAAAGTTCATTTATGAGAATATTATCACATGATTTGGATGTCCCATCAAGCTCATCAGTGATCAAGGGACACACTTCCTAAACAATACTATCATATCTCTTATTGAATAATTTATGATTTCCCATCACAAAAGTAATAAATACCATCTACAAGCTAATGGATAAGTTGAATATTCTAATAAAGTTTAGGGCAAGATCATGTGGTGTGTAGTGAAGGAGTTTTGGTAGACCAAGTCAAAAATTTAGTCATTCTTAGTATGCCCCCACCAATCAAGTCAACAAAAGTGTGATCCTTTCTTGGCCATAAATGTTATTATCAAAATTTCATCAAGGGATATGTAGCCATTTCTTCCCCATTGGAGTATTTAATACATAAATTTATGAATTTTGTCTCGAATTTTAAGTATCAAGCACCTTTCATAGAACTGAATTAGAGATTGGAAACCATGCCTATTCTCATCTTTCCATATTGCAGTAATCCCTTTCATATGCACATTGATGTTTCTAGTATCATAGTCAGTGTTGTGTTTATAAAAATAAGATTGGTGGACTAGAACACTCCATACACTTCACAAGTCATAATTTATCTGATGTAGAAAATAATTATATGACAACTGAAAGGGAAGAACTATCTATAATGTTCACACTATATACATTTCTACATTATCTTCTTGCAATACCATTTGAATTTTTTTAGATCATCAAGCTCTATGATACCTAGTCAATAAGCCTATGCTTAGAGGATGAATTTTAATATGTCTAATGATTTTTTCAATAATTTAAATTTCACATCAATGTCAAGCTAGCCAGATAAAATGTTGGGCTGGATCATCTCAGTTGTATTAAAAATGGGGGAGCTATAAGAACTTAGGAAGATTCTCTTGATACCTATCTATTTTGAGTTTTTATGATACCTAAGAATTTTGAAGCAATTACTAATTTCAAGAACAAGGGGTATTCCCTACGCATTACAAAGAAAGAGATAGGAAGTAGTTTATTATTAGAGACTTGTCATATACTATTATAAATGGGCTCTTGTATCATTTAGGGAAGGATGAAGTACTACACAAGGTAGTTCTAGAACATCAATGCCCATATATTTTACAAGAATCACACCACTAAATAGTAGGAGGTCATTTTTTTTAAAGATACTATGCAGAAACTATTACAAAGTGGATTATGGTGACCAAATCTTTTTTAGGATGCACATAGAGTAGCATAACATTGTGACATATGTTAATGAATGGGTAGACCATATCAGAAGGATGAAATGAACTTACAACCTTTGTTAGCTGTTGGCTAATAGATTTGTCCTAATTTATTTTAACTCTATACCCTTTTCTTTCAAGAACAAATAAGTTAATCAACAAATGGATAAACTATCAGGAATAGTTCCCCTCTAAATAAGGTATTTCTCCCTTTAAGATATTCAATGAATTTTAATTATTCTAAATATTTAGATACACTTTTAACTAGAAAGTGATTAAAGGCAAACTAACATCTATACATCATCATGCTATGAATACTAGATTTTATAACATCATTTGGTAATAGAATACATAGACTCCATCTTCAATAATAACTAGATATAAACATGTAAATTAATGAACCAATAAACAATAAAAACACATACAATGAGTTGTCTAATAAAAGATAAATTACCATATGAAAGAAGAACTCACACATAAAATCCAATTTCAAAACCTCAAACACACATATCTAAGTATGCAGTAATTATTTCTCCTTTTCATCCATAGATGAAAAATATTTTAGTTAAACATCATATATATTTCAAAATTGGTAATCCTAGCTCTAAAAACCTCTTGTTTTTTTTGTTTTTGTTTTTATAAATAATATATCTCCCCCTATTACAATCAACCAAAACACACACACACACACACACACACACACACACACACACACACACACACACACACACACACACACACACACACACACACACACACACACACACACACACACACACACACACACACACACACACACACACACACACACACACAACACACACACACACACACACACACACACACACACACACACACACACACACACACACACACACACACACACACACACACACACACACACACACACACACACACACACACACACACATAGACACACACATACACAATTTCCCTAATTACCTGATCTTTTAAACCAAAACCTGAATTAAAGAAACTTTAACCCATATGAGATTTTAGTTTTTACAAACTCAGTTAAAAACCAAGTTTTAAATAGAAAAATAACTGAATAACTAAATAAAATATTATGTAATTAAGATTAAGACTAGGGAGATGGATTATAATCTCTAGATTTTTTTGTTCAACTGAGGAGATAACTTACGCTTTCCACTCCTGAGATGTTGTAACAAATTATTAGATTTTGAAGAAATTAGGGATGTCAATGTGTTTCATTCTTGCCTTCTAGATGTCTTTATCCCTCCAAAACTTACCCATATTCTCCACATGATTTGGGAGTGTGTTGATGCAGAGATAAAAAAGTGACTCCACCTTTGAAATTTGAGAGAAATTTTCAGTCAATAAGTTGTCACTTTCTTTAATAAAGCTATTTTTTTCCCTGAAGGATTGAATAATAGTATCGATGTCTTTTTCTAGTTATCCATCATCCTTTATGTATTTTACATCAATCCACTATAGATCATGTTGTAATGATTGAGTGAATTCATTTATTTCTTTGATCATCTTTATGAGTTTAATTCACCCTTGTCATGATATTGAATTCCTCCATTCGATGTTTTTCTTAATTACATAAAGCATATCCTCATTCAAACCTATCAAATTATTTTTTAATAAATTTTTTTCTATCCCATAATTTTATACTTCATCAATTTGATTCATCACTCTCATCCATTTACCTTCATATTTTCTCCACAAAGCATTGTATGTTTTCAAGTCATTAATGGTAGCTATGGTTTGATCATATATATTCTTTAGTTCATGAATGTATTTCATACCTTTTTGGATGATGCCATCCAACCAATCATCAACTACCCTAGTAACCATTTTGTTTTTATGTATCTGGTCTATCATCTTTTGATTGATTGACAATTTTAGATTGAAAGATGGGAAATTGGGCAATAGGTTGTGGATTTGGGTTATGAATGGCATCGATATACTCTACCATTGACCACAAGGTCTATTTTAACTCCCTTTTATCGTTCTCATCTTTCCAGGTTCAATTGACTATCCTTTTGGTGGATGCTTCAAGATGATGCACATCTGCAGCACGTGATGCAGTCCCAAGATCTATCTTTTCAATTATAAAATACTAAACTGTAGGATCTTAAACTTCCTTATTAGTTATTGATCAAGCTATTTCTACACTCTAATTTCATATGTTAAGGTTGAAGTCTACCCTGGATGTTATTTTTATCTTTTTAGATTTAGGTGTCTTCCCTAGGCACTTGATAACCATGTCCTCCAATGGCAATGAAAATGGGACTAATTTTATTTTATCACTGATCAAACTTTTCAACCATTTGGATGTAGAGGATAGGACTTCTTTACCAAGATTTAATTGATCAGAATGCACATCTAAAATCATCATTAGGTTAGCAGACTCTAAATCAACCTCTATTTGTTGTTTTGTACTAACTTCTTCTTCCATTGGTAAATCAAGCTCTTTATCACCTCTTGTTTCTCTTGAATCTTCTTCAAAATTTAAGTCTACAACTATTCTATTAGAAATATACTTTTTCCTTTTGATTTTAATATTTAATCTAGTGGCACAATGGGGTAAAATAGTTGTGAAAGATCTCTTAGATTCTATGATGATAGGACCCCATATATTTTTAGGCTTGGAAGTACCTGCATCGTAGATAGTAATAAGCTAATTAGGAGAGCTTATTGAGGATGGTGGTTTAACGATTAATGCACATTATATGGAACCTTTATTTTGAACTTCTTCCAACTTACATTCCCTTAATAATTTCTCAGTTCTCTTTATTACTGGGAGAGTTCTAACCTCAATTCGATCCTCTTCATTTTTATCCCATTCAATTTATTTTTTCAAATTGAGGATCAATCAGTTGTTCTTCATTGTCAACTATTCTAAAAATATTCATATTTAAATTGAGGGTGACTATTTTCCCCCAAGGAGAATCTACACCAAAGTCTCTTTCTGACCTCAAATTCATCTAAACAATATTCCCAATAATCCTTTAATTAAGGGATATGTGAAAACCCTATTCTAAAATCCAAGTTATCCCTGACAAAGCCTTTGATTTCAAATTGGGATCTGGGAGTGAAGTATTGAAAATTGAATTTTTTAAGATCTACTTCTAAATTCAAAGTGTCAAAAACTGACTGACAAGAATAATGTCCAAGTTCAATGGGCAAAGAGATACTAGCTTCCTTCTTCTTTGAAAACCTCTTATCCACATGGGTTAACTATCTACAGACATATATCAATATGAAACAATTAAAAATGTACCTGGGAAACTTCACAAGTTCACCATCAAAACCCCAACTCTTATATAAGTAAATTTGGGGAACTAGATAAAGAAGCTTCCATAGATACTGATCAGCTACATTGCTTCATCAGACATTCTCTTACTTATATTAATTTCCAATTCATAAGTCATTCTTATAGTAAAAACATCATTAACCCTCCTATAATTCTCATAGAAATTATGCATCTATAATTATGAATAATAGTCATAAATTTTGATGTCTTCAACCAAGGGTGCATGAGATAGTCCTAACCACTGTCTTCTAGATGCTAGGCAATAGAAAAGATATGAAGACATATAAAAATATTTACTTTCCAAATATTATTGAGACTTAGATGCAAACATTTAGCTATAATTTCAGCTCAGTCCAAATACTGTTCCCCTTAGAAGATCACCTAGATGAAGAAATATATCTAGTCTTCCTAATAATATGCCTGGGAGTTACCCTTTAGCCTATGTAGTAATACCATAATATCCTTTACCTTTTGAATCATGTGATTTCTTGTTAATGGTGTAGGATGTCTCAAACCCCCTTTTTGGAATTTTAATAACCAATTCCTTATGATCATGCTCTTGTAATTCATTTTCTTTAATGAGAAATGACCATAGGAAGAAGTAATATTGAGATCAAAATAGGGTTCTTTGGGTGGAATTCTCATCACAAACATTAAATTTTGTCTATTGAAATGAAGTAACACATTACAATCTACAATTTTGATTCACCTATTTTGGGGTTCATATCCATTCATGTACTTTAGAACTAATTCAAGGTATTGTACAACCATGGGGAAGGTTGACGCTTTGACCAAACCACTTTCTACTATCTTCTTCATCATAGGATTCAGTACAAGATTTTTAACCCTCTCCCTAAAATATTCTAAGTCATATTAAACCAAAGAGGTATCCCCTAATTTAGGGAGAGAGCAGATGAGACTAGAACCATGCTCATAACCAAGACAAGTTGAATTCATAGCTATAGATCAGAGGATATAATGAAAAAGAATGATTTGAACTTCTTAAATAATGTCAAAAACTTGAAAGGATTTTTCTTTTCAATAAAAAAATGGAAATATCTTATAAGAAGAGTAGAACTCACCTTTCAAGTATCTGAAATAACTACCAAATTAGGCAAAACAAATCTTATACCTCTACGTTATTCCTTTTTTAGATCAACTAGTATGTTTGTTTGATAAATTTGGTTTGTTCTCTCTTGATACAGATATTAATTAGGTTAAATAATTATTAACTAAAATAATATGTGCTAAAAATGCATGATAAGACATGAACTATGAATATGCATTAATGGAAAGCATTCTTCATGCATGACCTTAACAAATAATTATTATCCATACCCTCATGAAAAATTAAAACTTTTTGCTTCATAATGAGTTTTGGATATATTCTCCTCTAAATCTCTCGCTAATTTGACTTAGAGAAAGCCTCAGGGTGAAATGAGAGTATAGTCATTGAACCCTTAAACCATTGAACCATTGAACTTTTGGAATGTGGTTCAACTTAAAGGTTCAAAGATACAAGATGAACTACACAGATTGACCAAAAGTCACATGAGTTTTCAAGAAACTTTGAAATAGTGAACCGTTGAACCATTAAACTCTTGAACCTCAAAAAAAGGTTCAAGTTCAACCAGAAGGTTCAAAGATATGATTGAAATACACAGAGGGACAAACAATTCACTTTGAAAAACATTGAATCACTGAACCCATTGAACCATTGGAATGTGGTTCAAGATCAAAGGTTCAATTCTTTATAAATTTCACTCAAAAAATATGATAGGTGGGTGAACTTTAAAAATAAAGAGCTGACTTAATAAAAAAAGATATGACCAATAAGGGGAAAATGATAAGTTGACTCTTGTTTAAGGAAATTTCATGAAAATTTGAATAAGGATGACTCAAAAGGTAACATTAGCTCTGACTAGGGACTGCATTTTATGGCAAAAATGTAGAGAACTCAGAAACTCTAATTACATAAAAATTGAAACATAGAGATGGAAGAAAAGAAGCAAGTTAAACCAAAAATGAGAAAGTAAAACACAACACGCAACAACAAAGGAAAGGCTATGTACAAAATAGGGGAAACCTATTTCACAGGTGATACAACTTAAGATCCTATCCATTATAGGACAAGGGTAAAATAGTTCCATCCAAATATTCCAATTTAAAATAATTAGGACCCAGTACCTAATGAATTTTGAAAGGCCCTTTCCAAAGTGAATCAAATTTGCCATGTGTTCCTTTAGGTTCTCTCCTTCTATCCCATAACAATACTTCATCTCCCTCCATGAACTTTCTAGGTCTAGTTTTTTTATCAAAAATATTCTTAAACCTAGCTTGGTGAGTAGTAATTTGATCAATCAAGTCATTCCTTTCCTCATCAATCTTATTTAAGTACATAACTCTTTTCTCCAAGAAATCTTGAAAGTATTGATCTTCAATTATATTTTGTAATTTATCCACAGATAATTCCAAAGGTAATGATAACTATGCTCCTATCCCATAAACTAGCTTAAAAGGTGCCATTCTTATTGCTCTTTTTGGCATTACCCTATCAGCCTATACTGCTTCATATAATCTTTTATGCCAATCTTTGGGATCTTCACTCACTAGTTTCCTCATGATAGTTATCATATTTTTATTACTAGACTCAACTTGTCTGTTCCCTTGAGGGTGGTAATTTGATGAGTGAGATAGAGATATACTATGCTCATAGCAAAAATAATTAAGCTCAATTGAGGAAAATTTGGTGGCATTGTCTATTACAATTTTTTGAGGGACACCAAAATATACCAGTATATTTTCTTTGAGAAAATTACACACCACTTTTGATGGGGTTCTCTTCACAGGGACTGCTTCAACCCATTTTGTAAAATAGTTTATTTCCATTAAAATGAAAGTATGTCTAGAACTTGAAGGAGGTGAAAGAGGCCCAATAAATTACAAACCCCATTATTTGAAAGGTTCTTATATAACAACAGGCCTCAGAGGTAATACTGCAAGTTGTGGCCTTCCTAAAAACATTTTACATTTTTCATAGTTGGCTACCCATCTATATGCATCCTTAAAAATACCCAACAAATAATAAAAATATCTAAAGATTTTGAAATCTATGACTGAAGAGAAGAAGTGTCCACCATAAGCTTCATTGTGAAAAACTTCCAAAAGCTTATGTTGTTGTTCCTTATCCACACATCTTAGAAAAGTTCCATCTAGTCCCTTCTTATATAAAGCATCATCCCAAATGACATATTTTTCTAATTTTAACTTCATATTTATTTTCTCATTTGTAGAGAGGTGACTAGGATAGTATTCATAAGTAAGATAGTGTGCCACATCTAGGAACCATGGATCTTGTAAACTTACCAACAAGACAGTGGGGAGTTTTTCTTCTTTTTCTTCCTTACTTTCAACAATCAATTTGCACAAACTTTGACATATAACCAATTTATTTGGTCTAATCTCCAAGTCATATTATTGAATTTTAGCAACCCATGTTTCTCTTTTGTTCACCCCAACATCTTATAGAGTGAGAATGCTTTTTACAGCTAAACTAGGCACAAACATAACAGAATGAGAGTGTAGAATGTAATATCTAAAATTTTTGATAGCCTTTACCATAGTGAAAACTTTCTTCTCAATTAAATAATACCTAATTTCATGCTTTTTGAGAGGAACACTCATAAGAGCTATTGGGGCTTTTATATTCAATTCATTCTTCTATAACAAGATACCAGACATGGTATTGTCTGAAGCATAACAACAAATAATAATTTTTTTTGAAAATCAGGATTTACCAGAGTAGGTGTTTGTGCAATTACTTCTTTAATATCTTCAAATGATTTCTTAACAGTCTCATTCCATTAGAAAGCCTATTTTTCACTCATCATCCCCATAATATGTTTTGTAATTTCAACAAAATCAAGAATGAACCTCCTAAGGAAGTTGATCTGGCTAAAGAAGGACTTAACTCCAGTATTATTTGAATGAAAACTTAGCTATTGTATTTCTTTAACCCTTTCTAAAACAATCTTGATTCCATCCTTTGAAACTAAGTGTCCCAATAACTTACCCTTTGTTATGTAGAAAATTGACTTCTTAGGGTTAAGAGATATGCCATGACTTTGACACCTTTATAAAATGATCTCTAGATCCTTTAGATGATCTTCTATTTTTTTGGAGAAAATAGTCAGATCATCACGATAAGTGAAAATAATTATATCTTTTAGATCTATAAATCATGAATCCATCACCTGTTGAAAAGTTGTACCAACATTAATTAAACCAAAGGGCATATAGTTATAAGCAAAAGTTCTCCATGGTATAGTGAAAGTAGTTTTATGTTGATCAACTATAGCTACACTTATCTGATTATAACTTGAGAATCCATTTAGCATGGACATCATTTCTGACCTAGCAATTATTTGCAAGATGTGATCCATCATAGGGAAAGGATAATTATCTTTTAAACTAGCTTGGTTCAAATTCTTGAAGTTAACACAGATTCTTATTTCTCCATTATTTTTATGTACTAGAACAATGTTTGCCACCCAGGTGAAGTGATGAATTGGATAAATAATCCTATCTTTCAACATCTTGTCAATCTCCTTAAAGATGGCCTCAGCAACTATTGGGTTATAATTTCTCAGCTTCTGCCTAAATGGGGTTGCATTTATTTTCAAAGGAATATGATGCTGAAATTGCTCATATCTAAAATCCTTGAGGTCATCATAACACCAAGCAAAGACATCTTCATACTTGATTAATAGATTAGTCAATTTATTTCTCTCCTCTGGCGAACAACATCTACCAATAGAAATCCACTTAGGATTAGTTTCACTTCTAATGTTTATTTTCTCATAGTCCCCTAATTTACCAAAATCTTGAACAAGCTTACCTTTTGTATATTCATCTTATCAAGTGAACAAATGTTTTAGAGAGACTAATACTTTAGGGATTTTGTTTCCCTTTAATTGAATTACATCATCTTTTGAATTCATCCCTAGATTAGGATTGAATTCTTTACATTCTACTTCAGAACCTTTAAAATAAGTCTTTAGGAACATCTTAGCATTCTCCAAGAATTTTTTGATCTGCTTGTCATTCTTAAAAACTTTCCAATTTTCAGCATTATCTGGGACATTAAGATGATAGACTAGTTCTATTCTATATGAATCCCTCTTGAAATTAGGGTGTGGGAGAAGAAGAGAGGCTAAAATTGCTAGAGAATATGTCTGTATGTTCTAGTCTCTAAGAATCTCTTCAATAGAAAAGGCATCAAAAAATTCTATCTCGTCCCAAACTCTATTTCTGTAATTCTCAATCTTTCATTTTTAACTAAAAAAATATCTCTCACCTAATTAACAATTAATTTATCATCTCCTCTTACTTTTAGCATCTTTACACCCTTTCCTTTAGATTTAATTAACCCAAGTAATAAAGCCTCATATTCTACAGTGTTACTAGTGTTTTTAAATTCTAGTTTGAAAGAGTAAGGAAAATTTTCACCTTCAGGTGAGATCAACACCACCCCTGCTCTTGAACTAGTGGTAGCATAATTGCCATCAAATTCCATGGTCCATAGATCATCTGAATGAATAGACTTTGGGATAGATTCTTCCTTGAAGTCTTCAAAGGAGAGAAAATAGTTACCAAATTTACATTCTTCAAATAAAATTTGAGACTTAGGATCATCAAAAAGGTATACAATAAACTTACATTTAGGTTTTGGTTCCAGCTTAACTTTTTGCTTACTTACTATAATTGTAGCTTCTGACCAATCTAGTTTAATCTGCCCACCTAAATCTTTGCAAAAATTCCTACTCAACAACATGCCATAACTAGCAAGAATATCTACTACCAAGTTAGTCAACTTCACCTTTTTATCAAGATAGGGTGCAAGAGTAACTCATGCATCTTTAATCTATTCGAGCAAAGAAATCTATTTTCCATCCATGGAGTAACACCTACCAAATGCTTTTGTAAGGGATAAGCCTAGGGATTTGGCTATAGAAGAAGGAATTATATTATTAGAATCACTTGAGTCTATGATACAATTGTTGAGTTTATGACCATTTATGAACAAAGAAACATAAAATGGGTTGGTTGCATATCATCCATATAAGAAGTATCATCAAATGAATTGAGGGTCATTCTAGGAGTATGTGTGGGTGATTTAGGTGGAGAAGAAAATAATTGGGCAATGGGAGACTTAGTATTAACAATTAATTAACTCTCAGGTTCAACTTGTGTAGGGCCATTTTTGACATATTTAACTAATTTATCAAGTTCTTTGGGGATATTTAAATTTTTGTAGACTTATAAAATTCTAAAATATCACAAGAAGTATCATGATCATTTCCATGTAATAATTTATTTTCTTGGGTCTTCAGATTAACATCATAGGTTCTAGTAAAATGTTCCTTACCTTTAATGGGCACTTATTGAGTATTATAAAATCTTGGATTCTTCTGACATCTAGTGAAGATAGCACATGAAGGATCTTCAAGAGTAACTAATATTTCACTTCCTTTTTCTGAATCTGATTCATATTCTAAGAAGTGTATTTTAGAGTCACCAAGTTCCTCAAAGTTTCTTTTTTATTCGATAGCCTCTCCCAATACATCTTGTGTATCCACCATTTAAGCATATCTAAGCATCTCTAAACAAGAATTCCCATCATGATCAGTAGTCAAATGAAAGGTACACATATTCCCTCTCCCAGGAGGAGTTTCAATAGCTAACTTTGGTTTTGTTGATATGAGTGGCAATGTCTTACTAGTATTCATCTATTAATTAAGATTTCTCCTACTAATATCTTGATATGGTTCTTGAAATGGGCTATTAACCTTAGGTAATTATCTTTTTAGGGAAATCATATCATTGACTAGTATTTGAACCATATGATATGTAGAGAATGAGGGATGAGAGTTAGGTATTTGGATTTCTTTCTCCCATTCTCTAGCCATAATAAGGTCATCCTCTAACCCAACTACCAAGGTTTGTGTGGATGCTAAATCAACAATTGCACCTCTTCTGAGATGAAAACTTATATTAGGAGGTTTAGAATTAATAAAGAAATTTTTCTGATTCTCAGTAATCAGCCTTTTAGTAGTAGAGATCTTGTGCATAATTATATTGAATTTGGTTATAAATTCCCTCATAGGCTCATGCATTTCTTTCTTGAGTTGAGTCAACTGAGCAAGAAGGGAATTCTCATCTTCTATGCTATTGAACCTATTTTCAAATGCAAATTTCACATCATTCCAATTTGTAACTGAAGAGTTAGCTAGATGATAAAAATATTATGCTGCATTATTGGTTAGAGTTTACACAAAAAACCTTATGGCTACATCTTGATGTTGCACACCTAACACACCACATGCTATGGCAAAGGCATTCAGATGTTCCTATGGTGATTATCTTCCATCTCCATTAAATTCAAGTAAATTTTCCCTTACATTTTTAGGTAAAGGATTTAGGTTGGCCCCTAAATTTAGAGGTCCTATAACTACTCCCCAAGGTTGGGACATTGGTAGAAAACTTATGACAGAAGGAAAGATAGTACCAAAAAAAGTTAAGGCTTGATAGATAGAAAATGTAGAGGATTTAGGAGGGCTAGGAGGTCTACTTATATATTTTGTAACATGGGTAGGAATATAAAGAAAATTTAGGCTTTGTAATATTTGAAAATTAGGATCCTCAACTCCCTCTCTTTTCAAAGATCTTGTGTACCTGCTAGAATCTAGCTTATAATTTTGTGATTGTATAGGCAGTTATTGGTTTCTAGGCTACAATTTATACTTGTCTCCTCCTTTGCCTAAGCAATAGTAATCTCAAATTATTAGCCAATTCTTATTTTTCTAATAATCTACTTGCTCTCCTATAATCATCAATATTCTGATGAGTGCACCAAGTAAGGGTACTTAATTGACCAATTATATTTTCCTACTCATTTTGAAAACCAAGATTAGGTTATAGAACAGGAATTATATTTTCATGTTGAATCACCATTGTTGATTCATATTAAGGTGACTAATATTTTAACAAAGACTATTTGATCCCTAGTAGAGTCACCAAAAACTATTGGCTAACACATTTATCCTAATTTCTTTTAACTCAATACCCTTTTCTTTCAAGAATAAATAAGTTAATAAACAAATAGGTAAACTATCAAGAATAGTTGCCCTCTGAATTAAGGTACAACTCCCTTTAAGATATTTAATTAATTCAAATTATTCTAAATATTTAGATACACTTTTAACCAAAAAGTGCTTAAAGGCAAACTGACATCCATACATCATCATGCTATGAATGCAAGATTTTATAACATCATTTGGTAATAGAATACACAGACTCCATCTTCAATAGTAACCAGATATAAACATGTAAATTACTAAACCAATAAACAATAAAAAAACATACAATGAGTTGTCCAATAAAAGAGAAATTACCATATGAGAGAAGATCTCACACAAAAAATCCAATTTCAAAAACTCAAAAACACATATCTAAGTATGCAATAATTGTTTCTCTTTTTCATTCATAGATGAAAACTATTTTAGACAAACATCATATATATTGTAAAACTGATAATCTTAGTTCTAAAAATCCCTTATTTTTTTATTTTTTTAAAATAATATATCTCCCCTATTTTAACAAACCAAAACACACACATATATATAGTTTCCCTAATTACCTGATATTTTAAACCAAACCCAGAGTTAAAGTAACTCTAACCCATTTGAGATTTTAGTTTTTATAAACTCACTTAAAAACCAAGTTTTAAATATAAAAGTAACTGAATAACTAAATAAGAGATTATGCAAGTAAAATTAAGACTGGAGAGATGGATTAGAATCTCCAAATTTATTTTGTTCACGGAGGAGATAAGTTGCACTTTCCACTCCTGAGATGTTGTAACAAATTCCTAGATTTTTGAGAAATTAGGGATGCCAATGTGTTTCATTTTTGCCTTATAGATGTCTTTCTCCCTCCAAAATTTCCCCATCTTCTCCATGTGCTCTAGGAGTGTGCCGATGCAGAGATAAAGAAGTGACTCCACCTTTGAAATTTAAGAGAAATTTTTGGTTAATAAGTTGTCACTTTCTTTAATGAAGCTAATTTTTTCCCTAAAAGATTGAATCACAGTATCAACATCTTTTTCTAGTTCTCCATCATCTTTTATGTATTTTACATCAATCCACTGTAGATCATGTTGTAATGATTGAGTCAATTTAGTTATTTCTTTGATCATCTTTGTGAGTTCAATTTGCCCTTATCATGATACTGAATTCCTCCATTTGATGTTTTTCTTACTTACATAAATCATATCCTCATTCAGACCTATCAAATTCTTTTTTGATAAATTTTTTGCTATCCCATACTTTTGTACTTCATCAATTTGATTCATCACATTTATCCATTTACCTTCATCTTTTATCCATGAAGCATTCTATGTTTTTAAGTCATTGATGGTAGATATGGTTTGATCATATATATTCTTTAGTTCATGAATGTATTTTATACTTTATTAGATGATGCCATCTAACCAACCATCAACTACCTTGGCAACCATTTTATTTCTGTGTATTTGGTCTAGCATTTTTTGATTGACTGGTGATTTTGGATTGAAAGATAAGGGTAGTTGGACAATAGGTTATAGATTTGGGTTATGAATGGCATCAATGTACTCTGCCATTGACCATAAGGTTTGTTTCAACTCCCTTTTATCTTTCTCATCTTTCTAGGTTTAGCTGACTATCCTTTTAGTGGATGCTTTAAGATGATGCACATCTGTAACACGTGATACAGTCTCAAGATATATCTTTTTAATTGTAAAGTCTTGAACTATAGGATCTTGAACTTCCTAATTATATATTGGCTGAGCTATTTCTACACTCCAATTTCCTATGTTAGAGTTGACGTCTACCCTGCATGTTGTTTTTAGCTTCTTAGATTTAGGAGTCTTCCCTAGGCACTTACTAACTATGTCCTCCAATGGCAATGAAAATGGGACTATTTTTATTTTGTCACTAATCAAACTTTCTATCCATTTGGGTGCAAAGGTCAGGACTTATTTACCAAGTTTTAATTGATTAAAAGGCACATTTGAAATCATCATCAGGTTAGTAGACTCTAAAGCGACCTCTGTCTATTGTTTTTCAATAACTTCTTCTACTATTGGTGAATTAGACTCTTTATCACCTATTACTTCTCCTAAATCTTCTTCAGAATTCAAGTCTATAACTATTCTCTTAGAAATCTACTTTTTCCTCTTGCTTTTAGTTTTTTGATTTGGTGGCACGAGGGGCTAGAATAGTTATAAGGGATTTCTTCAATTCTCTAATGATAGGACCCCTTCTAGTTTTATCCTTGGAAGTACCTATATCATAGATAGCAATAGGCCGATTAGGAGAGATTATTGAGGATGGTGGTTTAACCATTGATGCACATTATAGGGAACCTTTATTTTGAAATTCTTCTAGCTTACATTCCCTCAACCATTTCTCAGTTTTCTTTATTACTGGGAGAGTTGTAACCTCAATTCGATTCTCTTCATCTTTATCCCAATCAATTTCTGGGATAGGTAATTATTTTATTTTTTCAAATTAAGGATCAATTAGTTATTATTCATTATCAACTATTCTAGAAATATTCATATTTAAATTGAGGGTGACTATTTTCCCCAAGGAGAATCTATACCAAAGTCTCTTTTTGACCTCAAATTCATCTAAACAATCTTCCCAATAATCCTCTAATTGAGGGATATGTGAAAACCCTATTCCAAAATTCAAGTTATCCCTGACAAAGCCTTTGTTATCAAATTGGGATCTAGCAGTGAAGTACTAAAAATTGATTTTTTTAAGATCTACTTCTAAATTTAAAGTGTCAGAAACTTATCAACAAGAATAATGTCCAAGTCAATGGGAAAAGAGATACTAGCTTCCTTCTTCTTTGAGAACCTCTTATCCACATGGGCTAGTTATTTGTAGACTTTTATTAATAAAAAATGATCAAAAATGTACCTAGGAAACTTCACAGGTTTACCATCAAAACCCCTAACTTTGATATAACTAAATCTAGGGAACTAGATAAAGAAACTACCATAAATTCTAATCAGTTGCATTGCTTCATTAGATATTCTCTTACTTATATTACTTGCCAGTTCATGAGTCATTCTTCTAATAAAAACATAATTAACCTTCCTATAATTCTCAAAGTAATTATGCATCTATAATTGTGAATAATAGTCATAAATTTTGATGTCTTCAACCAAGGGTGCATGAAGTAGTCTTAACCACTATCTTGTAGATGCTAGGCAATAGAAAATATATGAATACATACAAAAATATTTACTTCCTAAATAATTTTTGAGACTCAGATGTAAACATTTAGCTATAATTTCAGCCCAGTCCAAATACTGTTCCCCTTAGAAGATCACCTAGATGAGGAAATACATCGAGTCTTTACAATAATATGCCTAAGAGTTACCCTTCAGCCTGTGCAGTAATACCATAATATCCTTTACCTCCTGAATCATGTGATTTATTGTCAATGGTGTAGGCAATCTCAAACCCCCTTTTTGGAATTTCAATAACCAATTCCTTGTGATCACGCTCTTATAATTCATTTTCTTTAATGATAAATGCCCATAGGAAGAATTAATATTGAGATCAGAATAGGATTCTTTATGTGGAATTCTCATCACAAAAATTAAGTTTTTTCCATAGACATGAAGTAATACATTACCATTTATAGTTCTGATGCACCTGTTTTGGGGTTCATATCTATTCATACACTGTAGAACTAATTTAGGCCACTATACAGCCATGGGGAAGGCCACAACTTTGACCAAACCACTTTCTACTATCTTCTTCATTATAGGATTTGGTATAAGATTTTTAACCCTCTCCCTAAAATCTTCTAAGTCATATTGAACCAAAGAGGTACCTCCTAATTTAGGGAGAGAGTAGATGAGACCAGAACCATGCTCGTAACCAAGACAAGCTGACTTCATAGCTATAGATCGAAGGATATAATGAAAAAGAATGCTTCAAACTTCTTAAATAATGCCATAAACTCAAAAGGATTTTTATTTTCAATTAAGAAATGGAAATAACTTATAGGAAGATTAGAACTCACCTTCAATGTATCTAAAATAACTATGAGATTGGGCAACAAAAATCTTATACCTCCACATTGTTCCCTATTTACATTAACTAGTATGTTTGTTTGCTAAATTTGTCTTGTTCTCTCTTGATATAGATATTAATTAGGTCAAATAATTATTAACTAAAATAACACATGCTAAAAATGCTTGATAAGACATGAAATATGACATATACATTAATGGCAATCATTCTTCACGCGTGACCTTGATGAATAATGATTATCCATAACCTCATGAAAAGTTAAAAAAATTCACTTCATAATGAGTTTTAGATATATTCTCCTCTAAATCTCCTGCTAATTTGACTTAGAGAAAGCCTTGGGTTGAAATGAGAGTATAATCATTGAACCCTTGAACCATTGAGCCATTGAACTTTTGGATTGTGGTTCAACCTGAAGGTTCAAAGATATGAGATGAACTACATAGATCAACCGAAAGTCACACAAATTTTCAAGAAAATTTGAAAAAATGAACCATTGACCCATTGAACTCTTGAACCTCAAAAAAGGGTTCAAGTTCAACCAAAAGGCTCAAAGATATAATTGAAATACACAAAGGGACAAATAGTTCGCTTTGAGAAACATTGAATCATTGAACCTATTAAACCCATTGAACCATTGGAATGTGGTTCAAGATCAAAGGTTCAATTCTTTATAAATTTCACTCATAAAAGATGATAGGTGGGTTAAATTTAAAAATAAAGAGCTAACTTAATAAACAAAGATATGACCAATAAGAGGAAAATTATAAATTGACTCTTGTTTAAGGAAATTTCACAAAAAATTGAATAAGGGTGACTCAAAAGGTAACATTAACAGAAAAACCTTTTGAATAGTGGGGCATCAATTTTGTAGGACCTATCAATCCCCTAAGTAAATGTAGTAAAGTATGATATATTATCACTAGGACCAATTACTTTACAAACTGGGTTGAATCTATTATGACACCCAACTATGGGGATAAGGATATATCAAAGTTCATTTATGAGAATATTATCACATGATTTGGATGTCCCATCAAGCTCATCAGTGATCAAGGGACACACTTCTTGAATAATACTAGCATATCTCTTATTTAAGAATTTATGATTTCCCATCATAGAAGTACTAAATACCATCTACAAGCCAATGGATAAGTTGAGGATTCTAATAAAGTTTAGGGCAAGATCATGTTTTATAGTTGCATAGTGCAAAGTTGTCATGCTTTATAAAGACCATTTTTAGAGGATTGAAGAGCAATCTATTGAAGATTTGTTATTGGTTTTTTGAGTACATCCTAAATATATGGTCTATAGGTTCAGTTGAGAATAAATGAGATTAGAATTGATTTATCTTTACTCTAAGACATTATCAAGGATTCATAGTAAAAACTGATGATTTTTATTCATAGCATTCATAGGCATGTTCTATTTTAATGTTAACTAGATATATGTAGGAATTGTTTACTTAAGTTATATCTTAAGTCCTTGTTGTCATTGTGCAATTGGCCCCTTCAACCTAGTAATTACCAGCTCAAGAAATATTTTAAGAGTTTATATTTCCTAAGTCCTCAACTTAAGATTTGTCCCATCTTGATTAATGGTTAGTGTTTAATCATACATTGAAGATCTAATAAGCGTATCAAAGTTAATTTATCAAAGGCACCTGTAAATAAACGCTCTATTGATAAGTGTCATAATCATGGAGCTTGCATAGTAAATATATGGAGTATTTTAAAGTCAAATGGTCAAGGAATAACATGGGAATGCCAAGTGTCTAAATATCAAGAACTAATAGCAAAGGTACAAAAGACACATAAGGGTGCTAAATGTCACAAGTGGGCATTAATAGTAGTGTATAGAAGGTATGCGAGGGTGCCAAGTGTCACATTCATGGGAGCTTATAAGAGATAAAGTTTGAGCTTGTTAAAAGATAAAATGGTGATCATGTGATCATGTAATGAATATATAATAGAGTGAGTAGACTCAATGAGATCAAGTGTTTGATATTTAATGACATAGAGGCGAGTTAAATATCTAGTTAATTTTATGAGATTAATAGAGCATATATGTTCCAAATACTCAAGAAGTAATGAGATTAGACCAAGTGATCAAGGTTTAACATTAGATAGAGGTAAATTTCATGTAATTTTTAAGATGTAACATCATGTGGGAGCTTAGATCAAAATATCTAATGGATTCATTTTAAACATGAAACATTAGAGTGTACAAGGATCCAATAGAGCATATGAGCCTGTCAGAATTTGAGCTAACAGATGCATTTTAAATTTGAGAAAATTTAATAAGGACCATTAGATTATGGCATGAAACTTAAGATCTAAGGCCAATATTTAAATATGTGTTTGTCCCAATAGTCAATCAGAGGACCATGTATTAAAGATGCATTATACAACATAGACAATGAAATAAATTGTTGTGATCGATCAAAATTATGTAATATGGCATGTGCATCAAAACCAGATCATAACATATACTAAAAATAGTAATGAGATAAATAATCATGGTATTAGATCATGAATTTAAGATGCAAGAAACTTGATATTCAATAAATATGAACTGAGTCCATAATTGGTGTGATGTGTTACCAAATAATTATGAACATAGAGAAGATGAAGAAACTAGATCAAATGCTTATATATGTCATATATGATATATGTAGATGCTACTAAAGTGGTTGAATTATGTCAAATATAAAATATAGAGACACAAAAGAAGAGGGGTAGAGTGGAAGAGAAGAGATAGAAGAAGAGCAGAGTTTGAGAAGTTAAAAAATAGACTTGTAACAAAGAATTGGAATTGGATTCATTTATGAATCAATATTGTAATTTGGATTTGTATCTCCATTAATATGATTGGTAAGTTCCATCAGATAATTTAAGTTGGTGCTCAATTAGGGAGTTGGTGCTTCCTTAAAGTAGGTGCTCTTAAATGAGGGGATTGGTGTCTCCTTAGGGTCGATGCCCTTAAAAATTATAACTAGTGAGGTTTTAACTATGAGGATGGATTAGAGAAATAGATTCTAGTAGTTATTCTCATCATGATTTTTCCCATATTAGGTTTTCCATGTATATATGGTGTTGTGTCTATTTTTGTATATGTGATCTCTACATATATTTTTAATCTACATTAATTTTTTTTAAAAGGACTAAGTTAGTTAATATATTAATTCACCCCTCCTCTTAGTAGATAGTTGTGTTCCAAAAATTGGTATAAAATCCCTAGTTCCTTAGAATAAGCTTAATCAACTTAAGTAGATCTTGGATGATAAACACAAATGGCTAGTCAAGAAGAGTATTCCTCAAACAAAACACCTCCCTTTGATGGATCAAACTATGCATTTTGGAGCATTAGAATGGAAGCATATTTATCTTCATTAGGGTTTGATGTATGGATGTTTATTATAAATGGATGTATAGCTCATGATATAACTCCTATTGATCAAGCTTTAAAGAAGGGATATGAGAGCAATGTCAGGGCAAAGAATGCTATCCTTTATGGATTGTCTAATTCAGATTTTATTAAAGTGATGCATTGTCAAAATGCACAAGATATCTAAAAACAATTGAAGAACATCTATGAAGGTGATGATAAGGTAAAGCAAGCCAAGCTAGAAACATTCAAAAGAAAGTTTGAAATCCTTAAAATTAATGAAGAAGATAAAATTGTAGACTACCTCCTTAGAGTAGATGAAATAGTCAATGTAATCAGAGGCCTTAGAGAAGAGATGAAGGATCTTGTATGAAATTTATAATTCATCATGTCCATGAATTAATCCTAGATCAGATAAGATAGATCACACCAACACTTTTGATTGGGATACAATTATTAAGTAGGAGCATGACCAATATGGGGATCTACTAGACCTAATTAAGGGATCACTTATCACAACATATCATGATAAAAAAGGTTCTAAAGCCTACAGTATAACATAATTATACAACAACCCTAATGGAGTCCTAAGTTTGTAAATGTTCACTCTATTCTAATAATAAGAAAGTAAAAATCTAATCTAGTGCTCACCAAAGCTTGTGACACAACGTAGAAGTTAGAAACAATACAAAAACAACTAAACTAAATGTGTATTAGAAGAGATATACCCATTTCAATGTATAAAGAATCCTAAATACATGGAGAGAAGAATATAAATGCTTTATCTATCTACTCTTACAAAGGAGAAATAAAGTTAGGAATACTTACCTTTAAAGATGAACCTATCATGCCTCAGTCTCTCCATTGGCCAAGGTGCTTCATAAAAAAATGTTTTGGTATGTAAGGATAACCAAGATAAATCAGCTCTAGGCTACACAACCTATCTAAGCATCTAAAATAATTATCCATAAGACAATATATGTATCTCTAAATAATGTGTGAAACCCTAAGCTTTATTCCTCAAGTAGAATGGTCAATAAGTAGATATTCATTCACACTTCTTCACAAATAATTCTTCTCTTATGAAATGGTGGGAAATGACCTTGTATATATAGGTCGATCTTTCCTTAAATCATTCTAGGAATGTCAGTTATATAAGGTTGACCCAATCGACCTAGTGTGTTTTTAGGAATAATTTACTAGGTTTGTGCTAAGTTGGTTGAAAGGCTAAAAAACCAAGAAAGTAAAGAATACCCCTAAAATGTACTAGGTATACCTAGTTAACCCAGTATAATTGATAGTTAAAAAGGATATTAAGGCAAGAAAAAGAGGATGGTAAGAAGGAAAAAACTAGAGGAGGTAGGACTAAGAAGAACAATCTTATGGTTAATGGTTTTAGGAGACAAGTGTGTAGATGACAAGTGGCAAAAGGAATAATAATTATATGAAGTACTGATGGTCTTCCCACCCTTTTCATAGTGCACCCCTTAAGGAATGCACTTAGAGAGATTGAGACTTGATATGTTCCTAAAAGATACAAAGTGTCATTAATCAATAAAAATTTAAAAATATTATGTGTATACATATGCCCCACTTGAAGCTCATCACAGGTTACGTAAGTACAACATGGGATGGTGCTTCGAGAGAAGATATGATAACACATAATTTTGATCCTAAGTAAGGTGCAATAAGTAATAAATAAATTAAATGAAAGGATTAAATTTTAAAATGCATACCTTTAACTTACCTTAGTATCATATATAAATAAGTAGACTATAAGAGATGTGAAGGTGTCTGATGTAAAGAACACTAGATGAACCTATAGAAGTTAGTGAAAAAAATAGACAAAAATTAAAAAAAAAAATAAGATAGGTATATGATAGTGGAAACTATTCTCTACGTCATCTCAAATCTAACACATTTTATGGTTTATAAAATGGATGAGTATAAATAAAGATATAAGCAAAACAAGGAATCTATAGGATAATAATTGAAAGATTTGAATTTTGAAAAGTGTTTTTAAATAGGGAAAAGAAAAATCACTTGATATTTTGACTTATAAGAGAGGAGATAGAGAGCTCTAGAGAAATAAAAAACTAGGATGGTGAGGAGATGACATGTTAGGTGAGGAGGAGCTCTAGAGGTGACAATGAGTGCACTATAGGTATGCAACTAAGAATCTCAAACTAGTTTTTGAAATTTATGTTAAATTAAGTGTAATTTTAATAATTTTGAATTGTAAGAATTTATAGATGTCATAATGAGGCAAAATAAAATTTTATGGGTAGAAAATAGGAAGATGAGAGATGGGTTTCAAATATTTAGGCAAAAATCAAGAAAATTACACTTTTTTCAAAAAATGCAAGGGGTTGATAGGCAAAAAGCATTGGGTCAACCCAGTAGGCTAGAAAATAGGTAGAATCTATAGTGCTAACCTAGTAGGTATGGGTCAACCCTATATAATCTACTGGTTGAAGGCCTAGATTAGAGTTGCTCGGTGGTCTGAAAGGTCCAAAATAGAAAATTAACACTAGGGAGAGGAAGATAAGGAGGTTGACTTAGATTTTTGAGTCAATCAAGCAAAAACATAGATTTTTTTTTGTTAAACTAGTTTGAGCAAAGAACTAAAATGAGATGAAAAAACATACAAAATGCCTAAAGAGGGCTAGAATGGCCTAAAGTGACCAAGTAAGGTCAATAAGGATTGAGAAGACTAAAAATGAATAAAATAAGGTAATGTAGGATTATTTTTAATGTAAAAATGTAAAAAGAACGTATTTTGACTATACATGACATGGAAGAAATGATACATCCTTTGTTGTTTCTTGGGTGTAGGGATGATGGAGAATTTGGTGGCTTATAGATGTGGCATGGTTACCATATTTTCTAGATAGGCTATTAGATGGAGATAGGGCTAGACTAGGATCTATAAGTCTAGGTAGGATAATAGAGATGTGCTAGATCCCCTTTAGTGTTGACTTATTAATCATGTTCCTTAATTATTGGTAATGATTAATTAACACCTTCAGATGGGAGGTGGATTTGGGTATAGTAGAGGTGGCTATCATACTAGAGGATGTCCATGCCATCTTGGGACTACCTACAGTAGGAGCATAGATAATCATAGGGATACCAAATAGTCTATAGGAGAGGAGAACCTTAGCCATGTGGGCTACAAACTTAGAGATGATACTACTAGGTAAGAGGGTGAGTATGTTTGATGTCTATACATCATATATTCTAGATATCTAGAAAGATATGATAGGCATTATGACATGATAGGTTTTATGTCACAATTCAAATAACAAGGTACCATTATTCATGGTATCCTTGAGTAGGATGATATTGGAGGAGTGAGTTATATATGACCTAGGCTTGGTCATTTGGGTCTAGCTAGTACATGATATATGTGAGATGCTAATTAGAGGGTAGAGGACCATGGGGTTGATCATATTAGTGATAGCTTAGATCTATGAGAGATTTCCTATGTACTGGCTAGTTGGGTTACCCCATGCAATCAATGATAGGTTACCTCAAGTGAGGAGATGGAGGGAAGACTAGGTATCATGGCTGATACCCTACATGCTAGCACTATAGTCATTGAGATGTGCAGACATCATGTGGTAGCCATATGAGCACATAATAGCTACATGGGTGAGATGGCACATAGTTACACTAATAATAGAGAGGATAGAGGTTATTAGACACTATTTATGGTGGAGAGAGCCACATCTATTGGTATAGGTGCGAAGATAGATGGACCTACCTCATCCAATAACACTAATACTAATGATCAAGTAGTGGGATTGACATGTGAGGGAGCCATAGGGGATGAGAGGACTTGAACCATTAGTAGTGAGGTTGACACTGAGGCCACCCTAAAAGTGACCATGAATTGGGTGGCCATAATGAGGATCTGAGTAAGAGGATAGGGATGTAGAGGTAGAGATACCATATGTATCACTACCAACTCCACATTGAGATGAGTAGTGGCCATTAAGGACATGGTGTCGATGGAGGTAGGAGGTAGAGGAGAGAGTGGAGACTATTACCATCCTGGATGACCCCATAGGTGAGCTAGAGGAGATGATGCAGAGACCACTCAAATGTAGGCTATGATTAACACAAGTCACCATAGCCAAGTTTAAGTTAAGGAGGTGGCCTATAGAGGAGGTGCTAGGAGTCTATTTAGATAGGGAGACTATGCCAAGTAGTCACATAGATTATGAGACAATAGTAGCTGAGACATAGATAGGTAAAAATATGATTAATTTGTTACTTAAGTTTTTCATTTAGAAGTAAAGATATATAGATATATATATTATGAGATATAATAGTGATGTAATATCCATCTTATGGGATTTTATAGGTGTAGGTGATGATGAGGAGGAGATATGGGGTTATTATGAGGGTAGTACTCCATAACATCCTAGATAAGACTTTGCAGCCATATGACCCCATGGCACTAGAGGATCTGAGTGTACCATCTACCCCATCATAGGTAAGCTAGTTTAGATTAGTTAGAGAGGTAGATATGAGTATAGAGGGAGAGGATGTATCCACCAATAGTGATGGGTGTTGGGGAGTTATGAGCATGAAAGGACCTAGAAAATGAGATAGTTATGTATTTGGATATAGTAGCATAGATGAGAGAGATCCAGACCTAGATGATAGACTCATAGATGCATGTAGTATACCTACAAGGATAGGTAAAGGGATTAAGATCTTCGATGGCCTCCTTATAGTGTACTATTTAGAGGAATCAAACTAAATCCTCAACAAGCAACCTAGCTAGGCCATGAGATAGATAAGATGGGACCTAGCCATAGAGTTGGAGTATGGTAATGGTTGTATTTGTTATATAAAACTCATGATATATATATATATATATATATATATATATATATATATATATATATATATATATATATATGATGGGTCATTTTGTCATATTTTAGTTAGATGTGTATGTTATCTTTATGGTTGATTCTATTTGTTTATTATGGTTATGGCTATGGATGCTTAGGATATATTTCTTTATATCACATGTGTTTAGCTTTGTTGTAAATGTTATAGGAAATATATGAGATGTGGTTTATTTTCTAGTAGTATAAAAAACACATGCATGGTTAAAAATAAATGGGCAAAAGGACTTAGAAAAATATAATCAATCAATAAAATGCATTACACACTATTTCAAGATAAGAAATGTCTAATAAAAAAATGACTAAGTATAAATAACTGAGAAATGGAAAAATAGGATGGTAAAAAGGAATTTGTTTTTAAACCAATGTGAAAGATTTTTACACCAAATTAAAATAATTAAAATCACATTGGGAAGTATGAAAACAATGTAATAAAATAGAAGGTATGTAAAAGGGTGAAAATGGTAGAATAAAAAACTAATTAAGTCAATCAATCATACTAAATCATGCTAGGAAGTATGATAGAAAAAAAATTGAAAAAGATTTGTCTTAAATTGGTCATACTAATTCAAGCTGAGAAGTATGAAAAATTATAATAGTTGAAATCTTACACACACTTTGAAAATAAGAAGACAAAAAAGTGAAATAAAAATGAAGTAAGCATAAAACATACTAAATATCAAGATGGGAATTATGTAAAATAATGTATAACTTCATAATCAATAAAATCTTATCTCAAATTTGACACATCTAATTTGTATTGTGACTTGGGTATTGGAAAATTTTGTGAGGAGGGTTGGGTCTTATCCATGGTCTTACACTATAACTCGATAAAGAGAACACCACTGGGGTGGAATAAATAGTAAAATTAGGTAATAAAAGGATGCAGGTAATAAGAAGGAGAAGATGGTAAAATATGAGGATGGTCAGGTCCTATCCATGGTCTTATAATGCAACTCACAAATGAAATCCCAATAGGGGGTGATCAGTACACCAAATAAAAAATCTCAAGAGGAAATGTAAGGGATATAAGGAGTGAAAAAGGGAGTTTAAAAATCAAGACTTAGGTGTCTTATGAGAATACCTTTAGGAGGTAAGAGGCATATTAAGGACATGAGAAGACACTAAGTGACTAGTGGTCATCTATGTACAAAGGAAACATGGTCGCTATAGACACAAAGCTTTGTAGGCAAATAGGCATGCTACTAAGATCAACTCATGAAGGTATATTAGTACAAGGAAAATTAAAATGGACTTACTTTCCCACAATATGTTCCTCACTCTTTACGACTCCTTATAAATTCATTGATCTACTATGAAGATTGGGTACTTATGTGAGAAAGTAGGTATCACTAAAATATTTTTTTATTCTCCTCTTTTAATCTACTGGCCTACTACACCCCAAAGGAATTTGGCTCTATGTGAAGCCAACTGTGGAGTTTGAGCCTTGACTAGAAGAAGGAGATATGCTTTGAATCACATCTTTTAGTGTGATTTAGACTTTTAAGAATATTTTTACCTTTTGATATCACTGCCTTTTATTTAAATGATTTGGGTTTTAAATTTGTTTTGAAATTTTTTTTAGGATTCCTCCTCCATGTATATTTAGAATGACCAACCATGAGAGAGATAGTGATACACATGAATGAACTGTAGGCTAAGGCTAAAGGAAGCTAAGTAACCAAAGACAAAGACTAAGTAGGACACCTAGGATTGACAATAAAATAGCATGTGATCTTAAGTCTCAACCATGTATATGCTTAGTTTTTGGAAAAATGAAGAACGAATAAGGAGATCCAAAGTGGACTAGTAAAAGGAGATAGTAATGAGATAGATTGTTTGCTAACTGATCACAATGTAAAGGGAGATAAAAACCAAAGGAAACAAGGTTTGTATATCCAAGTCACCATGATAAATTATCTATGAAAAATAAAGATAAGAAAGTAAAACAATCATAAGATACAAAAGAGAGTTTTGAAAAAAAAAACTCTAGGGAAAAAGGGGAAAATAATAATAAAAAAAGGCAATCATATACAAAAATAAATGATAAGATAAGCAAGATATAGTATAAAAATTAAAATCATGATATAAAAGAAGCAAAAATTTGACATAGTGTCAAATGATATAACAACTAAAAATAAATTGGAGCACACATCCAATCCAAATATAAATGTGAAAGTACCATGTATGTGCTCATAAATACTAGTAAATATATCCACACACATTATCTAATAAATTAGATAGGTATCTATGAATCTATAGTCTAACTAATGTTAAGGATTCATCAATCTTCAATGAATACTGGGCAAATAATTCTTTTTTGATCTCAATGTAAAAAGTTGTAATGCTCAAAAAATCATTATGAGGAGGAAAACTAGGCAAAGGTTGGTCGGGAAAATGCGTGGAAATAGGATCGATGAGAGGAGAAGGAATAATTGGTGGAGAAGGATCAACAAGTGAAGGAATCATGGGTGAAGAAGGATCCACAAGTGAGGTAAGGTCCTCAAGTGAAGGAATCATATGTGGAAGAATCATAGGAGGGACCATAAGAGGTGATAGATCCATGTGGGGTAGAACCATGGGAGAAGAAGGAGAATCCTTCTTGCAAGAATGACCTATGGTAGGGATAAAATAAGTTTTGGGAATGGTTATAAGATGATCTTTGAGATGTTTCTGTAGGATGTGATAACAATCAGTTTGATGGGTGCCACATAGATGCCATAGACAATATACCTCACCATACTTAGACATATATTTAGGATGTACCTTTGGGGGAGGTATGGCTTTATCTGAGGATGGGGAAGAAGGATGCAAAGTATCAATATAGCGTCACATCTTGTGATAATGGGTGGAATAATGGTTATTTGTCTCATGGAAGTAACAAATACATCGATGAGTGGTTTTATGAGAATCACTCATGAAAGGAGGTAAAATAAGAGTGGAAGAGGCCAAAGAACACTCATCAGCCCATTTGATGGGTAGAGGATCCATCTTAGGTGAGGGAAGAAAAAAATCACCAAGGGGAGGTGATGATGAGGAAGGAATGAAACTAGGCTCAACAAAAGGATAAATAATATTAAAAACAAGGGCAAGCTCCATAATATTAGGATCAACTATAGCAGGAGCAGGAAGAGGCCCAACTATATCAAGATCTACTAAAGGAGGAGTGGGATCTATAGAAGGTCTAAAGAGGGTCTCACTAACCTCAAGGGTAAACCTATGATGAGAGTTAAGGAACTTAGAAATGTGGCAATGCTCAGTCATAACATGATCCATGAGCATAGTATTATGTGGTTCCTCAAAAATTGGAGGTGTCAGCACCATCTCTACCTTATGATAAAGGGGAAAATGAAAAAATTAGGAAATATAAATGGAAGAAAATAATGAGATGCATGAAAAAACTCAAGTAAATAAGAATGATAATGGACAATCTCATCATCATGGGCTTATATAAGACTACCTAAAAATGGATCATCTAAGGAATAACCATCATCATAATATGGGGTGTGAAGATCAATGACATAGGCAGGGATAACCTTGTCATCCAATAAATCATGGTGAATAGAATGTTTAATCTTTGTCAAGACTATAGGAATGTCATCACAAGGAGTCTATGAGAATGAGGTTGTAAGGAAGTAGGAAGCTATGAGATAAGATGAGGTGAGAGATTAGAAGTTTTGATCTTTAAGTTAATCTCATTAGGCTCATCATCATCTAAATCTAAATAGTTAGGGGGAATGTTACCAATGAGCTTAGGATGTGCACTATAACTTTGGGTTGAATTGATAGGAAATTTAAGATGTTAAGACTCATGAAATGGAACAATAGGTAAAGGCTCAAGAGTAGGCATCTTAAAGACACCATGGAGTTATTTCATGCATTTGTTAACAATTCTAAGATCATGGTGTAGATAGGTATAAATAGTGGTAGAAATAGAATGGGATGTGTTATCCAAAGGATAATCATAAATTGGATTGTTAGAAGTGATAATATCTTCTTTTCCCAATTAATTTAAATGAGTTATAGAAAAATCCTAGATAACACAATATGACTTGTGGGAAGGATTGTAGATAGGTTGAGAATTAATGAAATCCACCACCCTTCGCATATTAGTCATGTTATTGGTGGAATGGGTGGGATTGTATTGAGTGTCTTGAAATAGTTAATGATTAAGTAAAGGATATTTATAGATAACCAAATGATCATTTGCTTGATTTAAGGCTTGAGTTTTGTCATTTGATTTGTAGTCCTTGAAAGCAATCTCATAGGCTTGTTCATCAAAAGGTATGCAAAAAAAAATGCATCATCATTTCTATGAATTAATCCTAGATCAAATAAGATATATCACACCTACACTTTTGATTGGGATACACTTTTTAAGCAAGAGCATGACCAATATGGGAATCCATTCGACCTAATTAAGGGATCACTTTTCATAACATATCATGCTAGGAAGGATTCTAAGAAGAAAATCTATAGCTAAATTATGAAGTTGTCTATAAGTCTCATGAGAATCACCCCAACTAGTGTGAAACCAAAAAAACTTGTTAGGATCATACAAATATTTCATAAGATGAGTAGGATTAATTTCTTGTGTAAGAGGCCTGGGTAGACACTTAAGTAATTTGACTAAGGATAGAGGTTTGTGAACATTGATGTTATTTGGTGAAGATAAATGAAGATTATTAAATTATTAAGAAGTGTCAAGAGGATTAAAAATTAAGTTAGTCAAACATTAGTCCATAAATCATGAAAAATGCATAAATAAATAACTAAGCCTATCTATTCCTATGGGAATTATAAAGGATAGCAAGAAACAAATGAAAGAAAGCAAACATCATATTACCTTCCCAAATGGATTCACCATACCCATGTGGCTCAAAATCATGTTCTCCCTTGATCAAGCATCCTTGTCTTTGTCAACAAAGGTGGTAAACTCCTCTAATGCCTCAAGAACACTCCATAAAACCTAGGCTCATGATTCTAAATCACTAAACTAGCCTATCAATGAAACATGCAAAAAAAATCAATGATCAAATGCAAAGTATTGTGGAAAACATTTAACATTATAACTTTTAAATATTCAAGCTTAAAATTCATGTACATGGCCTCTCTATTTGTATATTTTTGAGATTGTTTAGGATCAACCATGGCCGTCCATCTCAAGATTGAGATGTGTGGCCATGGATAATCCTAATATTTGGAATTAAATCCATAATTATATTCATCATGACCTTGGACGAAGGGGCATTGAAGAGGCATTAAATAGGCATGAGTGACCCATAATCTTGATATTTGTGGCATTTATGGCTTAGCGATGTCTTTCCAAGAAATGATGTCACCTGATGATGCAGTTAATAGGAGTTGATTTTCAACAATAAATATTCAACAACTCTCATGGAAAATCCACTTAAGATCTTTATTTGGATTAATTAGCCTTAAATAAGGTTAATCAACATTTGATCAATTATTTGAAAATTAGCCCTCAATTAATCAAAATGGTCAAAAAGTTATATTAATGGGTTATAATTTGATTGGAGAGGAACTAGAAGGTAGTGTTAGATTTGTTGGATATATATTCCCATTTAGGATGTTGCCAACACCAAATAATAAAAGTACATGATGTGTACCAATGAATTAGAAGAAAAGAGTGATCGAGAGCACTAAATGGTGAAATTGTCATTTTGACTCAAAATGATCTGATCAAAGTTAGTTGGCCCATAAAATTCATTGCCTGATTTAGGGATACTTTGACCTAAACAAGAACTTGTAAGTGAAAAGTTTGAATCATTTAGGGTTTTTTATGGATTTTGACATAAAATGTCCATTTGAGTGTAATTCAAGTAAGATTGATGATTTCAACACAAATGGTGTTAGGAATTGGATGTATACATTTTTCCTCTATTTGAGGTGGTGTAGTGAGACATTCAAGTGAAGTAACATCTTTTGAAAGAAAATAGTTGTCAAGAAGAAATTGGAATAGACCCATGATGCCCCCTCGAGAAGACATACTAGGATGGAAGAAAAGGATGGACTCTCTAAAAGAGAGAGAAAGTGAGAGATTAACCCATGAAATAGATCACATCCAAAAGAGCTAATGCTTGCACATGTGATTACCATCAACGATAAAAATATAATTTAGAGGTATAATAGGCCCCAGAGATAGGGGGAATGGGAAAGATACACTCCATAAATGTAAGGGACACACTTTAAACATACCCAATTTGAGAGTACTAGCTACATGCTTATGGCAGTGATCAATCCCCAGACAAGTTACACACTAAAATATTGCCATTGTGGGCATTAGTGTGGAGAGCTTGGAATTAGAGGAAAAGAGAGAACATTCTACTTTAGGAAGGGAAGCACCACTATAATGGGGTCTCTAAAGATAATATAATAAGAAGTACTCTAGTAGAGTAGATTTAATCATGATAAAATAGTTTTGCCCTAGTAGGGTGAATCTTGATCATTGATAAAGAATAAATAATGATTTTCCCTTGTAGAGAAGATTTGATTCAGATGTGGTTCAGATGTTGTGTCCTAGCATGGGCAGTTGGAAAGCAAAATAGCTCAAGGATATAACCTAAAAGATAGGTTAAAGCGAGTAGGTGCACATGTAAATGCAATGGTGTAATGGATTAGAAATCCATATGAAACCAAGCATATGAGGATGCACAAAGTGATAAGAGAGATGAAAAGAAGAATGGAGATAGCTGAGATGACCTCAATAGAAATTGAGCATTGCCTACATAGTTTCATGGACTCATGTTCCACTATGAACTTTAGGCCAATATAGTTCACCCAAGTTTGGGAGAGAATGGAATGAAAAACGATGAAAAGAGACCAAGAATTGATTAAAATCACAATGTATGTGAAGAGATGCACGTCCAAGCATAAATTTGAGTGCTAAAATGCATGTTACCTAGAAGCCTAATTCTATATCATAAGCCTAGGTTTTGTAAAGTGTTTTTGATAACCATTCATCAGAGCTGATATTGACATTAAGATGTTGAGACCTGAGCACAAAGTACTTGATATAGAAAAATAAATTAGGCATCATAAGTATTAATAACTTAGAATGACATAAGATTCTAATTGTGTTGAGCCAGTTCAAATGTGAATATCTATAACTAAGGATAATGGTAAAACAATTACCAAAACTAGAGTTACAATGATTTACATTTAAACAAAAAAGCAAAGACAAATAAAAAGATAAACATAAATGAACCTAATTTGAAATCAAGATATGATCAATCAAGACTTAAGTAGGAACAAAAATGTTTTAAAAATAAAAGTCAAGAACGTCTTCATGACATGAGACCAATATATGAATAATCAACATCCATGTGAATCATCATGGCATTCTTGAACACAAAAGAAAAAATCAAATTTTAAATAGATTAAAAATACATCAACAATAATCAAATAAATAAAATGGTATAAGAACAATGTAATAACATAGGATAAAGATATGAAAAGTTGAGATCCATGTGAATCATCAAGATATTCTGAAACATAAAAGAGATAAGCAAAAAAACAATCAAGGAAACACAAGACCAAGATGAGACAAGAAGTAATAAAAAGGATAATAAATAAAAAGAGAGGTGTGAAATCACAACAAAATACCAATAAAACTAAAATAAACACACATAAACAAAAACCAAGTTAGTGCAGTTTAAAGACAAATGTTCATGCATGTTTGGTAGAGGTGTTACTTTCCACCACATCATAATAAAGAACAATGACACAACAATTGTTCCCTACTTAAAGAGGAGTAATGATAGAAGAAAAGGAAGGGGTTGGTTGAGATAACTCCATATATATAAGACAAGTGGGTGTTACCTACATAGTTCCATGGATTCATGTTCCAACATAAACTTTAGGCCAAAATGTAGTTCTCCCAAGAAATGGGATAGAAGAAAAATGATGATCAGACCAACATGATTAATGTTATAGAAAAAATGGAAGATATAATAAAAAAATGAGAATGATCTAGAAAATAAGAAGCTGATGAGATGAGAAAGAATGATCATAAAAAATGGCAAGTGCATGGGAAAAGATGAAATGAATTAGTGTTTTTATTCTTACAAAATGACAAGAGTGTAGCATGGTGGAATGGGAATATACAAATGTATAGAAGCATGAGAGAATGTTTTTTTTTTAATAATGGATCATGTTTTGATGTTTTTGGTATTTTTAAAGTATTTCTAATGTTTTTGGTGTTTTTGTGATAAAATATGCACAAGTTGAACCATCTAGTCAAGGAGATGCACGTCTTAAGAGTAGAGGTTCCAATAAGATAGATAAGCTGGATACAATGACCCATGCTCTTAAATCAATGAGAATAAGGAATATTTGACAAAACTATAAAGATCAACAAATGTGATATAAAATAATGTGCAACCTAAAGTAAAAAATAAGTATCCACATTCACCTATCTATAATAGTGTAGCAATGGTTTGGAACTGAGAAGATGTGTTTGTTCATTTGTCTAAAGCTACACAATACTATCTTGGTTGAACTCCTATGTATAACTACTTCTAAGGATGTTCATAATGTTCATGAGATATAATCAAGATCATAATTGGTCAAGGGATAAAAAGTGTTCAAGCTTATAACATGTCTTAGACATAATAAATAATATGCTTCTAAAAGAGAGAAATCCATAATGAGATGAAGAATGTGTTCTGAGTGTAAGGATTCAAATCCTTTACTATCAGGAATCATGAAAAGTGGACCAGGGTAGTATAAAATGTGTTCAAGGTAAAATAAAAGGGTGGGATAAAATTATGACAACACAAGTTGCCCTAAAGTCAAGGGTCTTATAGACAATGGCTCAAAGTTGTTGATGCATAAAATCTCTTAAGGTGTATGATTTTCATGGGATCTAAAAGTTATTCACCATTAGGTTTAGCCAATCGATATTCTCCTAATCCATAATTTGATGTGACAATATATGGTCCTAACCAATTAGGCTGAAACTTGCCTTTCTTTTTGGGCTCAACATTCATATTATTCTAGTTATCTTTCAAAACTAAGTCACTAATCTCAAATTCTCGAGGGAGAATGTGTTTGTTGTAGATTTTCCATAATCTATTTTTATAGGCTTACAAGTTTTTTAGGGAAGACAAATGCTTACCATCAAGAAGCTCTAGTTTGTGTAGTCATAAGGCTCTATAGTCTTCATTATCTTCAATGTGCTCCAGTGATATTCTTAATGATGGGATCTCAATCTCAACCGGGATGATAGCTTTAGTGCCAAAAATAAGGGAGTATGGAGTATCTCCAGTTGGGGTGTGATTATTGGTTCTATAAGCTCAAAGGATAGGAAAGAGTTGCAGTCGATTATGGCCAACATCATTAACAATATTCTTTAATATGGCTAGAATGGTTTTATTTGATGCCTCAACTTGTTCATTACATTGTGGGTTATATGGAGTGGATTTCTTATGCTTGATCTTGAATTTTTCATAAAGATATTTCACATCCTGGTTCACAAAGGATCCACCATTATTGGATATAATAGAGGTTGGGATGACATATCGATAGATGATATGGTAATGAATGAATTTGGATATTTTTTTCTCAGTAACATAAGTTAGAAGATTGGCCTCAATCCACTTGGTAAAGTATTTGGTTGTAGTCAAAATGTGCTGATAGCCATATGAAGATGTTAGGTTCATTTTCCCAATGAGTTCGAGACCACATGTTGAGAATGGCCATGGTATTGTAATTGACTGCAATGGTAAGGAAGGTGCATTTATCAAGTTGCCATGTTGCTAACAAGGAACACACTTATTTACATAATTACAAGCATATATCTCTATTTTGGGCCAATAATATCCTATTTTGAGGAGTTTCTTTGTTATAAATACACCATTGGTATGGGCCCCACACATTCCTTCATGAACTTGCTTTAGTGCTAGCTTGGATTCTCCCAAAGATAAATAATGAAGAAGCATTCCATCATAGCCTTTATGATAAAGCATGTTTCCAAGGAAGATATAACATGTTAAGTGATGAAGGAATAGTTTTTATTAGTTGCTGGAAAGGTTGATAGGAAATACATGACTATGGAAATAGTTATAAAAATATTGGTACCATGGTAGCTCAGGTGAGGGATTAGGATCAACAATGGTGCATATCTTCTCTAAATCTGATAGAATGTGTGTCGATTGAAGAAGATTTTTAATTAGGAACTAATACTCTTTAGCACTATCATGTATTTGAATCATGGAACCAATTATTTCCATGGAATTGGTAGATCTATTGTTGACTCGCAAAACTTACTCAAACTACAAATATTTAAAATGTGTTTTAAGGTTATCAACAATTTGCTTGTAAGGAACAAGCTTATCATCCTTTGTTTGATATTGGTCAATTTTTTGATTTATGATTAGTTATGAATCTCCATAGACCTTTAAGCTTTGAATATATCAATATATAACAAGATGAATCCCTCTAACCAATGCCTCATATTTAGCCATAGTGTTTATACACTAAAATTATATATGGAATGCATTGGGAATCAAATCCCCCTATGGCGTGATCAACAATATGCTAGATCTAGACCCTTAGGATGTGAAGGATCCATGAAAATAGAGCATCCAATATTTAGGTTCTTGTGATTCTTGTTCTATCATCATAATAGGATCATCTAGAAGGTCAAAGTTAAGAGGTTGAGTGGTCGTAATAGGAGCTTCTACAATTTGGTTAGCAAGAATGTTTCATTTGATTACCTTTTGATTATGGTACTCAATATCAAACTCACTTAGGAGCATAATCCATTTAGCCATGCATCCTTGAAGAACTAATTTAGATAAGAGGAACTTGAGATGATATACCTTGGTGATAAAAATAGTTTTGTTATTTAGCATATAATGTCACAATTTTTGAGTGGTGAACACCATAGCTAAGCATGCCTTCTCAATAGGCATATAATTATGTTCATAGGCTACCAATGTGTGGCTTAAATAATAAATAATGTTTTCCTTACCATGATCATCATGCTAAGCCAAAAGTGCCCCTAGTTCATGTTCCATGGTTGATATATAAAGAAGTAGTGGCTTTCCTTGTGTTGGAGGTCATAAGATTAATGGATTGGCCAAGTATGTTTTATCTAATAATCTTCATCCCACTGAAATGTTACCCTTTTATTTAAGATATGGGTAAATGTGTGGCATTTATCCACTAATTAATAAATTAATCTATGTCTAGATTAGATCTTTCCTTGTAGACCTTGCAACTATTTAAGATTGTTTGGTAGAGGCATTTCCATAGTATTTTTGACCTTTGTAGAGTCGACTTTGATCCCTCATTATGATACAATGAACCCTAGCAATTTTCCTGATGTGACTCTAAAGACACATTTCTTAGGATTTAAATTAACTTTATATGCATGAAGGCTCTTAAATATTCTTTGTAAAATATTAAGATGTCCATCTCTTGATCTTTATTTTTCTAGTATATCATCAACATAGTCTTTGATAATGTCATGCATCATGTCATGGAAAATGATAGTCATTGCACACTAATATGTGGCTCCAACATTCTTAAAACCAAATGGCATGACTTGGTAACAGAATGTCCCCCACAAAGTGGTGAACATAGTCTTATGCTAATCTTTAGGGGCTATCTTGATCTGATTGTAATCATAAAATCCATCCATTAAAGATAACATCTCATACCTAGAATTTGAGTTGATGATCATGTCGATGTTGGGTAGAGGAAAATCATCTCTGGGGCATGTTTTGTTGATATCATAGAAATCAGTATAATTATGTATGCCTAGGGTCTTTTTACTCACTAGTACTATGTTATAAACCAATTTAGATTAGTTTAGTGGTCTGATATAATTGGTTCCTAACAACTTTTCCAACTTGGCCTTAACCAAAAGGGCAATGTGTGGATGCATTTTTTTAATTTTTTATTGATTAGTTTAGCACAAGGGTGAAAAACAAGATGATGCATAACTAAATCTAGGTCCAAGCCTAACATGTTAGAGTATGCCCATGAAAAGATATCTATAGAATCCGTAAGAATGGATATAATATGTTCATGTTCTACTTCAGTAAGGGAAGCTCCAATAAAACAATTTTGGGATCCTCATGGGTTCCCAAATTCACTTCTATTATGTTCTCCATAAGGAGTGTGGATCCATCTTCTATAATTATAGGAAATATATGGTCATGATCATTTTCCTCTATTATATCTCTTATTTTTCCTCCCAAAGATCTAGATAATATGAATAATTAGAATCTACATTCTCAGGTAAAGGCCAATTGGTAAAAACCTCTAAAAACTCAAGAACAAGATGCTCAAATATTTGATGTTATTCTAAAGAGATTCTTGTAATAGATATAGAAATTGGTCTAGATGGACCTTCTACATCCTAAGGGGATGAGAAAATTTTACCACTTGAGAGTGCCTAAAATAGGTTTTCACTCAAAGGCTTGTCTTATTCTTTACTTTTTCCCTAACTGACAAGTGCCTCAAAAAGTTTTTCACTTGAACATCTTGATGTTTATTCTTTATTATGACCAAGAAATTTTAATTCCTCTCCAAAGTAGGTAGAAGGATCTAATGAAAAATCAAAACCCTAATTGTGATCACTAATGGGGAATGTATCTCATAGGCCCATGTATTTTATAATTGATTCTTCATTTTGGAACTTATCGAGGTATATGACCAAATTTTACTAGTCCCAATCTATGAGTTTAGGATGGTAAAGGCATAGGTTATAGTGAGGGTTTACTTCAGGATAGAAAGTGCCAAAAATAAAGATATAATTTCCTACTTCAAGAAGGGAAGCACCACTAGGATGGGTTTTTGCTTCATGACGGGAAGCTCCAATAGGCATTATGGTCAATACATCATTTGAATCAAACAAATTTGAGTCAGTAAGCTCATCAAAAAGGATATAATAGGATGTTATGTCACTGCTAGGAGTCTCATTACTAATCACTTTAGAAGAGTCACTATCAAATGTCATGAGTTCATCCTCTAGTGGTTTAAATATGAGACCATGATTCTAATTGACAACTCTAGCTGATAAGGGCTCTAAAATTCCTTGCACATATGGACCAAGGCCTTTCCCTATATAATCAAGATGATCCCTTATTATGTTAGGGATAAGATACTTTGGATTTTAAAAACAATCATCAAGGCCTTTAAAACATAGCCAATCTCCCTTAGTAAAAGCTTCTCAATCTTTATTTGGTGTAATTGTAGGTACAAAAACCATAGGAGGTTTTGCTTGTTTCTTCTTTGGTTGCCAAATCTGATTAGGTTTGTTAGGAGTCTGAGAAGTTTTAAGCTTACCAAATTTTTTAGTGGATGTTGGTAATTTTGTTATATGGAATATGTCTTTCAGATGGTATGCAAAAATGACTACATCTTTTATAATAACATGCTTGGCTAGAGCTACAAGAAATGGATTGGTTGAAGTGGAGGATAGATCACTAGGGTCTATATAATTAGATGGAAATGGATGAGAAATGATGGATTTATTCTTATTTATAATGAATTCAAAACTTGGGAAATATTTTTAATTACAAAACTATTCTTCACGATGTTTGCAATATTGATATGGTTGTTGATCAGTGGGAATAGTAACCTCGATCCCATGATGGGGAAACTTAAGGCATTGGTGAAGAGTAAATAGAACTACCTATACTTCATGGATCTAAGGCCAACCAAGAAGTATGTTATAAAGAAGCTCAATATCCATAATATGGAATAATGTGTGATGAGAAATAGACCTGACCATGACTGGTAACCAAATTATACCAGATGACTCCCTCTTAGCATTGTCATAAGCCTTGATTGTAATAGTTTATGGCTGAATGCATTTATCTATGTAGCCCAATCATCATACCAATTTAAGAGATATGATGTTCAGCCCTAAAAAATTATCTCCACTTGATCTTGTGATCTGTAATAATTATCTCAATGTATAGTGGGTTATTATGGTTTGTGTTGAGGGTGGACATGTCTTTTTGATCAAATGTGATTTGCCAAAATGAAGAGAAGTGTCTAGCTAGGTTCTGGAATTGATCAATTTTTATATCATTAAGCACAATATACTTTTGAAAAAGTTTGTTAAATATGGTTCTCTGGACATCAAATGTTCACAAGAGTTCTAATATGGAAATTTGTGTAGGGGTTTTATCTAATTGATCTGTTAAACTATAAATCCTTTGAATTATAGATTGAACTATTTTAGTCTTTGCTGGGATAGTATTTGGATTTAAACTATTGGCACAATATTCTCATTAGCTTTTATGGAAGAAGTGGGAAAAGGGCCCTAGATGGTAACTCGTGGGCATCTAGTTGTGATTACACAACCTAGAGGTGGAAAGGAGTTGTTATAATTAGGAGAGGAAGGTAGAGGGCCTTGGATGGTGACTCATGGGTGACTAACTATATTGCTATAATTTTGCATCAATGAGGAGCTTTTATAATTAGAAGAAAGGTGTTGTTCTTTAGGATTAGTAACCTATGTAAATAGAGTAGCAACATGATGATGCAAACTTGACATGGTATTATTAGGGGGAGAGGGTACTACACCTATATTGATGGGTCTCATGTTGCAAGGAATATGAGATTGACTATGTGGTTTTATAGTAATAGTGGTAATGTGGGTTAAAGAAATGTATCCCATAGTATTATTATAGTCATAAGGTAATTTTTTATAAGACACATTAATAGTATGGGAATTATGATCTTGATTATGCTCATTACAATTCTAACCTTGTTGTTGGTTCTGATTCTACCTCTATCTTTGATTGTGACCATTTTGATTATTTCTTGGTGGTGGTGGGTCATGTCAAGGAAAGGGGTATTTGTAGATTCCCATATCCTAATTTGTGTCTTGATTATGGGTTAACTTAATTTTTATTTCATGACTTTCAATAAAGTCCCCAATAATATGTCATAATTGAATATAATGATATGCATTGTGACCAAAAACACGATGAAAGTTACACCATTCATTCTCTTTGTACCAATATAGTTTTGGTTGATCTTGAGGAAATGGCCTTGATACTAGCCATATAATTAAATTAGCTACAATGAAATTTTGTAACATTGTTTCAATTGATTCTCCTAACTTGTTAAAGACTCCAAAATTGTTATGAAATGTCTGTCATGGAGGTTGTCTCTACAAATTAGGCAGTGGATTTGGGAAAGTTAATTTTACATTTAGAGGAGGCATAACATGTACCATTTGTACATGTATTTTTTTAGTCACCTCATTTATAACCATGTTCTTATTTTTTATAAATCCTTTAGGCTTATCCTACATAACTATTTAAACTGGTGATTTAGTCTGATTAGACACTTGACCTTGTGCAAAAATATTGACAACACCCTTAACAATAAGAGCCTTCTCAATCTACACTCCTTTGTCAATAATTTATTAAAATGAGTTAGCACAAGCTAACCATAGATTATGCACAACTTCAAGATGCAAATTCTATGCAAATATATCAGCCAACTATTTGTCTGGCAAATTATGTTGAAAGTAGCCTACCAATGCTCTCCACCTTTATAGATATGTGATGAAACTTTCAACATCATGTTGTTTGGCTTTGAATAAGTTAAAAATTATTAATTCATGTTCTATGTTACATGAGAAATGGTTAATGAACTTTTTTGATAAGTCATTCCAATCTACAATTGATCCTTTGGGTAGTTTAAGTAGCCAATCAATATCTTATCCCACTAAACTTCATGTAAATAGTCATAGTAAGCACTCACTACTATAAGAAACCTCTTGACATAAGATGAAGAATGCTTGTACGTGTTTATGTGGATATCCTTTTCCTTTGTATTTGTCAAATTTGGGTGCCTCAAAATGAGGTGGAAAGGGATTTTAGAGAATAGATAAATCAAATAGATATGGACATATCTCACCAAATTTTTACTTTTTGACTCTATTATTCATCTCTAATCTTTGAACAATTTCCTTCATAGAATTCCATTCTTGTATGTTTGGTGCATTTGTGGATTAAATAAGATGTTATTTGGGTAGAATGTGTCCCTATTTTCATTGATGTTGGGGTGGAATGTGCCCCTAGTTTCTTTGTTGTTGGGGTAAAATGTGCCCCTAGTTTTGTTGTTGTTGGGGTAAAATGTTCCCTTGGTTTTATTGTTATTGGGGTGGAATGTGCCCTTGGTTTTGTGTGGATCTATAAGGATTGTACACCTTTTGATCCATGACTTGGTTCTGACTTGATCCTTGAGTTTAGAATATAGGTCATTGATTCTTGATTTGTAAAACATTCCCTAAATTTGGTTGTTTCATATTTTGTTGATTTTGGAAATTTCTATGTTTATTTACTAATTTTTGGGTTAGTTAAAAAGAAATATCCAAATTATCTTGAGGGATTTTCTTAATTCAAACTAAATTTTTGGGTTTTTGAGTTTGTAAATTAACAAGAGGTTCTTGATGATTGAAGAATGTATGCCCTGTATCAAGTAAAACACTTTGTAAGATCTCTTATGACTTTAACTACTCATTTAGATTACCTTGATCCACTATGGTAATGTCCTCATCTACTATTTGTTTCATACCTTCAACCACATTTAATTTTTATTTTGAAGCATCATTGTGAATTGAAGTAGCAACTAGGGAGTCAGTTAAGTCTATGATAAGTTGATTTGCATATCGTTGACTTATTATCTTGATCTTAGCTAGAAGATCCAGATTTGTTGGTTTCAACTCTATTTTTATTTCTTTTCCTTTGTTAGAGAAAGAATGGATGTCTATTCATGTATAATATTACTCTTTCCATCATTGTTCTCCTTCTCTAATTAAGGTATGCAATTATTCTATAGGAAAGTTAGAAGGTAGTCTAGCACCTGATTCTATCAATCTAAGAAAGGCTTCATCTTGATCTTCTTAGGGTTGATATTCATTATAATCATCTTTGATTCTTAAAGTTGTGGTGATATCATCAAAAATAATGGGGTTATCTTAACCATCATAAAATTTCTCATATTCATAACTAAGGCCATAAGAGGCCCAACTATGATTGAACCTTTGAGTCATGTCTAAAAGAGTTGTTTTGTGTGTTTGATTAAATTTGGACCAATGATTGGTAACCAAAAAAAGTATGGTTTGGATCTCTTTTAAACAAATAACCAAGGTACCAATGAGAATATAAGGGAGGGTGGTTTGAAACCATGCATAATTTAGAAGATTTGGTTCATGAGTTTACTCAACCTTTGGTAAGGTTGAAACCATATAGATCAAAAGAGGGTAAGGTAACTCAAAGACCCAAGGTTAAAACTAGTACACCAAAGACTAGATCTTTATGATACACCCATACAATAAAATCTACTTTAAACTTTAACAGGTTAACACTAGAAGTTTAGAGGAAAGATATTTGTATTACGAAAAAGACAAAATGAACTAAGCAACTCAAGATGTAAAAACATATGTGAATTACTAAGTATAAAGTTGGGACTAAATAGGTAGCACAACATCACCACATGATTCCAGTAGGATAAAATATGTTCTAGGACTCAAAGCGTGAGTGATACACAAGATGACTTGAGTCCACCAAGATGATAATGTGATTTGAGTCTTAATAAATGACTTTAAGTCTAAATTTAAAATTGAACCCAAGTTAGAACAATCTTAGTGCATAAATGGTGAACCCACTTTGACACACCAACCCTCAGAACTCAAAAAGGTTCAATTTAGAATGTGGATTATAAATGAAGGATTCAAAAAAATTGGGTGAAATATCTATACTTAATTGGGTAGCACGACTGCACCAAAGTGGATGATATGACACAAAGCTTTTGATAACAATTTGAACAAGGAAAAGATGAATTTTCCAATTGGACAGCATAACACCTCCTTGCTCAATAAAATTGAGGACAATGTGTTTTGGTTAAATTCAATGAGTTAACAAGTAGTTTTAGATGAAAATCAAGACCAAGTAAGTTAATAACAAAAAAAAACATCTTAAGTCTAAACTGACAAGGTATGGCAAAGTGGGGTCTACTAAACTAGCAAGTTATCAATCATTCTAGGGGAATCAATTGCACAATGACTTTCATGTCAAATGATTGAAAAGACAAGCATGGAAATTAGATGACCACATCATTGGCTAGTTGTAAAAAGGTCTAGTATTTTTTATAACCACTACATCATGTTGTTCAATCAGTGTAGTGCAATGTCCAAATGTAGATACATCTCATGTGCAACTCCAATTAGGAGCCAAATGAAGTCAATGTTAGGAAATGAAACCCCGGGTCAAAGCTTTCATAAATAACTCATGGGAGGTAATGAGGTCCCCCTCACAAGCCAAGTTTGCATAAAAATAAAGAAATCATAAAATAGAAAGACTTTAGGGTCATTTTCATGATCACCCAAACTTTAATGAGTTTTTGGGGAGTGCTTTAGATGACTTTCTTTCTAAGCCTTGGAATTGGCTACTTGTAATAGGAATGGCACTTTTGATTCCAAGGATTCCCTAAAGGGGAAAATGGGAGAGCATACATGCTAGATCCCTCTTTTTGCCAACCAAAAAATTTAATCTCAACAACTAAGTAAACACAAAAAGCTTTGAAAATGTGAGTTCATTTTTAAGCCAAAATGGAAAATGAGGTGGTGTTCATTTGACCCCTTGGTCTTAGTTGTAATTTTGAAAACATTTACCATAAACATCTAATTTTTTTATTAAACACCAGAACAAGGTTACAAATTGATTTTTAAACATGCAAAAAGTGATCTAAAACATGATTTTTAGCAAATGTCAAGCTTGATCCTAAAAAAAATGTTAGTATGTCCTTTAGCCTTTAAGTTCTTTTGGATTTGAAACAATGAACTTTAGAAAAAGATCTCTCAGGTCTATGTTTTAAGAAAAACATAGTGAATGACATTGGTTATATAACTAATAATGTTTACATTTTCTAACCAATGATGGTAATCTAACTAACATCAATTATACCAATGTGACTAGCAATAGGTATCCAACCAATGTCAGGTTTACTAGCCAATGTCGGTTAATCTATCCAACTAATGTCAATTTTACTAGCTAACATCGGTTATTGTGTAAATCTATGGCAAAAAAATAGCAAAATAAAGTTTAAAAAATGAATTTTCAAGAGTTTTATGGTCCAAATGAATATTTTAAAGCTATAAAATGATATTATTCATGTGTGGGATGTGTCTTGTCCCACTAGGCATGCCAAGATTTAGAGAGGATTACAAAATAAGTTAATCAAACATTAGTCCATAAATCATGAAAAATTCATAAAGAACTAACTAACTAAGCCTATCTATTCCTATGGAAATTATAAAAGATAGCAAGAAATAAATGAAAGAAATTAAACATCGTATTACCTTCCCAAATGGATTCACCATACCCATGTGGCTCAAAAGCATGTTCTCCCTTGATCAAGCATCCTTCTCTTTGTCAAGAAAGGTGGTAAACTCCTCCAATATCTCAAGAACACTCCATAGAACCTAGGATCATGATTTCAAATCATTAAACTATCCTATCAATGAATCTTGTAAACAAAATTAATGATCAAATTCAAAGGATTATGGAAAAAATTTAATATTATAACTTTGCAATATTTAAGCTTAAAATGCATGGCCTCTCTATTTATAGATTTTTGAGATTGGTCAGGATCAAACATGACCATCCATCTCAAGATTGAGATGTGTGGCCATAGATAATTCTAATATTTGGAATTAAATTCATAATTATCTTTATCATGACCTTGGAAGAAGGGGTATTGAAGAGGTATGGGAGGCATCAACTAGGCATGGGTGACCCATAATCTTTATATTTGTGGCATTTATGGCCTAGGGATGTCTTCCCAAGAAAGGTGTCACCTGATGATGTAGTTAATAGGAATCAATTTTTAAAAATAAATATTCAACAACTCTCATGGAAAATCCACTTAAGCTCTTGATTTGGATTGATTATCCTTAAACAAGGTTAATCAACATTTGTGCAATTATTTGGAAATTGGCCCTTAATTAATCAAAATGGTCAGAAAGTCATATTATTGGGTCATAATTTGATTAGAGAGGCATTGGAAGGTGTGTTAGATGTGTTGGAGATATATTCCCATTTAATATGTTTCCAACAAAAAATTACAAAGTTATGTGATGTGTACCAGTGAATTAGAATAAAAGAGTGACCCAGAGCACTAAATGGCAAAATTGTCATTTTGACTCGGAATGATCTGATCAAAGTTAGTTGGCCCATAAAATGCATTGCCCTATTTAGGGATACTTTGACCTAAAATAGCACTTATAAGTGATAAATTTGAACCATTTAGGGTGTTTTACGGATTTTGACCTAAAATGTGCATTTGAGTAAGATTGATGATTTGAACACAAATGGTGTTAGGAATTGGATGTCTATAAGGAGCTAGTTCTAAAGAAGGGTTAGGAATGATAGCTTGAACATTGTGAATGGTGTCATAAGAATTGGTGACACCATCATTTGTGATATTTTGGTCTATAATCTTTAGTAATAAATGAGGACCCATAAAAGGTTGGGGTGGCTAGAATTGATGCATTAGGAAATCTTGACATCTAGCTTGGTCAATAACCTCCTCTAATGTAAATGGAGAGAGTGTGGACCTTATATTGTAATTTAGGAAAGAGATAATTTTTAAAGAGATGAAAAATATTGTCATCTACCATGTTATGTTCACATTTATTTGACCAAATCTTTCATCTCTTAACAAAGGCTTGGTCAGTTTCATTCTCATGTTATTTTCAATTAATGAAATGGGCCAAAGTGTTTTCAAAAAGATCATTAGTTTAGAATTATTGCACTAAAGCATTTACTAAGTCCTCCAAACTAGAAATGGAATGAGATCTAAGTTGATTGTAATAATCCAAGGCATCACCCATGAGGGTTTTGGCTAAGAGCTTGGTAAAGATTTCCAAATGTTTTGAGGTGAAGGGTAGGATTGGTTGACTCATTATAATAAATTATAGGTGTTATACCTCCAATATCAATGTTGGCAATTTGAGTAGTGAGAGGTTCATTTTCTAGATTTTTAATGGTCTTATTGACTAAAGGAGGTTGAGGAATGAGATTTCCTTGAGAATATTGAAGAGGAAGAGGGGGAATATTTTGGTTATGTGTGCCCCAAGCCATTGGTTGTGGATGAGATTGAAGGTTATGTTGGATTATTTTTCATGATCCAAAGTTTGTGTAATTATTTTGGTATATTTTTATTTTTTTGTTTATTCAAGTAGTTTTAACTGTTCATTTCTTTAACCAACTCACATTTTCATAAAGCTTTTTAAAATCTTCTTTGTACAAAAATAAAATCAAGCTTTACATTGAAAATATTTTTATAAATAGTTCCTCCCATTCTTGGTTAATATCAGTGGTATCAGAGCTTCTAGTTTGTAATGGAAGATTGAAGGATAAACTTACAAAGTAGATAATTCTAATCTAGTTAATGCAAGAGCCCTATATGGAAGCAAGCATATTTGTATTGAAATGAAGCAAAAATAGGGAGATGTGCCAAATAAAGAATGTTTGGTAGGATGTGGCTATTAACAATGAATTTCCAACCAACTCAAGAACCTCAACTATAATATACACATGAGTGTTGATGCCTTGATTTAAATATTTTGTCAATACAACCAACAAAAAATTGAAGACCCATTTTAGAGCTCCTCAAAATGGCTTTCTTTCCTTCTGTGGGTTTTTATTTGCCTACCAGTTTTCATAGTAGGCTTTTATTTTCTTATTATTTGATCCTCAACTGCTTTTTGATTACCTGAATGCAAATTTAAAATCTACCATCCATATGATTTTTGCATTAGGTTATAACAATATAAATAAATTAAATTCAAATTCAACACAAGCTCATGATCTTTGGCTTCCAAAAATTGCAAGCATATGGAGCGGGTTTGAGTTGAAATTTAATTTATTTATTTTATTTCATGGGCTCCAAAAGAAGACAATTTTTTTTTAAATCAAGATATATATGACATCATTTTTATTTTCAATTTTGTTTCATTAAAATCTTGAATATGCATATGGAGCGGTTGGAAAATATGTTTTGGTAATGACCCACTAAACAAGTTGTCACAGGTTCAAAACCTATTAATTAGTTTCGGTCAAACATTTTTACATCTTTTTGTAATAAGGGTTATAAGGGAAAAATTCATTTTAAAAGCAGAAGATTATAATGGTGATATAAGAGTGTAACAAGCTCATTTTATTTTGTGACTTATGTTTAGATAGGTCCTTAGAAACATTTCTAGTGTATTTTGAATCTAATTACTAGGGTCAAGGAAAATCCCCAAGTAGCATTCATCTTTTATCATTATATTTCTTTGTGATCATGGCAAAAATTATAAGTCTTATCTCTAAAATTGGATGACTTAATCCTAAAAACTACAAATAATGGAGCTTACCCATAGAAAACACACTTATTTTTAATGACTTGTGGGAAATAATTGAAAAATAAATCATACCACCAACTGAAGCCACAAAATTTCTTGAATTCCAAAAGCATGATAAATGTGTTCTTGCTCTGATAAAATCATCTTCCACTACATAGGTGTTTATACATATTAAATTTTTTAAGTCTAAAGTATGGAAAGCATGGAAAACATTAATGGATTTATATGAAAAGAATCCTACATACAAAAATATTGACCTTCTTATGCAACTTTTAAACAATAAACTCACATATGATGAAAATGTCTCTAAATATATTTCATGCATGAAAACTCTAAAACAATATTATTGTACTATAGGGGGAAAACTTAATGATGACATGTTAATTTATATCACATTTAATGTGCTTAATTCCACATACACTAACTTTTTTGAAATGTTTTAGCTTAGTGATAAGCTTAATAGTGCGACATTTGACTCTATTTGTGAGTTATTAACTCAGCATGAGAGATAGTTCACAAGGAAGAAGATTACACCTACTAAAGAGGCTGACTATACAAATAATAAGTCCCATCATAGAAATCATCATCATTTATAATGTCAATTTCAAAAACACTCTTAGATTCAATCTTTGAGGCACTCTCCACATCATTCTAAACAGTCTCCACAAAATTCACATCGACACTCTCCAGGTTCTTCCAAACATAGGAATCACCACAAGCACTATTAATATAGTTCTTCTAGTGATTCAAGTTCATCTAGATATCAAAAACATAATAAAGAACCTAAACATTTCAAATGTGGTGGTATTGGACATCTTGCAAATGTATGTCCTTCTTGATGACCTCATTCTCCATGCAAAAATAAAGTTGAAACAAATTATGTGGATCATTCTAATGGTAGATATTTTGGTTAATCCAATTATTCAAGGTATTCTAACACTTCATCTAATTATAAAATCTCCCTCATAGCTAAGGTCTATGGTCCCAATGGATCTAACAACATATTTTCAGTGATCAGTGATTGGATGTTAGAGGATCCACAGAGGTTGGAAGGTATTTTCCCTTCTCTAGTTATCTATTATTTTAGAGTTTGGGCTCATGCTTGAATAACAATTTTATCTTGTAGTCTTGCTTTCAATTTTAGTTTTGGCTTTCTATCATTTGCTTTTTATGACATTGTGTAAGCATTTTTAATTTCATTTCTCTCAATGCACACCTTCTCACCTCTCATATGATAAGGGGAGTAGATATTGCATTTATTGGTTTTTGATCAGTCAGCAATGATAGTATGTGTTGATAGGGAGATGTGACATACACAATACTAGGTTTTTCACTTGGATGGGTTCCTATGTGGGACCTTATGTGGATTGATGTAGTTGAACAGGCTTTGATTAGGTTCTACTATAGTACATTATGATGATCATAGGGGATGAGCAGGCATTAATTATGTTCATCAACCTTTTATGCCATATCTCGTTGGGTGGGATTTTATATGGAGTGACATCATTTTTTGATAAATACTAGGAGGTACAGTACACCACTTATAGTTATAACATAGTTTATTTGATGACTTTAGAGTCATTTCTCTAGTTCATTCTTTTATACCCCTTTGTATCAAGTGGGAGTTTGTTAGATTATTTTTCATGATCCAAAGTTTTTGTAATTATTTTGGTATCTTTTTGTTTTTTGTTTATTCAGGTAGTTTTACATGTTAGTTTTTTCGACCAAATCACATTTCCATAAAGATTTTAAAAATATTCCTTGTACAAAAATAAAATCAATTTTTACATTGCAAATATTTTTCTAAATTGTTCCTCCCATTCTTGGTTCATATCAAGTTAAGAAGGTGGTTTTGCATTCTCATCATTTGATTCGTATTATGCACTTAAAAGTTATTCATCTAATTGAGAGTTTGCAATAAAATTTATTGTGTTTGATTAAAATTAGAGATATTATAATTGGTTTTTTTTTGGTATTAGTGGCTTAAGTACCACTATTAGTGTTGATATAATCTTGATAATAACTATGATAATTTGAGGCACTAGTGACAATTTTCTTGTGAAGTAAAAGATGGACTAGTGAATGGTTGAAAAGAAGAAGCACTAGAATCATGATTACCTTGGGTAGCAATCAATGAAAAAATGGAAGGATTAAGGATAGGAGTTATTATGAGAGGCCCACTAGATGTATAACCTACCATGTTAGTTGAGATACTAGGTATGGAGGTAAAAGAAGTTAGAGAAGAAAAAGCCATGGCATAAGAAGGAATCAAAATTGAAGGAAGAGGTTGAGAACCAAATAAAGTGATACCTCAAAATATTGTTGAGAATTTAGTAATAGGTGAATGAGGATATTCATTTTTACCACTAATCATGAGGTTATAAATGGTAGAATTATCTTTCCTCGATGTTGAAGAAATTTAGAAATAAAGAAAATCATTTTAGGAGTATACTCTAACTCAGGTTGATCCTCTAAGAAAAGAGGAGGATTGTGATATGAAGAGGTGTTAGGAGGGGTCCCATAGTTCATTGCATGAGTGGCAATATGAACATTTCTATCATATAGAAGAGGATCCCTACTCTATCTATGAGAGACCTTATTAGGATTGGTTAAGTTCATCATGTCTGTTGACTATGACTTAGTGTCATCACAAAATATAAAGTCCATGATGAAAGAGAAAGAAGAGAGAGGAGAAATCAAAGGTAAAAAATAGGTGACTGAAATAGTGTAAGGTTGAATAGGTCAATCCATTGTAGAAATAGGGACTATAAAACTATATAGGGTCAATTGGGTCAATCTAGTATAGAAAATATGTAACTTAAGAAGCCTAAAAACAAATTACATAATGAAACAAGCTAACTTTGCAAGTAATGAAAAGAAGTAAGTACTAAAAATAAATAGATAGCCAATTAGATTAAAGTGGGCTAATCCAATTAAAACACACAAAATAAAATCTTTCACCAACATTGGCTCATGCAAAGTTTTGTGCACATAATTAAGAAAAGAACAAGCAAATAACTTAAAAAGTAAATCTAACTAATATGTCAACTTGATTGTTAATTAGATTATAAAGAATGTTTTTAAATGTGATTGGAAGTTTGGCTATAAGAAAGGTACTAAATAGAAATATAAGGATGATTTCAAGTAGTTTGGGTTGAAAAGGATTGTAATGGTACAGGTTTGGTATTGGGTTACCCCCACACTTCACACATTGCAATGATAAGGGTGTCAGGTTCTTAACTATAATATACCATTAACCATGCTTTATACTTGACTAGAGCATCAAGTCACCTTCCCCCTTGGTGATGAAATCTAAGTAGTTTGGCGTAGGGTAGACAAAATGTTAAAGTTCTTATTTATATTATGTGTGCATAAAATAGAAATAGTGAAACTAAGTGATTAATTGAAAATCCCTTAATTAAAATATGTGAAATATTCTAACCATGAAAACAACAACACAATAAATGTGTGAACTCATTACTAATATATATGAGGTTAATTCCAACATTGAAACAATGTAAAGTGCTGATACCATATGCATAAAATATTTAACAAGGACAATATGGTTGAATCTGTATTGTGGAAGCAAGGTCTAAAAATGAACTAGGTTGGTAGTGTCGATTTAGTTATTTTAGATAGCACACAAAACATAAAACTAGGTTGAGAATGTCAATCTAGTTGACTATACAGGGGCATTTTTGAAGACAACAAATTATGAAATGAAAGATAGAAAAGAAAGAAATAGAGAGGTATAAAGGAACCTTGGTGGATCAGAGATGTAATGAAAAATATTATTGGTCTATAACCTAGAATTATACTTGAAAAACTTGCAAATTGGGTCGATAGTATCGATAAAGTTATATAGGAACCTGTTGAGAAGTGATAAAACTATAAGGGGTTGACTGAGTTAACCTAGTAGGTTGAAAAAAATCTCTAAAAGGCTAGAAACATGTAATAGGTTGATTGGGTTGATCCAGTTACCTATTCCTAAAACTTGTACATAGAGATAAAAAAGTTGGTTTGATAGAATTGATCCATAATGTCAAAAATATAAGATAAAAAATATGATTAAAATAATGAAATAAAAAAGTAAAAGTGAAAAAATATTTCAAGGGTTACTTCACTTTAGGCTCACCAAAATGTATGTAATCAAAAATGCATCATGTATATGAATTAATCCTAGATCGAATAAGATAGATCACACCTACACTTAGAATGACCAATATGAGGATCTTCTAGACTTGATTAGGGGATCACTTGTCAAAACATATTATGCTAGGAAGGGTTCCAAAGCCTACAATCTAACACAATCACACAACAACCCTAATGGAGTCCTAAGGTTTAAAACATTCACTCTATTCTAATAATAAAAAAGTAAAAATCTAATCTAGTGCTCACTAAAGCTTGTGGCGCAAAGTGGGGGTTAGAAACAATAAAACAAATGACTAAATTAAATATGTAGTAGAAGATATATACTCACATCAATGTATATGTAATCCTAAATAAATGGAGATAAAAATATAAATTCTTTATCTATTTACTCTTATAAAGGATAAATAAAGTTAGGAATACTTACCTTTAAATACAAACCTGCCAAGCCTTAATCTCTCCATTGGCCAAGGTGTTTTGCAAGAAATTATTGTGGTATGTAAGGATAACCAAGATAAATTAGATCTAGGCTACACAACATATCTAAGCATCCAGAAGACTTATCCACAAGACAAGATCCATATCTCCAAATAAAGTATGAAACCTTAAGCTTTATTCCTTAATTAGAATGGTCAATAAGAAGATATTCATTCACACTTCTTCATTAATAATTATTCTCTTATGAAATGGTGGGAAATGACCTTATATATATAGGTAGATCATGCCCTAAATTATTTTAAGAACATTGGTTGTATAAGGTCAACCCAATAAACCTAGTTTGTTTTTAGAGATAATTTACTAGGTTTGTGTTAGGTCAGTCAAAAGGCTAACAAAAAAAGAAAGTAAAGAATGCCCCTAAATTGTACTATGTTTACCTAGTTGACCTAGTATAATTTATGGTAAAAAAGGATGTTAAGGTAATAAAATTAGGATGGAAAGAGGAAAAAGAGTGGAGGAGGTAGCACTAAGAATAACAAGCTTAGGGTTAATGGTTTTAGGAGACAAGTCTGTAGATGACAAGTGGCAAAAGGAACAATAATCTTATGAAGCACTAATGGTCTACCCAGCCCTTTCCCAATGTACCCCTTAAGGCATGAACTCAGAGATATTAAGAATCGATAGGTTCTTGCAATATATAAAGTGTTAATAATCAATAAAAGCTTGAAAGATTATGTGTGTGTGTGTGTGTCTACACACACACACACACACACACACACATGTATGTATGTATGTATGTATGTATGTATATGTGTATATATATATATATATACATATATATATGTATATATAGACATATATATATGTATATATGTATATATATATATATATATATATATATATATATGTATACATATATATATATATATATATATATGTATACACACACATATATATATATATATATATATATATATATATATATGTATACATATATATATATATATATGTATACATATATATATATATATATATATATGTATACACACACATATATATATATATATATATATATATATATATATATGTATACATATATATATATATATATATATATATATATATATATATATATATATATATATGTATACACACATATATATATATATATATATATATATATATATATATATGTATACATATATATATATATATATGTATACATATATATATATATATATATATATGTAGATATATATATACATATATATATGTATATATATATATATATATATATATGTATGTATATATTTATATATATATATATAATTGTCAAAAAGGTACTAAGATTTCTACCATCAAGGTATAACTCAAAAATATCTATAGTAGAGGAACTAAAAGATCTCGATAAACTTACTATTGATGAGTTTCATAGAACATTCATAGCTTATGAGATGAGAATGGGAGAAACAGATACCTTGAAGAGAGAAGTTGCATTCAAATCATCCAAACCAATAGAGGCAAAAGCACTTACATATATATTTGAGGATATTGATGAAGAGAAAGCCAACTTTGTCAAAAAATTAAGAAGAGGGTTTGAAAAGTACAAAGGTAAGTTACCCTTTAAATGATTTAACTATGGTAAATTAGGAAAATTTTCTTCTAAATGACCTTAAAAAAAAGATAACTTTGAGAAAGAAGAAGATAGTAAAAATGTGAAACCCCACTACTCTAAGAATAATAAATTCTTTAAAAATAAGAAGGGCTTATACACAAGAGAAGATAGTGATTCATTAGATGATAGTGATAGTTCTAATGATGACCAAGACTGTGCTTTTATGGCTAAGGAAAAATATTCTTATTCATAACATTAGGATCAACTTATATGGTTCAAGAAGAATTTGAAGACTCAAATGAAAAAGAAGGAGAAATGGATATAGAGTGTGAACTCATATGTGTGCTATATGAAATTGACAAGCTGAGAATAGCAAACTCAAAATGGAAGAAGCTTACATAAAAAGAGATTGAAAAAATGTCTAAAAGTCTAGAAAAATCTAATCATATGGTGGTTATCCTAAAGACACAAGTTTAAGAGGCTAAAAGAATATAATATATAGTTAAAATTGAACTATAGTCTAAATCTAATGAGTGCATGAAGTTAGAAGCAAAAATAATGGCTTTGAGAAAAGAACTTGAGAAAGATAAAGAATAATTAGACAAAGGTTTGAAGATAAAAGGAGGTTCAATAATTCTTGATGAGTTAATCAAATCTCAAAAGATATCAAAATAAAGATTTGGTCTTGGCTATAAGAAATGGAAAAGTACCATAACCAGTACATTTACTAACCTATATGACAACTTCAAAGCAAAATGAGAATTAGGAACAAAGAAAGAGAAATATTACAAGAATAAAAAGACAGACACAAGCACTACTGATGTGAATAAATGTGAAAGAGAAAAGAAACCTAAATTAGAAAATATCTATAAACTCAAGGAAGATGAAGAACACAAAGGTAGATGATGTAGATAGTTGCACAAGATTGAGAGACTTGAAAAAGCTAGAGTTTAGAAGATCTCATCCTACATAAAGAAATTCTATGACTAGGTATTCCTCATTTTTCTATGGTTATTATTATACCTTTAATTAGTTTGGTCATAGGTCTAGTGATTATAGAGTTGTACCTAAAAGGAGAACAAATTTTCTAAGTAGAAATTAATTTACACCCTTGTTAGATAAAAATTTAATATTCTATACTTAAAATAATTTTGGTCACATTGCTAAACAATGTAAAAAAAAACCTTGTAAGACCAAAAATACAAAAGAAAAGCATGCCTCCTAATGTTAAAAAAGGTTCACAAGTCTCTAAAAATGAAAAAATAAGACATAATAAACCCAAAGATGTGTTGAAAGTGAAAGATCAATCTATGATTGTTCAAACTGTACTCTATGCCAAGGAGTAGAATTTGTCAATAATAGATAGTGGTTTCTCAAAACACATGACTGGTGACAAGAGTAAGTTTATCAAACTTAGAAAATATAAGGAAGGATCTATCAGCTTGGAAGATAACACTGTAGTAAATATCTTATATAAAGGAACCTTGAACATAGATGGAAAAATTCCTACACATGATGTCATTTATGTTGAAGGATTGAAACACAATCTACTAAGTGTTAGCCAAACGTGTGACAATTGATATAAGGTAACATTTAATGTATAAGGTTTTAAGATAACTAGATTTGGAAGATTAGTTTTAGAAGGGAAAAGAATTGAAAGCAACATTTATCATCTTAGTGAAGTGAATGATAATAGTTACCTGATAGGAAATATTGATGAGAGTTGGTTATGGCATATAAAAATGGGCCATGTCAATTTTGACAACCTAGTAAAGGTGAGCTCAAATAAGTGTGTTAGATACATGCCTAAGATAACCAAACCTACAAACACTACTTGCAAAGAATGTCAACAAAGCAAGCATACAAGGGTCATATTTCAAACAGAGTATGCAACTACAAAGCCTCTAGAATTAGTTCATACTAATTTTTTTGGTTCTACTAAGATAAGAGGATCTAAAAGAGAGAGATACTTCATGTTATTTTTATATGATTACTCAAGAGTGACATGGGTAACCTTTATGAAAGATAAGTCTTAGGCATTTGAAATTTTCAATATTTTAAGGGCCATGGTAGAGAATGAGATTGGATGAAAAATAAAATGTTTAAGATTTGATAGAGGTGGAGAATTCACCTCAAATAAATTCATAAAGTACTATGAGAATCATGGAATCAAAAGGCATTACTTTGTAGTAAGGAATCCACCATAGAATAGAGTTGTTGAAAGAAAGAACATGATAGTTAAGGAGATGGCCAGAACAATGCTGAAAGAGGCCAAGTTACCTAATGGATAATAAAAATAATCATTCCAAACAACATTGTATATGTTGGATAGAGTTCAACTAAGGGTAAATAGTGATAAAACTCTGTATGAACTATGGTATGGAAAACTTACTTCTATTAAGTATTTTAGAGTATTTGGTAGCAAATGCTACATCAGGAGAAAGTGGATAAATTGGGAAGTTTTGAATAAATATGTGATAAAGGAATATTTATTAGTTATTTCACCCAAATACAAGCCTACATATGTTACAACAAAAAGCTACACAATATTCTAGAGAGCATCAATGTCAAGGTTGAAAAAGGATTGAAACATGTTAAACCTAACAAAGAACTATATAATGAAGAATTAGATTATGAAGAGGAAACAACTAATGAAGAACATATTAAAGTAAATTTAAAGGCTCCTACAATATTTGTTCAAAAGTATCATCTTATAGAGTAGATCATTGTCAATAAAAATGAAGGAGTTCAAACAAGGGAAAGAATTGTAATGAAAAAGGAGCAAGTAAGTTTTTCTCTAATTTTTGAAATTGAGCCTAAAACTTATGTTGAAGCTAGCAAGGATGAGAATTAGATAAAAGCCATGGAAGAAGAATTGAGCCAAATTGAAAAGAACAAAACTTAGGAATTAGTTCCAAGACCTTCAAACAAGTATGTAATAGGTAAAAAATGGGTCTTTAGAAACAAGCTCATTGAGGATTGAATTGTTATAAGGAATAAGGCAAGATTAGTGTGCAAAGGATATGCACAAGTTGAGGGAATATATTTTGAGGAAACATTTACTCCAATTTCTAGATTATAAGCTATATAAATGTTTATATAATTCTCTATTTACAATAAATTCAAAGTC